>OZ014502.1:11556977-11879045 GCA_963966045.1 Xestobium rufovillosum
CCGGGTGCCAGCGGTTCGTCTACTTCAGGACTGTTCAGCTGGCATTAAACCAGGATTTATTTGTACCCGAAGACTCGGAGAATAATCGGTCATAAGTGAATGATTGCCGTTGACCGTTACTGTTTCGAGTGACTGATTATAAGCGTCCATTAAAAGTAGAAGCCATCGTCATAATTAGCATTAAAGAGGCTTTTAATTATTTAGATGGATTACCTAAGCTTCCTGATGTTCTGGGCTAAGTATAGATTCTGAGAAACTGATTTCATGGCCGATGTACAACGAATGCCCCGCCAATGGTGAACTAGATAAATTAAGCAACTGGTACATTGTTGGGGTTTAATCGCCAATATTGGACATGACCACAGCAACAAGAAATGCGATACATGCCTTCTGTAGGCAAGTGTAGGAAGTCTTTAGCCGATGATAGAAGAGTTATGAGTGAAAACGGTTTTGATATTATGTTTACGAAGAAATTTGTCTATATGGGTCATTCTCTGAAAGCGAGCATTTCCAGGGACTAAACGGGAAAATAAATAAATCTGAAAATTATTGATTTTTATGGTGCCGTCATATTGACTAGTGATATAGTACCACATTCACAAAAATGACCGAGATCAATCACTGAATTTAAACAATTTTTTCAGAAGTAAAAAACTTGGCCGTGGAGTTGATTTTTTCGACCACGGAGTTGAGTTTCTTACCTAATTACGCAAGAATAATAATGCAAACTTTATTCTTCTTCCTTTAATTCTAGAAAGTACAACAAAATAAATTTATTTACCCTTCAACAGGAATAGGTTAAAAAGGTAGGTATAATACGTATAGGTACCTTTTATTTTACAATCCGATATAACGTAAATTCATCGTTTTTAAACAAAATCTTTCCAAAGCCGCAACATACAAGGCTTGGTTAATACTTTTTTACACTAACATCGCTAATTTAGACTCTGTAAGAAACAGTAGAGATCATGTTTATCAACTCCGTGTAACAAATCAATTCCATGGACACTTCTATACCATGGAGTTGAGGTCCATGGAGTTGAAAATATTAAGATAAACTGCTTTTCCTGAAGGAAATGATACAATATTAATTATTTTTAAACCAATTAATTAAAGAGGTAACCAGATCATGATGAATGATCACTATAAATCATAAATTAGTTTTATTTGTTTAATTTAAATATGGACCATAGAGTTGAACGACTAAAAAGGTACTCGCACCAAATTTACGGTTACCCTTGAAATAGCTTCTCTCAAGAAAATCATACATTCTGATTCCACCACTAACTCAAAACTACCAGTCAAATTAGCAAGATACATGACTATATTAGAAGTATTGTGGTGCCCTCTGATGTATTTTAGTGGAGTAACAAGAATGGCCATGGAGTGGAGGAGCTAACCTAGGGACAAACTTCGCGCGGCGAAAAAATATAAAAATTATATCCTGTCATATTCTATACTGATATGAGTGTTATGGTACAAGTTTTCTTTTGGTGGCTACTGCTTTGTAGAAACATCAAGGTTCATTTTGCCTATAATACTAATAACAAAATTTAAAATTTCCTTGTAGGGACAGTCCATGGAGTTGAGATTGTGACCTATTTTAGACGAAAATTTCAGAATAAAACATTTCTAAGAAATTGAGACTGTCGCAATTTCTCTAAAACTATTTCAAAATTGTCTAGGAACACCTTGAATTTTCGAAATATAGTAACATTTAAATCATTTCTTATAAGGGACCTTAAAATGCTCGGTAGGAGAATGACCCATATGACCAATTTATTACATTAAGGAGATGGGGAAAATATAAAATGGTGGTGCAGAGGAGGAATTAGGTTTTGGAGATAGTCCACCTAAAATGTCGCGGAGAATGTAGGTGAAAGTATTTACAATATGTTGAAGCTCCAGTGACGAGGAGAAGGGATGCCTTGGATTTGTCTACGCGTCTACGGCGAGATGAACAAGAAAGTTGATAACAGACCATTTTTGAGAGAGACGATGAGGAATTAAGGCAAAGTTTGGTATGACTGAGATTACCCTCAAAACAACGACTGATCTGAACATCTAAGAAAGGCAACTTTCCATCAACTTCAAATCTCCATGGTGGCCATTAAGGTCATCAAGGAATTGATCTAATGTGGCACGACCATGTTGCCTATACGAAAGTGTCATCGATTTACTTCAGTCATCACTTGGATTTTATAAGGTTCAAAACCATGTCCCTTTTGAATGATTCCTTGAAGACCAGCAATCATAGGCGACAAGGGAAAACCCATGGCAGTACCTGAGATTTGTTCATAGAATTGAAGAAGTAAATTTGCTTTTTAGCATAAATATGGCTGTTGCAACTACAGAGGGGGTACAATTTTAAAATATTTAAGAACAGTTATTTTAATTTCGCAACATGCAATGAGGTAGGTACTTAGTACTTACGGTAAAGTTTACGTCTATGACCTGGCTTGGCTATTGCCATTTATTAAAGATAATGCTATAATCAACATTAGGTAGGTACCTACTACTTTTGGGTGAACTTAACTCTCAAGGCAGACTTGTTGTACTTAGTGGTAAGGTAACATAGGTACATTTTACGACTGTTGTGTCAGTTTCGGAAAAAACGCATGGTAACACAGTAGGAGATATTTTGCTTTTTAACGTGCAAATTAAATCGAAAATGTCAATGCACCGGGCGAGCCAAAAACATTTTGAAAATGAACCACAGATGGATATGCCCTTGACCTACCTCAAATCTCTACGCCAAGTCTTCCGCACTATATAAATCCAATTGTACCACTTATTAGTTAGAAAAATTAAAGAAATAACACCAACTATAACCGCCCCTGCCGTTAACCACTAAAAATAAAAGAATACCAAATTAGGCACAACGAAAAAAAATTGTACACTTCGTACCATTTTATTTGAGCGCGTAATTGTTTACAAAAAATACGCGCACAGACACGAGAAAGCAGGTTAGTTTTAAATTGGTTATGCCGCTGAACATGGGAAAAGGCCTGCGAGTTTTATGTTCGCAATCACTCGTTAAAGATCGTGTGGTTTATTCGATCAACCGGTTACCTACATGTTTGTGTGATATCTATTTGGACAATTAAGATTATTTTAGAAAATAATGTTAGGTGTGAACAAGGTTCAACTGGTGTAATTGATAATATCGAGCAACAAGAGGTAATTACTCGAATTTCTGAAGGTGCATAATGATAAAACTTTTTGAAAAAATATTTCTTTGATTAAAAACGTTTAGTTTTACAGTTAGATTTTCCAATTTTCTTGCCATGAATTTACCGGGAATATAATTATAACGTTTCATAATGTATTTTTATCTCTTTGTAATATTTAGAGTAGAAGTTCACTGACCAGGGAGTTGCGCGGTATAGTGAATGTTGGAAACGCAGAAACCACGTGTTTTATGGAATGATGATGTTCATGGTTCATTAATGTTTGCTCTTCAGATCTTTCAGTGGCGTTTACTTTCAAAGTACAAATATAATCGATAAAAACTAAATATGTATTTTTCAACATTTTAAACGTTTCAGATCTCTAGCAAGCCCATAAATAGGCCAGGCAAATTAGGGTTTGAATCGGAACTAATTAACCTAAAGCTAATTTTCTCAGGAAATGTAGTTAGTGGTATGTAATACCTTCTGTGAAAAATCCCCAAAAATCCAAGTGTCCGAAGACCCTGAAAATTGCTGAAAATGTTTATCATTAAGGAAATTTTTATAACTTTATTTTGGTACACGCTTTGTTTATTTTGGTATACAGGGTGGTCAAATGTTAAAGAGCACAACATCAGAAATTGATAGAACTCAAGAAAATCGTAGGAATATTCTTAATAAACATGTTTTGAAAAATGCACAATTTCTAGGATACAGGGCATTTATCTAATAATTATTATTATTCTACAAATTGTTATCACTAAAACAGCAGTTTTGATAACATTTGTTACACCACAATCCCCACCAGCAAGTTGTTGTGATTTGTCACTTTGTTAAATAATATGGGAATGTACCTAATTATTTAAATAATTTGAAGGATGCCATGAGATTGATTTCTGGCCACTATCTTTAAAATCAAGCAAAATATAAAAAAGTGATAAAAGTTGAGTAAGGAATCAAAGGTTCCAATCCATAGTCAATGGCGTGGTATGAAAAAGTGCGGGTGGGGTAAATGGTACGCGTGTACCAAATATTAAAATGATATCATTTAGAAAATTGAGGATCTAAATTGAAAAATGAAATTGTGCATAAGTTTATTAAGAAAACCCCCATTATTTTTTCGAGTGCTGTCGATTTCCGAAGCCTTGTTCTTTAAATTTCGATCGATGACACTGTATGTGGTGATAATATTAAATCTTTATCTTCTCAAATGCAATCAGCATCCTTGCTTGTGCAAGACATCACCTCATTGCACTGACCACATTGGATGATTGGATTGAGCCGTGTACGACCCCTGGCAGGAACACACGCTTCCACAGCCTTCCTGGCAGTTGCAAAAGAGTGGCATTAGGGACAAATCGGGTGCTCGTACCCATAAATTTCAACACATCAACTTTATAACTTTACTATCCAGCACAAACACTTACCTCATGTCGTTATTTTTTTAATTCCACCATATACTTAGTTTCAATTTATGGTCGACTGCAGAGGCCACACTCTGTTTATAGAATATACTTGCTTCTTCTTCAAAAAATTGTTTCTTTTGAAGGTTGCATACTAAGCAAATTTTCCGTCCGTTCTTGTTAAAGGCGGACGTGGTATCGCATCCAGGCAGAGCATAAAATGCAAGTACTGATTCGACATTTCTATTACAAAAGTTGAGGTTTCACAATACCGGTGAATCGTTGATCATTTCCCTTTTTTCGTTTGCGAAAGAATCAAACATCCATACTTGAAGATGATGAAGAAGGGCAAGTACATCAGTGGCATCACAATTATTATTGTATTCTTAGACCCGGTAATATTAATTGAAGTTTTCGCTATTACCGTACCTGTGCTTGAATTGCAGCAATGTTAACTTCCTTGAAATGGCTGATTAATTTTGAGGATAAATTTATCTTTATTTGAATTACTCAAGAAAATTCAGATTGCTCTGGATAGTTGCAGTAGTCATAGTCAATAGATCAACAACAGCTGCTCTACCAAAGCCTCGTCGTATTTTATCCTGCTATGTTGTAGTTTTTTGTTGATAGTCATCGAACACGACAATAACAATTTGTCAGTAATGAAATTTTACATACGTTTCGTACCGAGAGCATATTTCAGAAAACTGGGTGGGCGTTCGCAATACAATTACATATATGCAGCAGATTTCCTCCATCTTTCACATATTATTTTAAATTCATTTTGCCAATAATCTCATGTATTGGACTTCTAAACTTTTAAGAGCTATAGGATTTATTAAGTTTTCTTAACTATTCGCCCTGAAATAGAGTCGTTGGAAAAGTTGACATCTCAAATTGGAAACATTATTTTAATTCCTTTTCAAAGGTACGCTATTAACACACAAAATTGTCAATAGCACTGAGCGAATTGAGCAACCGCACATGCATTACGCAACATTTTCAGAGCGCAGATTGTCGACCTATTTTCAAGGTCTTCCGACACTCGGATTTGTGGGGATTTTTTACAACACGTTTTACACATATCAAACAACGTTTCCCTAAAAAATCAGCTTTAGGTTAATTAGTTCCGATTTCGAACTGTTTTTGTCCTATTTTGCCTGGCCTAAAATTGAACTTGAATTCTTATGTGTGTGAGGGTTCACAATTATTTTCTATACATTTTTGGACGCTGTAAGTTAATTTAAAACTAACAGCCCCGACAGCTCTTGAAGCGGGTGTCACATTTCACAAGCCAGATGTGATACTTTGACTTTAAGGGATAACACGGCAATCGGGGGGAAGTCGGTTACCAGCATCCACACGGTACACGTGTGGGTATTCGACAATTCGGACGCGAATATTATTATTGATAGCGCTAGGCGTACTGTGATAGTAATAAATTACAGTGTAGACCTAAGAGTGATGCAGTGGAACCAGGTATTGGATATATGTATACATTATGTACAACTGTGGGTGAGAATTGGCTCTTTGAAAGTGTTACTTAAGTCCATGTTTTAGTACGTGCACTTTATGTTATTGTTATGTGCCTTTTGAAGGCGGCACCAAAACACTCAATTACCCATGGTCTCCCCGCTTGGGCCCCTTAACTTGGTAAGGCTTGTCCCCTTGCTTGGGCCCCTTATCTTGTTAAGGTTTGTCCACTTGCTTCCACTTACTTGGGCCCCTTACCTTGTTAAGGATTAGTAAGGCATGTCCCCTCGCTTGGGCCCCTTATCTTGTTAAGGTTTGTCCCCTTGCTTCCACTTACTTGGGCCCCTTACCTTGTTAGGGCTTGTCCCCTTGCTTGGGCCCCTTACATTTGGTAAGGCTTGTCCCCTTGCTTGGGCCCCTTTCATTGTTAAGGCCTGTCCCCTTGTTTGAGTCAGTTACATTTGGTAAGGCTTGTCCCCTTGCTTGGGCCCCTCACAATGTTAAGGCTTGTCCCCTTGCCTGGGCCCCTTAAGTTTAGTAAGGCTTGTCCCCTCGCTTGGGCCCCTTAATTTGTTGAGGCCTGTCCCCTTGCTTGGGCCCCTTACATTTGTAAAACCTTTCCTCTTGATGCTACTGGTGACGAGCCAGTGGCTGGATCTAAGATTGCCCCGCAGCGTTTCCCTGGGCGATTGTAGACGAGTTAAGACATCTACGGGAATACAGAGAACAGGTAGAATCTGTGGCACACTAACCCCTTTATGTCAACAGCCTTTACCGTGCACGCAACTTCATTTTCATCATCTACAATGTTACCTAAGGACGGATCTTCTGAACAACCCTGATAACTGAGGTTAAACTGATACTAGTTTGACTAAAGGTGGATCGGGGGCGAAACCCCCGGTGAGTGTATATTTTAAATGTTTATTCGTAGCAGATCAGTAAAGTAGATATTATGTTTATTTCCATGTGGATGCATCGCCAAGCTGAATTGTCAAATACAGCCACAGGTTAATTTCCAGAAGTAAAACCGCTTAGTTCAGGTACTGCCTCTACACGGAGAAACTGGTATGTTTATTGTTTCACTTATCTTATAACTTGCTATTGCAAATACGTATCCAATTGCCCCAAAATTGCATTATTTATGGCCATCCAGAATACTGTACCTAACATGTGAAAATGTTCAAGGGAAACAAATTTATTTGTAGCAATTTGATTTGATAAACATGACCTTTCAAATTTTTTTTATAAAACTGAAGAATTAAAATGCCCTCGAAAATGCCTATTTGTCCGTTGTTGTATATTTGGTACACGTTGGTGAACAGGTAGATCTAGAATTTTACCAAGTATTTCGCTGAATCTTCACCTTTCTAGTGGATATGTTCAAGAAAATGCTTGATAGCACTTTGTCAACTTCGGGTATTTCATATTATGTATTACCTATATAATATATGAAAAATGAGAATCTTGTCCTTGATCGCTTTAAGCAATATAGGTATCATAACAAGATTGTTACAGGAGCCAGGAGAGTTTACAAACTTATCTCAACATCACCTCCTTATCGACGCCGATCTCTATGAGCTTTACTGTAGTGGAATAATACGAAGCCCAGATCAAAGAACAACCCACAAGGAAGCTGAAAAACATTTTTCAAAAAGCCGATGAACAAACACAGGAAATTGTCTAGCAGATGACACCTATACGTGCTTTTACAACAATTTAAATAAAATACCTGCGTCAATAGACACTGTATTTAAGGTTTAAACACATTTATTCTAATGTTAATTCATGGTAAGATACAGCTAATATTTAATTCTAAATGTAACGTGAACAACTTAAAAACTGTGTGCCACTGTCACTTCCATTCTGGCGCAAGCCCAGTTGAATCATGGACAACTCATTGCAGCAGATCGAAGAGCTCACCCAAAACTCCCCAACGCCAATGTTTCATTTTTCACAGATCTAGACGTTCTGGCGCTTCTCGAGCTCTGTGACATCGTCTCGAAATTCCCGTTACTTCTGGATTTACAGAAGGCGGTGGAACTTTCACTTCGAGTTTGGTAGCGATCGGATCAACCGAATTTTTTTTTATTGGTTTTGTTTCGTTTGTTCGTATTGTATGCGCTGCCATACCGTTCATCCCATTGCGATAAAACTTTGTCAACTTATTGCTCGCACTTGCGCGAAGGTTATAGGCTTAGTACAATTAACTTACAGTAGGTGGCGCGCGTGTCGTACCGGGAAATGTTGCAGGAAAGGGATGAACGGTATGGCAGCGCATACAATACGAACACACAAATAAACAAATATTGATTTTTATAGCAGCTAGTAATCAATATTTCCCGTTTGCGTAATATCGTGTTGATTATAGCTGTAATTATTTGTATGATTGTGAAGTAAGAAAACTTGTATAAAAAACTCACGTGTAGGTTACTTTCGAGGTTAATTCGTTTTTTTATATAGGTACACTTTTTTTGTCACTCGTTGCCATTCAATCTGTTGTGTACAAGAGATAGACACTGTATTTAAGGTTTAAACACATTTATTTTAATGTTAATACATGGTAAGATAAAGTTTATATTTAATTCCAAGTATAACTTAAAAACTGTTTGTCATTGTCACTTTCATTTTGACGAAAGCCCAATTGAATCATGGACGACTCACTATAGAGCAGATCGTGGAACCCACCCAACAATATAGACCTATTAGGTACCTGACGTTCTAGCAGTTCTTATTATTAGCAGTTATGATTCAGCTGCTGTTTGGGACTAGATGAGATGGAGGTGAAGATCTGTGAAGAGTATAAATTTTAAGAAGCAATACAAGCTTTAAACTCGTTACTCCACAAAAATCAATCTCAATAGCAAAGGAAAATTATACAGGGCAACTGCAGAACGTATTTCTCGGAATGTTGGCAAATTAAAATGAAAGAAACAAATGTAGGATTGAAGCAGTGGAGATGGATTGCTTCAGAAGAACTTGTAGAATCTCTCGTCTGGAACATCAACCACACGCAAGTAGGAAGAGGGGTAGACCACGACAAACATGGGAATGATGTGGTATAGGAATAATAGATACCAAAGGAACGAGAACTGGAAGGGTGAAAGGCTATGGATAGTGGAATCGTGTAGACACTTGAATTAAGGACTTAAATTAGATCTTGTCAAGTCTGTTAGGTTTAAATGATATCAGGCATGTAAAAAAATATGACCCGAACGAACGTTCTTCCAAAGATGACATTTCAGTAGACAGTGTACTATCTGGAATTTACACGATTCACCGGCACTGCCCACTACTTTATGAATTATAAATTATAATGACGCAACATGCATCGTGGTGCTAAACTCGGCGAAGTTAATGATGAAAACTAAGATGGAGATCAGGGTGAAGATCAGGATGCAAACTAAAATGAAGACTTTTCGACTCTTTAAATCCTAAAGTTTAAAGTGGCGCTTCATTCGATTTTTTAATTATAATTTGTTATAGAAAATTAATTTTTTACATTAAAGAAGTAAAGATGCTCTTCTAAAAGGTTTTTCATTTTCCACTTACAATGTATACCTTTGCGTTCCCCACAGAATTTTTCCTCTTGTTACGGGACATTTTTTCTAACATTTTTCTTGTTTGACCTTGCTGGAATTACGAATTGTCTGCTAAGGAAAGAGTTGGCTGGATTTAGCTCTAGTGACACATTTGGTCACAGAAATTGGAGACGTCCCCCAAGTGCTGAATTCAACTATACGCAGCTGACAAGCAGGGTGGGAATAATAGACCCCAGAGTTTCATTTAAAAATTTATGATTTTGTCTTTGACATCACAGTATTTAAAACAGTTGCGTCAGCAGTTAAAAAGCAAATTATGCAATCATGTGAATCGGTTTGGTGGGAATAATTCCTTGCATCAACATTTATGTGCTGTAAAACTTTTTCAGTGCTCTTTCTTATTTTCTGAAGCAAATAAAAAGAACACTTTTTAGCTTTTCTGCTTAAAATAATTAACAACTACTTATGTTTCGGGTACATTATTAATTTTGTACTTGGGATGCGTTTTGCTTTCAATTTACATTGGTATATAAATTTGAACTTTGAACATCAAATAATTTTTAATTTATATGTCGTTGATGCTATAAATAGTTGTAGTCATACATGCGTGTTCCAAAATTTTAAATGCTAAAGCAATTTTAATGTAATACAAGACTAACAAGGCAATATAATTTAAAATTAAAGAAGTTTGCAATTTGAACTATAACCGTTAGGCACTAATCAGGTAGGGTCAGTGCCTAAATCAATAAATTGATTCTGGAACCCTTTATAACGTACTAGTCGCCTGTTATATCATGCATACTAATAATAATCATATGCTTTCGGTTTGTTATAAATAATTTTACTTATTCATATTCACTTCAATTGTGTTTACTAATAGATTTTTAGCGAAAGAAAATCCCAATACCTGTATAACACAGTGTATTTTAGTACTTTATCTATATTTACCTATTTGTAAGATAAAAGATGTAGATACAGAACGATTGACAGCAGAAGCAAACTTTATCTTTCAGACGATCTGTTTGCGTTTTTTTTTGTATAGGTACACTGATTGATATTTCATTAAAATTTCATTTAAATTAAGATATTTATTGAAGTCAATTTATATACACCCACGGAGAGAAGTTCTGTTTACCATTGAATCGATTTCCATAAGTTGTAGATATTTTGTTCTAGTTTATCGCATTTTTCCCGGTTTAAAAAATAAGAAACGGCCACGTACCAACTTCGTACATAGAGGGTTCCGTATACTATAGCATCAATATCACGAGTTCTAAGGTGCTTATCTCAGAAAGTACTTTGAATTTATTTGTCGTTAATAATTGCAATCGTGAATGCTAAATACCAAAGTTTATGTTCCTACGTCAAATTGTTTCCAAATGCGACAGGGAACCCTGTTGGCCCGCCCATGTCACTGATCTATAAAAAAATAAAAGTGAGGTCTGTTCATAAGCAACTTAACTACTTGGCTATTCAAAAATATTATTTCGCCCCTTTCTCCATGAACGGAAAACAGGAACCACTTTGAATATCTCCAAAAAAATAATTAGTTAGGTATTGTTATTGCCCTGTATAAGTATTTGCAGCAGATCATATTTTTCTCCTCGCTTAAGGTGGCCTAAGTATTGCAAGCAGGGACCTGAACCGTAACCGAATCGAAACCATAACCGAACCGTAACCACATGTTTGTCTTACACAGGAACTGAACTATAAACCATAATTTAAGACTGACACTTAAACCAGAACCGAACTGAAAACCGAAATTCCGATCGTGGCTCGAACCAGAAAGGAACCAAAAACCGAAATTCCGGTAGGAGCTCGAATCGAAACTGAACCGAAACCAAAATTAATAATTAAAAAATACCGAAGTCGTTTTATAATAATAAATTAATATAATATCAATTTAATTCGCAAAAAGTAAGAAATTGTTTCATGTAATTGCGCGAAGTTTCGTGTTTGACGCTGAATCATCGTTAAGCGTCAATCATCGATTCTTGTTGTGGGGTAGACTTCTGCATGTAGTTGCTTGTTGTAATCTTCTAAGTTTTGATGTCTTCCGTCGTACATGTACTGTTTTTTTAAACAAGAGCATAAGAAAAAGCCATTAAGAAATTATAAGAAAAATTAGATGCAAAGAAACGTCAAATTGCCAGCTTCCCAACTATTTCTGAACGAAACATGCAGAGGAAAGTTGACAGGTTTTCGATATTAGTTTGTTTTTGATCTCGCTGTGTGAATGAATATGAGTATTAAAGAAATTACTTTTAATTTTAAATCATTGCCTTAAAGGCGTATTTGTGAGAACGTTTTTTCAGTCGTCGCTTGTCTATATTTTTCTCGGAAGGGGCTTCCTCCTGTTGCTTACATTTGACAAGCTCTCTGTTACCTACACACCGTAATAGTCGGTAAAAGGGTAGAAGACTGAACTAAATTGAATCTACTTTTTGTACCGAAATCGAACCCAAATTTTAAACCAAAACCAGACCTGAAAACAGAGTTATCCTTTGAATCGAAACCGAACTGAAAACCGATATTAGAATTGACACTTGAACCCAAACCAAACTGAAAACCGAAACTCAAATTGTTACTTGAACCCGAACCAAACCGGAAACCGAAATTCCAATTAACACTTGAACCAAAACCGAAACGAAATAGGAATTAATTTCGGTTCAGGTCCCTGATTGCAAGATATCGTCAACATACGTCGGTGTACCCACCTTTCGAGAGCTTGCATGGACCATGTCAATGTTTCGTGTCCTTGCTTCCTCATTTTCATAAAGGCAGCCCTCGCCCTCATGTTCTTATTTCTCGAGTCTGATGGCTGTTTTCGTTTATTACCATCCCCAAATACTTATACTTGGTTACTCTTTCAATACAGGTGCTATTTATTATTAAATTTGCGACGATATTTGGTGTTTTAGAGACCATCATAAATTTAGTTTTTTTGATATTCATATTTAAGCCATATCTTTGACTAATTATAGGTACTTTTAGACGCTCCATTATTCTCTGTAAATCTGAAACATCATCGGCCATCACTACGGTGTCGTCAGCATGTCTGATATTGTTTACAGGCATGCCGTTTATTATTATGCCAGCTTTTGCCCCAGCTAAGAATTATTCGAAGATAGCTTCTGAATACCAGTTAAATTAATAGCAATGGTGACAATTCGCACCCTTGCGTTACCGCTTTTTGTATGTCCGCCCCAAAACAGTGCAATTTTTGTATAATTAGTATATCTTGTTGGTCAACTGTCTTTCTTGTTAGTATTTCTATCAATCATTCATGCTGTACGTTGTCGAACGCTTTTTCATAGTCTACTAAGTGCCTACATTCATATCTAGACATCTCTGCAGCAAGACATTTATTCCAAACAGTGCGTCCCTATAGTCTCTTTACGAAATCGGTCATGTTGCCACCCTCTTTCTCCACCTTTCTGCATATTTGCATGTGTATAATTTTCAGTAAAATTTTGAGGGTATGGCTCCTGAGACTTATAGTTATATATTCATCAGAACTGTATTTTGCATTGTGTTTCTTTACTAGCGCCACGAACGTCGATTTCAACCATTGTTTAGGTATTTCACCAGTTTTATATGTTATATTGAATAAATCTACCAAAGGCTGTTAGATCCTCATCTTCAATTTGCTTAATAAGTTCATGGTCTTCATTACATGACTCGCCTCTTCCTTTGTTATTGTGATTGCATCTGCTTCAATGTCACTCTCGTGTAGTCATGCTCTGTTTCTCCCAAAAAGTTCCTTTATGTATTCTTCCCATCTTTTTATTTTAAGCTTAGTATCCAGTATAATGCTACCATTCCTGTTCTTCAGCAAATCCTATAGCTTCTTTCTGCACAACTCTGTAATTTCCTTAACTTCCTGTGCACATTAAAAATTTCTATTTCGTCTTCCTGCTTCTCTGTCGTTGGGGCATATACTTGAATTATCCCACTATTTGTTGAACATTCTCCGTTACCCGACCATCTTACGTCAGCGACGCCTAGAACATCCAACTGCAGTCCCACCACGTTATGCTCCTTTCCCGATTAAAACATACTTCGCAATTGCTTGTAGATTTCAATTTCTCTTTGGCCACTTTCAATTTAAACCAAGACACATGCGGGGATCAAAAGATGGCTGGGGACTAGCCAAAGTCAGGGTTGTATGGGCGGTGAAATCCTTTGCGGAAAGCAAATCCTCGGGCTCAGATGGAATATTACAGTTAATCCTAAAACAGGGCATTGAAGCACTAGCTTCACATCCGTCTATAGTATTCAGGACCAGTTTGACCCTAAGTTATGTGCCTTGTGATTGGCGAAGGGTAGTGGTAACTTTCATATCCGATTCAGGGCGAGAATCAAACACCTATGCGAAATGGTTTCGTCCAATCATCTTGATATCATTCATGTCCAAGACGATGGAAATACTTGTGGACTTGTGGAATAGCGCGTCAAAATCGACACCGGTATGCTTACCAAGTGGACAAATCCTGCGAACTAAATTTTTATGAACTCACACGCGGAATTGAAAGGGCCCTGATGAACAAAGAAGTTGCACTGGGAATCCTTCTGGATATAGAGGTCACTTTCGACAATATCTCATTTGACCCCATGCTTAGAATGTATTCGAATAGAACGGTAACGGACAGAAATCGAGAAAACAGCATGGAATCATTTTGGTATACGGATGAGCCCAAAACTGTACAGTCGTTGGAGTGAGAATTGCTGGCAAAGGCCCAGTGAATGAAATTATCGTAAACCTGAGAAGCCTACGGTCGTATTCAAAGCAGAAATGACTGCAATTTCATATGTGTCAGGATGTCCTTCCAGAATAGGAGTAAATAAATTGTCACTGACGGCCAAGCAGGTATTAAAAAATTCCTAAATCTGTTTATTATGTATTTGTGGTTATAGGTATTTGCGAGGTATTTGTTACCATAAAGTGCAAGGTTATGTTGTCAGTGGTAGCCGTGGTGGAGAATGAAAAAGATGGCTACCAATGTCAAGGATCTCTAAAAAAAATTTTGTATGTGCGTTATCACCTATAGTTTTCAACTTATATATCGAAGATGCCACTAAAATTGTTAAGGACAGAGCAGCCTCGGGGATTAATGTACAGGGCCAAACTATTAACATGCCCAGATTCGCGGTTGATATAGCAGTGTTAGCATCCAGTAAAGACGAATTACAAATAACTCTGAACGAAATGGAAGCAGTTTTGTTAGAGGGATACGGCATGAAGATCGATAAAAAGAAAACCAAAAATTTGGTATGTAGAGGGCGTGAAAATAGAACTAAAATACAAATAGGAAATGAGAAGTTAGAGGAAGTAAGCAATAGGGAGGTATTAGAAAGAGTTGGGGAAAAGCGAAAGGTATGGAAGACAATAAAGAATAGGAGTGACAGGTTGGTAAGACACCTTCTGAGACACGAATGAATAGTTCGCGACATGCTAGAGTCGGAAATAGGGATAAGAAGAGGTAACGGTATTCTACTACTCCCAAATAGTTGGGGATGTAAGATGTTCTACTTTTAGGGAAATGCGTAGGCTAGCTCAGAATAGGAAAGGATCAAATCTTCGAACTGAGAACTTCATGATTGTGAGAGGGTTAGAAGTTAAATAAGAAATTGATTTCTTAGCAATCGAACTTTCCATCTGTTATAAAAATGCCTACCATGTATTTGTTAAATGGTCACCGTCTTAGAAAAGCGGACTGTAACGGCAACCTACAATTTGATTATTACGCCAACATTGATTTGTTTTATTTATAAATTCAACGTTCTTGCCATCTCAGGTCACATAGCAACATTAAAGATAGATTTGTAAACCAAATTTAGGTAGGTACCTATGTAGTTTCTTGACAGTTTTTTTTGAATTTAATAAGGAAGGTGGAATTGTCCAAATTAAATTAGGTTACACATGATTATTTTTGACTTGTGATATAGTTTTCTGTAGGCATTAAAGAATACTCTTTTAGTTCGCAAATTATCTACGAAAAGCAGAGATAACATTCTATATAATCAAGGATTATAAACAAACTAGCAACAATCTACTTCGACTATCGTAAAATAGATGGGAGCCGCTGAACATAACACGTCCGAGATTCTAGCTGACGCAGTTGGAGTTTTGACCTACTTTCGGCAGGAATTAATGCACATTCCTGCACGTGTGAATCAGGTTCGTGACGTAACATGACGTAGCGTAGCGCCTTCGATGCATAAACGCGTCCAAATGTTTTTCCACACGAGCGTGCTTGCCGACTGCTTATTTGGAAAACCTTATCGACAATAATTACAATTTTTACATTGCGATTTTAATACAAAAATACCGATTAATTACCGGAGTTCTATTTTTGTTTTTTTAAGTCCGTGGCACTTGGTCGTACCTACATGTTAATTGTTGCAGTTAAAGGCGTATTATTTCTGGTTGTTTTACCGTTTAATTGTTGTTCGCATTCTTGGGCTTCACTTCCAGGAAGCATTTTTGCTTGGAAGATTTTTTTATTCGTTGTACTAGACACGAAAAAACATTTGGGACACGTTACACAACGCGGTCTCCCTAAGCAAACATTTGGTTTTTGACATTTTCTGGCATGTAGTGCGAATCTCGGTCTATGAAAAGGACAAACCTGATTTACTGGGAGTTCATGCTTTCAATCGGATTGAGGTTTCGTCATCTTCAGTCATGATATTGTATATATGATTAGATAGACCCTGGCAAAAGTTTTGGAGCATCAATCCCCTTTTGCTTGCATATTTGTACATAAGCTATGGTCAGATGATCGTGGAACACCAATCGAAGACAGAGTTTGCTGATTCCTCCATTTCAGGAGTCTCCTCGCGAAAAATCTTCTGAAACAAAGCCGACCCCACTACAGTTCGTTATATCATCGCTAAACTGTACCATTGAAGGTGCTTTCTAACCAAACAGAGGGTTCTAAAGACCTTGATCCGCAAGATTATGGTTTATGAGAGTTGATGAAAATTTGCTGTAACAATAACTGTTGAGCAGATAGATAGTTCAAAATTTGGACGCTGAACGATTAGTAAATTAATTAAATCTTTCTTTAATTCACTACTATTTATAAAATTCAAATTGGCACGATATTCAAGTTAATGGATTTCTAATGTCTATAATTTAATATGTGCCAACAAATAGGTAGATCTGACCTGGCCTAAAATGACATCAAAAGCTGTTGTCGATATTAAATTCGTAGTGTAATTTAGAAACTTTATCAGAGATTTGATACTATAAATGTTGTGCATGTTTGAACAAGAGAGCAAACAAAATATGTCAAACATGCATCTCCCAAATTAATAACTTTTAAAATTAAATACATTCCCGCGGCTCAAGTTGAGCAAGTTCCAATAAAGCACGCTGTATAAACTGTGCCAAAAGTAATATGAAAGCAAAAGTGGGCTAAACAGTTTTTTAGCCGTTGACATCCTTTCCGCTGCAAATCTTGCAATATCACCTAATTTGTTGACATTAAATGTTGCAATTGCAATAAAATAATAACAAATTGAATCGCGCAGTGAAAAACTCTCCTCGATATTAAGAGCAAAATACAAATATTTTCGAGCACGAGTCTGCCAATTTTTTAAAAAGAGTTCGTGACAAATTAAATCCGTCACAAAGCTGAAAATATTACGTCAAAACCATTTTTTACGAAGCATGAAATCGAGTCGTACCGTTTCACTTTCGAATGGACGTCAGCGTATGTTTCTACATAACGCGCATGTTCCTGCTTAACCACTACAAACAGCAGGAATAGTGCTTAGCGAACTCAGTTTCCTAGTTATCTTGGGCAAGCGCACGGCAGTGTGGTCCCAAGTAGGCTCTGCAATTGCAATTTACAAACAAAATAGTAACACGCGTTCTCTTCCGATTTTTACTCTCCTATAACTTAGATGCAATCTATTTTCGCGCTCTAAGTTCTACGTCGAAGTTTGAACGGACTTTTCCCGCAGTAAATTCACGTGCGCGCTGCGAAGAATAAGTGCACGTTTTATTTTTAAGTCGAGATTAATTAGTGAATTTAGTGACAAATTGGTGCAATGGATAAACTGGATAAAGCCTTGTATTTTAAACATTTCTGAAAGTGCGTGTAGTGGAGACGTACCCAACAAAATTCGGCAGTGAAAGTTCAAGTGAAAGTTACAAACAATTATTAATTTTGGCTACGTGTAATAGGAACCAGTGACTGTAAAAACTTTTTTTCGAGTGTATACGTACAAACATGGATTCGCCTCAAATGTACGACAATCAACAACACCAGCAACCGAATTCCAACATCAACAACAACGAAGTCAAGAAAACCGTCATCATGAACAATAACAACAATCTGACAACTCTCAACAACAACACCGGAAACTCCAAACAGACCACCCAATTACTTAAACAACACCAGTTACAGCAATACCAACAACATGGGGAATTAAGCGATCTTAATACCCCTGAAATTTCTCTGGACCTTCAAAATTTAATAGACGATTCTCAGTTCAGTGATGGACTGTTCTCTGATATCCTACAAAGTCAGGGGAAACACCTCCAAAACTTGCACCCCAGGCAGGTGATATCAAATTTACCAAACACGAATTACCCTAGAACTACCCTGGCGTATATGCCGCAACCTGTACACAGTGGTGCCACGTATTCCGGTAACCCAAATTCGAATAGTGACTCTAATAGTTCCGCGGGTAGTGACGTTCCTAGTATAAAAGAAGAACCTATGGATCCGCAGGAGTATAGGCGCCAGTGCAATAATTTAAATGTCCTCCCTAATAGCTATATGCAGAGTCAAGGTGGTTACCCTGGAAATGGAAACCCTACAACGTTTACCACCCTCACTCCTAGTACAGTCTTACACCACCAGCAGCTAAATATGAACGCTATGAAAAATAAGGCAGCTATGTTGAACCATGTGGCGAGGAAAACGATGAAACCTTGCGATAAAAACAGCGATGAATACAGGAGGAGGAGGGAGAGGAACAACATCGCCGTAAGGAAAAGCAGAGAGAAGGCGAAAGTGCGTACGAGGGAGACTGAAGAGAAAGTGAAAATTTTAGTCAAAGAAAATGAGCGATTGCAGAAAAGAATAGAGTTGTTGACGGAGGAACTGAACGTTTTGAGGAGTTTATTTTCTAACGTAGGAGTGCTACCAGAACATGTTCACAGGGAAATCAACAAACACCTAGACTCGTTTCAGCTTCAGCAGCAACAACACATGTAAGGGCATTTTTCATTTATTAAAATTGATATTTCATGCGTACTTGCAGGGATTTTTCAGTACCTAATGTATGTTTTTTTGTATTTGTTAGGTCTGAAGATAGATCGAGGTTAATGGATATGGTGCACGATTACGGGCCGTAGTCGAGGCTTTAAGACAATTTTGTTGAAAACCACCCCAGTTAGTCTACAGTTTTTTAGTTAGTATACGAATTCGAAAAGCTTTAATTTTACTGTGTGCAGCAAAATCCTAGTTAATTTTCAAGTGACAATAAAGTGGACGAACTGTGACCCTTAATTTATAAATAACTATTATATAAATTGCGGAAAGTTGAAAATTAGCCTTGTGTTGTAGATCTCTCCTATTTTAATTTCAACGTGTTCTGAAAAATACCATTTTTAATTTATTAGAGGAGCATTTTGCGACGAATTTTCAAATGGCGAAAAGATTTTTCGTAAAATGCAAAAGTTTTCACGGGTATTAAAATCATGGTAGAATTATTCCGTTCGTTATATGTGATCCATTACAATGTATTTAAAAAAATGTAAGTACATTTTAAACGAAATGAAGTACCTTTTTTAATTGAGAATATTTTAAAGATGTATTTTTGTAAAAAATATATCGTTTGTTATTGTCTTAATAATTTTATTGTAAAATAATTTAAGTTAATTTTATGTATATGTATGTATAATAATTGTAATATAAAATTTATATAATTTTCCAAAGAGTACATTTTGTAAAAATGTGTCTATAAATAAGATAAGAAAATGGTGTACATTTTAAACGTAAATATGTTCTTGACTCTATTAACTTAATTCTAGAATTTTCTTCTTTGGCCGAATATTATCATTCTCATTTTTCATCGACAAGAACGTATTTATGTTAAATAAAATCGTTATTTATTTATATATAAAGTTTTGTGTAATATACAGTGTAAAAATGTAAATGTTTTGAGTGTAATTTAATTGCACAAATATATTTTGATAATAATCTTTTGTATTTTATCTTTGTAACCTATAGATTGTTGACTCTGTACTTCAGTACTTTCCCTGTAAAGATTAAGTTACTCACTGATTGCGATCCCATTGTCTACACGTTTAATAAGCTAACTTGATACTATACAGCATGGAATTTGGAATCTTGAACAGAGTGTCAGTGCATTCAAAATCAGATAATTTAGTACGCTGATATTAGGTTTGTTTTACTCACTTTTTACAAGTTTTCTCTTGCAAGGACAGTGCAGTACGTGACAGAATCTATAAGTGCAGGATGGTATCATATCGGGCAAAAGCTCGACAAGAGTCCGAACAAATTTCGACCATGTAGGTACGTAAAGAATAACTGGAACCCCAACACGAGGAATCTGACCAAGAAAATAGTTGACAAGATTACAAAAACAATGTCAGGACAGAACTCTTCATAATTATCTTATTATTCCCGACTTTTTTGGTTACATCAACAAGAGGAAAGTTGAAATCAACAAGTTTTCCAGGAAAAGTTCTGTATATTAAATTAATTCATTAATTAAAGCAAAATAAGTCACCACTTTAGCACAAATTATATCTAAAATAACTGGAGATAAGGAAATGCTATTCTAATAATCCTAGTTCAAAATTTACAAAGGCAGTGGAGTGACGAAAAGCAAGGATCACTTCCAACTCATTGGTAGGTATTTGTTTCAAACATCACACCTATACTAATATAACTTCAACATGTGCATCTAATTCCTTTTTTGTTAATTTCATTTCCAAAGAACAAATACAAAATAAAAATCACAATATTCTAAAAGTGCAATGCTGCGTATTTGTCAAATCTTGCTCAAATTCTTTAATCGAACTCCTGTTCTTTTCTTAATAAGTTTCTTACTGAGAAAAACTTTCTTTATATTTGGAGGCAAACAAGGATAACACCAATTTTTAAATCAGGCAAGAGAAACTGTTTCAAATATTATAGGCCAATTTCTTTCAATTTTTTGTAAAATATAGGAATCTTGTGTTTGTAATCAATAGGTAGGTTCGGTAATTTTCAAATTTCGTTAAAATTGATAGAGTTTATTATACTGAAGGCAGTTATGTTGTTAATTTTTGTTAAAAAAAATTCCTTCGCCTGTGAAGCCGTTGCAAAGTTTTCCGTCGTTGCGAGGCTAGAAATCATACCTTGCAGCGAGAGTAGGCCGCGTGACGTCAGAACTTAGTATAACGTACAAGTCCCAGCTTCAGCGCGCAGCAGTCCCATAAGTATTATGCATATGCATGTGTAGTTGAATTGTTAAATATTATTAACTGGTTCTAACTGGTGTTTTCTGTTTTGTACCCAGACTAATACATCGTACAGCACACCAATAAAACGGAAAAAGTGGTTCGTTGGAGCCAGAAGGAAAATTGGTCAGCATTATCGATATTTTCGCAAGTTGGTTTATCATTGCAAAAGTTTATAAAATTATCGGCCGCCCCATTGCAGCCACTCTAAATAAAATCGAACATAATGTAATTTATCGACAGTTTTCTGGGACCCCTTGGTACTTGGTAACGTGTTACGGTTAGCATAATTTGAAAAGGCATGTACAGTTAATAAATTGTTGACTTTGTTTTACTTATACCGGTCTGCCTCTTCACTACTTTTTTTGAGGTCGAATGAAATTGGGGTTAGATGCAAGAATCACACACCATTTCCATATTTACCGGGACATTTACCTACCTACTACATAAATATGGCAAATTATGTGAATCGGACTTTTGATACCCTTGTTGCATCATTATATCGATTATGTTGTCTTTGTTTTATGTTTCCTTGACACCTTACTTTAAAAATTCACGCTTGAAATAGTCCCAATAAGTATGCTATGAGATAGGTATCGCTTCACGGGCACTTCAAGAGAAGTGGGAGGAGCGCCTTACGAATCTCTGACGTCAAACCAATAACAAAGCGTGATAAGCTAATTTCTTTCGCTTATTACGCCGCAAAAACATTTTTTAGAAAAAAAATTTCGCCGTAAATCAATTGCAATAACAATTTTCTGTCATTTTCATGCCAAAAATAGATATCTTATTTTTCTCCGAACCTCCCTATTGTCCATTAATGCCAAGGAATATCTAAGTCCCAATAAAAATGGGTCTTCCAAAGACAGATGAGAATTTACAATTTTATTTTTGTTTTGCATTATTTGTATTTATTTATGTGACGCCTATTACTAAATCTGAAACATTGCGCTTACTTTTTGCACAAATTTTGCGCATATTTTGCAAAATTAAAAGGACGGATATGGACGTCCAGTGTCACTGTAGAGTCCGACTACTTGTGTCCTGACAATCCGTACGAGACGCCAGGGCGCGTCCTTTATTTTACTGCTTTAGTTAAAAATATAAGAAAAAATATGGCTACTAGTCCAAACTTCACATTTCTATCTTTAGAAATGTAGAAGATACTGACGTGTCATTTTAGAAATCACTACAAAAACATGGCCTCCGAGAACGAAGTCAATATCTTCTAATTTAAAGGCAGCAAATCTAATGTAACATCAGGGGGTACCACAGTGCTTACATTTAGGCACTCTTTTATATTCTATATTCATGAATTTTATAGTCGGTTGCCTTATTTTCTGTAAAATTCAGTAACGGTCCTATTAATTCCTTCGGTATAACAACAAATAATTTAGTGAGAAATTTGAAGGCTGGGAATCTTTCATCGAAAGAAGTTAATTTTTACTAATACATATAAACTTGTTTTTTTTATTTAGATAATTCTCATTCACATTATTATTGTCATTACCTATAGTTGACAATTAATTGATTACTGGTCTGGATGTTTCGTTGGTGAATGCTGGTCCATAGTTTAGGGTAAATTGTAGGTGTCGTCTAACCTATTAAAAAGTTTTTGGGAAAATGTTAAAGCAGTAAAATGAAATAATAAAAATTAAATTACTTTAATTTTACTGCAATTATGAAAAATGTAACAAGCGGCAACATTTGTTTATTTTGCTCTGATGAATTTTCTAATCTGGCAATTTAATACTTTTTATTTCATATCTAGGTAAGGACAAAAACTTATTAATATACAATGAAATTAAAGTAACATAAAAAAAGAAAAATAACTATAACAAATATTCAAATAAACCCCCATTCTGTATCAGACAGTATCCCAGCCTATTATAGAAAGAATTTCTCACATTCGCAAGTTGCCCATCGTTTATTAAGTTACATTCCGCAAAAATAGCATTCCTTAAAGAATCAATATTTGGGTGACGAGTTTTATAAATCTTATTTTTTAAATGACCCCACAAGAAAAAGTCACACGGTGCCAAATCGGGAGATCTAGTTGGCCAGTTTATAGCACCACCTCGACCAATCCAGCTCTCTGGAAATATTTCATTTAATAATTCCCTCACTTGTGCTCGAAAATGTGCTGGGCATCCGTCATGTTGAAACCAGACCTCCCGATTCGCATGGGCAACTTCTTCTAATGCAGGGCCAATATGGTTAATTAAAAGATCTAAATAAGCTTCTGAATTTAAATTTCCCTGTATTTCAAATGGTCCTATAATGGGATTATTAAAAATGCCTGCCCAAATATTGATTTTTTGAGGGTATTGCGTTGTAGTGGCTAGATTTATTCTGGGATTTTCCTGGGTCCAATGCCTAACCTTTTGTGAATTTGGCTCTTGATTTAAAGTGAAGGTACACTCATCGGTAAAACAAATTGATGAGAGGAAGCTGCGATCCCGATTAGCCCGTTATTGCATTTCTTCACAGAAAGTTTGGCTTGATTCTTCGTCAATAGGAAGTAACTCTTGGTGACATTGGAATTTAAAGGGATGATATTTGTTTTTTTTTTAATATGTTACGGACAGTTTCTCTTGAAACATTACATTCTAGGCCAATAGACCTTAAACTGGATGTTGGACTAGCAGTTATCAGGCCTATTACCATTTCCTCTACCTCAACATTTAGATTTCTTGGAACGACTAAAAAAATAAATGATAAGATTAATTTTAGTTTTGTTTCACTCCACGTTATCACTTGTTAAATTTCTCATAATCCTAGTAAAATTTAAGTTAGCGAACAATAAGGAATTAGCAACTAGGTAATAATAATAAGCGAATCAGAATTATCTAAATAAAAACCAAGTAAATTTATTAGTAAAAATTAGCTTCTTTCAATGAAAGATTCCCAGTATCTTCAAATTTCTTAACTAAATTTTGTATTGTTGTTACCGAAGGAATAGGACTGTTATTGAATTTTACAGAAAATAAGTCACGGACTACCCGCAGACTATTGCCGCCGTAAAATGTTTTCACAATGAAAACAGGAATCCCCAAAAATGTAATTGCTCATGTTATTTCCGCATGTACACATGGAAGTTTGTCACACGGTATATTAAGTACATAACTATTTTTATAAAAGTTTAAAAATTGCACCTATGACTATTTTATCTTCTGGGTCAAATGCCGCAGTTTCTTTCGAAATTCCATATCGAACCATTGCAACAAGCCAATATAGTATTTTTACCATTTACTGTTCCTCCATTTTCCAGTAAAAATGTAAAAATTCTGCGTGCACTTCAAGAATTTTCAGAAACGTCCTTGAAACTAAAAAACTATAGTAGAAAATATAAAAATAGTAATGATGATAGAAATTACTCAATCAGGCTTATATAAGGGGATTCCACATTTTTCCACCAAACGAATCCAAAATACCTATTTAATGAAGGCGTGCGTACTTAAGTTATCATTTACTTTAATCCTCTTGGTTTGACAGGGTGATAAATTATACTTGAAGCACTTTGCCAAAAACTTTTTTACCAACAGACTGCGTGGAGATAGATATAGAGAACACTATTTTAGATGTCGGTTCTTTGGCACTATTCGAAGGGCACCGCCTATTGTTCGCATACGTTGTCATGTCAGCCAAGACTAATTTGCAGCTCATGTTTCAAAAATAAGTGTGTATGGAACACGAAAATCTAGTTATTACACGTTAAAATCATTAAATGCAGCCCTGCAATAAAAAATTTAATAAATGATTTATAGGGGTATCGATTTGGGCTTATTTGAATGCTTGAACGAAACATTTTCTCATTTCCTCATAATCACAAGATCTGCTGGACCACTGAAACCTGTACCCCAAGAGGTGTGATCTTATTAGCTAGAAAAACCTGTAATCTCCCTGTAATTTTCATTTTATTGCTAAATAATAGTACACAATTC
The DNA here is from genome assembly GCA_963966045.1 of Xestobium rufovillosum. Taxonomy (NCBI): domain Eukaryota; kingdom Metazoa; phylum Arthropoda; class Insecta; order Coleoptera; family Ptinidae; genus Xestobium; species Xestobium rufovillosum. The sequence goes on from OZ014502.1 coordinate 11,581,998, forward strand.
AATATGAATAGAACAATATACGTTATACGTTTTTCTCACATTTTTGTGAATATTGGTTCTTACTGTGATGAACTCTTTCACTAGTTTCACCTCCCTTTCCGTAGCCCCAGCTTTATTGCATTAAATGGTCTCCTCACTGACCTAGTGCTTCCATTTTTTTCTCTACAGAAAACACAAGATCTGTTCAATAGGTATTAAAAATGAAGGCAGCCATGGTTTGACTATTTTGACATTAATAATGAAGAAAACTGTAGTTATACGTCAAGAAGTATGTAGGCTATGCTAAAATATGACCAATTTAAAAGTATTATTCGCTAGTTAAGGGTATTTCTTGCAAGATGGTGAAAAAATGCTGTTTTTTATTCTCACTTCGCGTAGGTTGTATAATAGCTGGTTCTCTATTTTTGGTAAGTTAATTCAATAATTAATTTAGGATGTAGTTGCTTGCATGTTCCACGACAATTACCCATTTTCAAGTTTGATATTTCCAAACGTCTTCTTCAAATTCTTGCGTTTTAACTAGCTTTTCGCTGCTTACTTTCAGTACTGTATACACTTATGTTCGTCTGGTCGAAAACTGACATATTAAGTTGACATTTTGAAATGAAATAACGGTTTCTATTATGTAACATCCAGTTTCTGAACATCGCAATATTACTTTACCAACTAGTAGCTTTTTACGTTCTGGTACTGTTTGATGTGGAACTCCCCATAGAAAATAATGAAATTTCTTAGATTTAGAGTGTTTAAGTGTAGGTGTAGGTTTGCACTTAAAGAGACAAGATGGGCACTTCTTCCGAGAATCAAATAATCCATTTCTTTTATAACTGTCCAAGGTAATACAAAGTGAGTTGGAAAGGTGGTGAACAGGAACGGTTAGGAATTGCACCAGTTGGTGTCTAGACGACTGGGGATGAATTCACTTTGCATTCCACACTGCGGAATCATGGAATTCCATGGAGGATGGAAATACATGCTTTTCCATTTGGTAGTGGCTAAATTATCTTCTGCAAAATGATATTTTTGACACCCACCACGTGAAGTCCAGTTTTTATTCATATTGGCTAACCAACAGTTCCTTTTTTACCATTTTATCTTAAGTAGGTAGCATGTATGGTCCTATCATCAACTGGCCTCCTACAGTGTCGACCCACAATAATTTAACTGGGGGCGGTGTCTGATGGTGAAATTTAATTTCATTTTTTCGAGGATGCAAATTCTTGCAATGTTTATCGCAAAAGATTTCGCACTTAGAACATTTCTTTAAACCATCCTTCGATTCTTTTCGATTAAAATTTTATTTCTTCCTTTCATAACTTGCATGGTACTCACAGAAGCTTCTTCATATTTTAAACAGGATTACCAGTGTACCTGGACTGTTCCAGTGAGTTACCTATTTAACTTCCCAAACAGCAGAATTCTACTGAATACGTTCTTCATACTCTTCTGCCTTCATACTCTTCTGCCTTCAATAACTTCTCCTTAGCAACTTTTTCCTATGCATCCAACGGGGCTCGCCATTTTTCTGTGCAACGTTTAGCCACTTCAGAATAGTCGTTAACCAAAAAACTAAATGCGGACCTGGTTTTAAATTAGCTTTCTTGAAGAGTTTTTTGCCTGTTGCATAACAATGTTCTGGAAAATGGATACTAGGGTTCCACTTGTTTCTGATAACATATCCAGGTATCGCTTTTTGGCAATTCGTACACGATTGAAACTAGTTGATGACACTACCATCGATGCCAGAGAAAATGATAGGTTCTGGAAGATCAGGCCCATGCTAAATAGCATACAAAAAGGCCGTCTACAAAATGAAAGAACCCAAGAAGTTTCAATAGATGAACAGATGATCCCTTTTCACGGTAAAGTTGGGAAGTCACATCCAGTGGCGCTCAAAAATTTTCTTATGGCAATATCCAAAGGAATCCTATTAGATTTACACATGTACGAAGGGAAAGGACGGACCACCGGAAAAACTGGATGTTGGTACTTAAAATTACTGACAGTTTGCCATTAGAAGCATCTGCTTGAAGCAGACTGCTTCACTTCAATACCCCTAATCGTGAGATTTATGGAACTGACACCCTCATGAAAAATCGAATTTAAACTGACACCGATTTGAAAAATATGCCAGAGGTTCCCACGACATGTTGGTTACCGAAGACAACAAAATTTCACTGGTGAAATGGTACGGTTCGAGATCGATTCATTTGGCTTCTTCAGAGCTTGGAATTGAACCACTGAGGCGGTGTAAGCGCAGGTCTGTCAAGGAGAAGAAATATATTGAGGTAAATCGTCTGTAAAGTCAAGTGCTAAAAGAAGAAGAGTTTTTCCCATTCCTGATAAAAGACTACGTAAGCAAGAAGCGAAACATCTCCTTGAATATGTGAAAGAGACCCAAAATATTATCTATGATACCTTTCTTTTCCTAAAAACCGCAAAAGTTTTCAAAAATCTTAGACCACACTCAACAACTTATGTCACAAGGTATTGAAATTTTAAGACCGTTTCTGTCACGTGCCCGAGGAGGTTAATTGTTTTAATTTATCTGGAAAAATAAATTCTTCAGTTTTCATTTGAACCATGCCCAGACCCGTATTGTTTTTTATTTATTATGGATTTTGATTGGAAGTAAGTGACAATTTCAAGAAATGCCATCCCAATAATGTTATGGATATAAGTACCAATCAAAACAGCGAATATAAAATCCAGGTTCGTAGAAGTTATTGAAGAAAGGAGAAAATCTAAAAATTGTTTTTTTCCAAAAATCTCGAAAACGTAAAATGATGGTGCAAATTTCTTTACGGCATATTAACCCCCATTAAATTTCTCAGCTTTGCCCCAATTTAACCTTCTTCGAAGCTCGTAAGGCTTACGATATCCCAATGGTCAGCGTCGAATCTGAATAACCCGGTATAGGTACCGAATAATAAACTTTAATGAAATTCTTCTTTGTTCAAGGGAGTACTGGCCTTGCAAATTCCCTATTATATCAGAGTATACAAGGAGGGTAACGAAGGTAGGTACGTAATTCATTTAATAAAATACACCATTGTTAAACACCTGACACGAAATTCGTTGCTAAGTACTGAGCTATAATTTAAACAAAAATTTAAGTTTTAAGTACATATTACTCGTACTATAAGGAAGAAAAGTTATGGTGCCTACCAAAATTTTCACATCGAAAATGATTAAATACTTTCCTTATTACCAAAATTGCACTACACGAGACACCAGTAATTTTACGCTAGCCGAATAATTAAACAATCAGTTTGAATAATTAATTGGATCTTCTAATTAACGGTTGGCAGTAAGAACTTTCATTTTTCTTGAATTAATCCCATAATGTTCGGCAAACAGGAAGTAACGCAAAGGAGAGCGAATGGGTTTAATTTTCATCCATTCATTGCGGCTACGGATTCTTTATAAGTTTACCCTTTAAACTCCTGACGATGATAGCGTTGTCAGCGAAATACGTATCGAGTTTAATTACTGTGCCACGGTTTCGGCGTGTGGGGTAAATTTATAGGGAATTCAAAGTGGAATTTACACCAAAAGTTCCCATCCAACCACTGCGAGTATTCACTGAAGTACACAACAAATTCACACTGCTTATCCTCAAATTTCATGACAGTTAAGCATTCTTCATTATTAATTACATATTGGTTTTAGCTCTAAAGTCGATTCAGACGTTGGAATGGGCATTTCTCTTCATCGGAAGCGTTATTCTGATTGTTGGAGCCGCACTGGTAAGTAAAAATGTTGACAATATAGAGGAGTCGTCCAAAAAGATAGTGTTAAGTTGATCGCCAGAAAAAATCATGAATTGAAATCGAAACATTACTAGAGAGTGGTTTAAAAAGTTCGAACTGTCTGTATGTAATCATGTTCTTCTGAAGTGAAGTGTGACGTTCGTCGCAAACGATCTAAGGACCGACGTTATCATGCTCTCCATCAGTGCTGGACCAGTTGTATTGATCTACATGGTTCTTCGTTGGTATTCAGCCACACGAGTGCTGTTACACAGCCAAGTCTCACCAATATGGATAACACCACAAGAACAACTAATTGGATACACATCTTCAGTACGGAGTGAATTTTTGGAAGATCTGAGTCTTTAAGGAGTAAAGATGGTCTTGACATTATGTTTCATGAAAAAGTTCCCCTGTACGATTTACTACGGAAGATATGAGATTCATTTTGGCGGTGCCACTGAACTTTGGGATCCGGGAGGACTTGGGCTTTTGGAGATAGTACGTCTAATGTCAAGGGGATTGTAATTATTACTGGTCAATGTTCCTGTAGTATGCTGAAACTTATACAAGAAGAAGGATTTGGATATGACGATCGCATGGTGGACAAGAGACAAGTTTCCATCAACTTCTTCCTCCATGATGAAAGGAATTTTGGAGGGATAAGTACTGGGAACGTTAAGGAAGATTGTCTAAAGATTGGCAAAATCAAGGAGCCGGTCCAGAAATCACCAAATACCATCCTCCCAGTCCAACCATTTATTGAAGATTCATGGTAATAGGAATATTGACTGATTCCTTAGTGGCGTGTGAGTTGCCATCTGCCCAAATATAATTTTTTATAGAAACTTCTTCGAGGGGGCATGGGCCAAGATTAGAAAGCAATTTTAAACCATATTTTTGGAGCTTCACAGCAAAGTAGTGACCATTCTATGCTTGCCTCGGTGCTTCCAAAGAGGAAAAACCTCATTTTAGCAAACAAAAATATTCGGCTTCCAATCCACGTTTCTCAAAACTATATCAAAAAGTACAAATACTGCAACTTGTTTCTTGTTTATAAAAAAACTGGGGCGCCGTAATGCAAAGACAGAACTGTTTATCATTGAGGTACATACGCCGGACAAGATTCTCAAAACAGTGATAATAACTTGAGCATACACGCTAGTTACCTTTTTATAATAAACAAATTTTTACCAACCTTTATTTTTAGTATAATTTATGATGGATGACCCTCAAGTAGTGTATATCAGCTGGTTAAATATGAGGAAGGTTGTACGGAAAAGAACTCGAATTAGATAATGTTCGTTATGGTTCATATATTTTTTATCAGTTCGCAGTTCAATAAAGTGATTGTGTGGGGTACTTGGTCCAATAGTTCTTAGTTTAATTAAGTTCGGTTTCAACATTATAATAGGAAAATTTTGGGGAACTGTCGTAAAGTTCTGAATACGATTTGATTAATTGCATGAAAGAGGTTCAAATTAGAGAGATATACATAGATACAGATCACGATCTATTGGTTTCATATTTGCTGGAGAAAGAATGCATGCATTTTGGAGTTATCACCTGCATAGATATCCTGGTGCAATTGCAGAAAAGAACCACGCCGTGGCGTTACATGCGTCGTTGGCATGTTTTCATTGGCTATTATTTGACCTTGGTTTCGCTCACTCGCTGAAATCAAATGCGCATCAATTCTGCGCAGTCGTGACGTATGCGTCCATATCTTAAAGCGTGTATTGCAATTATCGTATAATAATAAGTGCATGTTATATCTTTCTTCTTTTTTAGGAGGACAGGATGTGCTTGTACTTGTTCATAACTTTTGCTAGTTTAAAGGTGTTGTGTGAAGTACTCTTGGAGCTCATATATTTCCTCTGTAAAGGAAAGGCGTTCTTCTATCGATCGTATTTCTGGCACTGGTGTTTCGAGATACTATTCCATTGTAAGTACCCTGTTTTGTTTTTGGTCTACGATTGCAGTCACATCACATATCCCAGCTATTGTCAAATTCTTTATTTCGATACCCATTCTTGAAATCAAACAACTTCAGCATTAAGTTGGGATTGTTGATTTGATCTATAATATACGTGCACTACAATCTTTCATTTTGCATTAATGACGTAAATTTTAACATTTTTGATATCAGGAGAGATTATTAACTAATCTACCTAGCCACTCAAACATGGGTTTCAAAAATACGTCTTCCTTTTTGGTTTCAACAATACAAACTGAGGTTCAGAACACAAAAGTATACCCTACAAATTTTATTTTGACGCGTGCCAGTATATCGTTGCTCCCAATGAGAAAAGTTCATATTTTCCTGGATTTATCTTATACTAATAAGAATGCCTATCTACCTAGTCAAATACACGACGCACAATACAACCCTTTGCCCTATGAAATAATAAGGAAATAAAAGGAAGACATTATATCATCGTTTAGCGAACTGCTAAATTGCAATGTAATATTACATCCAGATTATAAATTGTTTAACGCATAAAATTTTCCTTTTTCGTGAAACCTGTGTTTCATGACTAGGTAAATTGGTTAACAAAGTATCCGAATTTTGTTCAAAATTATTTTCATTCCATGATGGTAACGTTTTTTTAAGCGGCCACCCGTACGGCTTTTCCAGAAATGTTTTCCCTCAAAACAGTTGTTAGCACAAAAAATATTTTAGAGAAGAATGGTTTTTGGGACAAGTTCCAGTAAGGACTCTTTATAGCAGTTGCTGCAATTGTTTGTACATTTCAGTCCGCTTTGTCGGCAACAACTTGCCATTCCATACTCTCTGTAGCAATTCGGTGCTAGCTGTAGGAATTGTCACTAATTCTTCGTTATGCGGTCACCATTATCACATATAGAGGAAGAGAGACGAATTCTCCAATCTCTGCTTTTCAATACTTACATTTCTGCAGCATCTTTCACTGTGTGTCTTTTCTTTTCCACAAATGTTGATATCAATCTGTTTTGTTTTCTCCCGTTTTTTCCTTATTTTCACATTAATTTTAGTGGAATACTAGGCCAATCATGGTTAGGAAACTCCTAAATTATGGAGTTCGCATGTTTGCGTTGGTACACATGTTATATTTTGTAGGCTATATATTTTATTTGATGGTGGTAGCATATTACCTACAGAAGGCCCAAGTTGCAAAAACCAAGCAGTTTATGCGCCAATTTGAATCGAGTGTTTTGAGCAGTGTTGTCCTTAACAATGTAATTGGAGTTTAACAACAAAAACCAATCCATTATTTGCAGTATAATGTATAAAAATGTTTGTACCTAATATAATTTTCTAAATTAATGCATTGCGTATTATTATTACATTATTAGTATTTTTGTTCTGGAAACTCAGAGACTAAATAGAAGCATACGTTTCGCTCACCTTTGATCCTTGTGGTCAACGTGGTTGTCCAGCGAACGAGAACTGTGCATGCCGAAGACGGTCAAAAATATTTTGACGCTTGCCGTCGGCTCTGTGTGCCAGTTGGCTCAACGTTCTGCTCTTGCTATTAGCCAAAGGCTAGGAAGATTAGTTAAAAGTCTCCCATGCGCGTACTGCAGTGGTGCACGTTTTCTACAAAATGATTTAGCCAATTTTTGCGTAATAACGTAATTAATTTTCTAGGTGCGATTTTCTATGTGGTATGGATAGTATTTTCATTAATAAAATTTATTAAACGCAAAGAGCGAAATACTGATCCAGCACCATCAACTGTAGATTTACATATGTCCAGTCTTGGTGTAATTTATGCAGTGTAGTAAATAAATTTCCTTTTATGCTTTTAAAAGACGTCTTTGCTTCGTAGTTGAGTTATTAAATTTATTCTTTTGCTCTTGCGCTGTATGATAGGTGTGAAAATCTGTAAAAAAGCCATTTTCTTCTGGAGAGTGAACGCCTGCTTCTCCTTGGTATATACAAGGTAAGAGCCAAAAATTCCCCAACCTAAGTGGGATTGGCGAAAGATGGAAACTAAAATTTTTTATTATTTTTCAGTGTAACCACTGAATTTTTGAACGAGTGTAACCACCTGTTACCTCAATACACTTGTTGCAACGATTTATTAATAGGTCCATGCCCTTGTAAAAATATGGTCAGGCACAGCTCGTGATGTTCCCATACAGCCACGTCTAAGAGAAGGCCTCGCTCTAACTCGTTATCACCTAAAACGCTGTTCTCGAAGGTCACTCATCACTAGCTCAGCAATAGTTGCAACAGATTCGATCGTGAGCACTTCCACTGGTCGACCAGAAGGTCGATCTTCCAAAGATTACTCTGGTATTCGAAATCTCTTGGCTTATTCTTTTATGGTGGAATAAGAAGAAGCTTCAACATACACGTTATCCAAAGGCTTCTCGATTACACGCGATTTTTGTTTGCTACAGCATCGTTACGCTGATGAAGATATTCAGACGTACTAAGACCAGTCCAGTAATATTAACCAGCTTATCCATATGTAAATAGGTTAAGCCGACAATTTTTGGTGCTTACCTCGTATATGCGCATAGTTCAGAGAATTGTTTTCGGTAAATAAGTATTAATTAACTTAAATCTAATAGAAAATGAAAACTGAGAAGATTAGTTGGTAAAAGTCTTCTCTGTGTGTACCTATTGCAGTGATACTCGTAGAAGTCCAGATGTCCAGAAGGATGAAAACGGTTTTTGCGCGCCTAATAATATAATGATATTTTTAGGTGTAATTTTCTATGTGGCATGGGTAGTATTTTCATTAATAAAAGTAATTAAACGTAAAGAAGGAAATACTGATACAGCACCATCAACTCTAGATTTACGTATGTCCAGTCTCGTGGAGGTTTATGCAGTGTAGCAAATAAAATTTTCTTTTAAAACAGTCTTTGCATTATAAGTAGTTATACCATTGTAACAAGTCCAGAACTATGTTTCTTCTTTCAAATCGATGAAGGAGAGAGAAAATTAACAAATACGTGAGTTTCGCCTTTATCATATGCTATGGTATAATCTTTGTATACGAACTGATTCTCAAGAGGCACCGATTTTTTTAATACACACAATGGTGGGACTCATCAGTACGGTGCTCTGCCCTACACACTCGAACCATGCAATATTGCTTGCTGTATATTGTATATATGTATACATACACGCTTGGTGCAAGTATTAGCAAGAGCTAATTATTAGCCGAATTATGCGGCGGTAATGAGTGGTACTGGACCGTTCGGACAACTACTCCTCGGGCAAATACCCCGTCAGGCATTGAATTATATAACTAAATCCAGATTTTGGGTACTACGAGATCTTATACCGTGTGACAAACTTCCATGTGTACATGGGAAAATAACATGGGCAATTACATTTTTGGGGATTCCTGCTCCCCATGTGTAGTTACAGTGGTGGTAAAGATAGCAATCGAAAGGTTATTTTTTTCTGCGTATGAAGATATCAAAAACTCTACAACTTTCCAATTTATTAAATCATTAAAAGCAAAAATTACATTAATAATTTTCTAACTAAAACACAGAAATTTATCAGATTATCCATGACAACTTAATTTATTCTAATCACGGACGTCTTTGATTTTTATGGATTTTCTGAACTGCCAACATTTAAAAATGAACAAAAATGTTTATTCAGTTCAAGAAAAGGTTTTCATTGCGAAAATATTTTACGGCGGCAATATTTTCTCTAAAATTCAATAACGGTCCTATTCCTTCGGTATAACAACAAATAATTTAGTAAGAAATTTGAAGGCTGGGAATCTTTCATCGAAAGAAGTTAACTTTTACTAATACATAAACTTGTTTTTTTATTTAGATAATTCTCATTCACATTATTATTGTCATTACCTATAGTTGACAATTAATTGATTACTGGTGTGGATGTTTCGTTGGTGAATGCTGGTCCATAGTTTAGGTTTAGGGTAAATTGTAGGTGTCGTCTAACCTATTAAAAAGTTTTTGGTGAAAATGTTAACGCAGTAAAATGAAATAATAAAAATTAAATTACTTTAATTTTACTGCAATTATGAAAAATTTAACAAGCGGCAACATTTGTTTATTTTGCTCTGATGAATTTTGTAATCTGGCAATTTAATACTTATTTATTTCATATCTAGGTAAGGACAAAAACTTATTAATATACAATGAAATTAAAGTAACATAAAAAAAGAAAAATAACTATAACAAATATTAAAATAAACCCCCATTCTGTATCAGACAGTATCCCAGCCTATTATAGAAAGAATTTCTCACATTCCAAAGTTGCCGATCGTTTATTAAGTTGCATTCCGCAAAAATAGCATTCCTCAAAGAATCAATATTTGGGTGACGAGTTTCATAAATCTTATTTTTTAAATGACCCCACAAGAGAAAGTCACACGGTGCCAAATCGGGAGATTTAGCTGGCCAGTTTATAGCACCACCTCGACCAATCCAGCTCTCTGGAAATATTTCATTTAATAATTCCCTCACTTGTGCTCCAAAATGTGCTGGGCATCCGTCATGTTGAAACCAGACCTCCCGATTCGCATGTGCAACTTCTTCTAATGCAGGGCCAATATGGTTAATTAAAAGATCTAAATAAGCTTCTGAATTTAAATTTCTCTGTATTTCAAATGGTCCTATAATGCGATTATTAAAAATGCCTGCCAAATATTGATTTTTTGGGGGTATTGCGTTGCAGTGGCTCGATTTATTCTGGGATTTTCCTGGGCCCATTGCCTAACGTTTTGTGAATTTGGCTCTTGATTTAAAGTGAAGGTACACTCATCGGTAAAACAAATTGATGAGAGAAAGCTGCGATCCCGATTAGCCCGTTCTTGCATTTCTTTACAGAAAGTTTGCCTTGATTCTTCTTCAAAAGGAAGTAACTCTTGGTGACATTGGAATTTAAAGGGATGATATTTGGTTTTTTTTAATATGTTACGGACAGTTTCTCTTGAAACATTACATTCTAGGGCGATAGACCTTAAACTAGATGTTGGACTAGCAGTTATCAGGCCTATTACCATTTCCTCTACCTCAACATTTAGATTTCTTAGAACGACTAAAAAATAAATGATAAGATTAATTTTAGTTTTGTTTCACTCCACGTTATCACTTGTTAAATTTCTCATAATCCCAGTAAAATTTAAGTTAGCGAACAATAAGGAATTAGCAACTATAGGTAATAATAATAAGCGAATCATAAAAACCAAGTAAATTTATTAGTAAAAATTACCTTCTTTCAATGAAAGATTCCCAGTATCTTCAAATTTCTTAACTAAATTTTTTATTGTTGTTACCGAAGGAACTGGATTGTTATTGAATTTTACAGAAAATAAGTCAAGGGCTACCCGGCGCAAACTATTGCCGCCGTAAAATGTTTTCACAATGAAAATCATTATGTGCGTGTTGATAATGTGAAATGCATGATAGTTAACATACAGCTAATTTGATCTAGTTCTGTAAAAGAACGGACTGCCAATGTCGCATGCCGTACTGCCATATAACTTCCTTATAACCTTCGGTTATAGGTAGTAAATGTAATTGCAATGCGCTAATGAATTTTTTGACAAGTTATAAACTTATTCAGTTGACAGATGATCAATAAATTAATATCAGTCATTATAGTGAAAACCGCTTTTGCAGTCAATGACATTCCGCGTGTTTATATTATTTTAATTATGTGTGAAATAATTATTTTAAGATAATTTTATTGAATGCCAGCTTGTATGTAAGAAACGACATTAACTGCACAATAGCATCTTTATTTTTTATACCGCAGATACCTGTCTGAATAAGATTTCATAGGAAAATGCACTGTATATGATCATGCTATGTTACACGTTTGCTTTGATTTTAAGAATGAAATTTTAATATTTTAAAATTCTTTCATACATCACGTTGACCGCCTAATTTCTGTAGGTACTGATCCACGACAGCCTGCTTGTAAACAAAAATTAAGTTTTAAATGGGCATATTATGTGAATCTAATTCAAATTATCTATCATTCAAAGAGATAATAAATGACAGATTTCCCATGGCATTTGCCTTTATGGGGTCAGTGCGTAATAGTGCGTAAGTGTGTTGCTAAGGTTATGCAACAGTTGATCAAAGACCAAAGATAATGACCAACAGATGATTGCGCTCAATTTCTTATTTTAAATAAAACCTAAATTTAGTAATGCCGAAGACAGTAAATGCAAAGGCAATGTGATATTTAACATTACAATGTAAAAACGAAAGTTCAAATAGTGCCAATAAATCATCACTTAGGTATCGAAATCTTGAAATGGTGGTTTATTTTTCTTCTCGAGATAACTTGAAGTAATTGTACACTCTGAAAACAGTAAAATTATGGATTTCCTACCGAATACTGTCCTACAACACATATTCCTGTACCTCTGTGCATTCGTGATTTGACAGTGTCTGTCCGACGGGTTGCAATATTGCACTCATGGTGTTACGTTCACCAGGCCTTCTTCACATCAAAATTCGACCATCTGAATGATGTATAGAGTGGATAGACACCTAGACCACTCTTAATATATGTGCATTTATTATTTTGTTCCCGAAGATTAAGATGACGTAGCTCTTCGATAATGCATTATAATTCCAGATTGCAGTAGTATCAACCATGTTACCAACTGCTTCGCGCGTGCATTAATCTGTACAATAGATTTTTACTTTGCAAACAAATCGTAGCATGTTATAGGTTATGGGTGAAAACATTTATCTCATATAAATACATTTTGTTATTATTTATTATTCCATGTGCATCAGAGATTCGTGAACATTAAATAAAGTACAAAAATTGCATCATCATATAGTATAATTATTGCATTCTATTATCTTTTAGTAAATATTAATGTTGGCGCGGGCATTATACTATCAGAATGACAAAAAAAGGGAATAAAATCGCAATCTTAATTACGTGACGGATACAGATACTAATAACCTCTCTTCTATTGTTTATTTTAGTAAATTTTCCGGTTCAATTCTTAGCTCTGCATAATTATGCTTGTTGCCAAGTGTTAAACTACATGTAAATAATGTAGTTCGTTCCTAGATAATAAGCCCGCAATAAATTTACAGTGCTAATTCCCCTTTTAATCAATATTCATTTATGCTCTCATAACTATTATTTCATATTTTGGAAATATGTACATTAATCGCTTATGTAACTCTGACTGCATTTTGAGACATATTTCATGTAGTGCCACATATTGACACATAGGTATGGGAAAAAATAATCGTCTATACTCTCTTTATCGCCACAAAATTCCAGCATTTATTTCTGAATCACCCTGTATATTTTTATGAATTACCGTAAACTAATAATGTTGTTACTGGGGAAAATCTTTTAGTTTAACAAATTCTACATCATGTAAAATGGGAAAAATAAAGAGGGAACACTGGATGTGCGCGTATAGGTAATAAGTAAAAAAAGTTTTTAAGTTAAACGGTTTTATTGTAAAGAAATATAATAATGATGCAGATAATGTACTAAAAGCTAAAAAATAATTACGTAGGTACCAGGTACTAGTCATCACACCACTCTCCTCATCAATTTAGAGCACTGATCAGACTAAAATAAAATCGTGCGGCGAGTCGAATTTCTATTATCTACAGTCAACCGCTCATTATCATTATAAGTATGCTTTGGATGCATCTTCTCAATAGACAACATCGCAGAACGGTCATTTACATATTTACTTAGGTTACGCTACGCCCCACGATTTTATTTTAGTCTGATCAGTGCTCTAGATTGATGAGGATAGTGGTGTGATGACTGGTATCTGGTACCTACCTAATTATTTTTTAACTTTTAGTACATTATCTGCATCATTATTATGTTTCTTTACAATAAAACCGTTTAACTTAAAAATTTTTTACTTATTTTATTTTCAAGTTTTTAGTTTTTTTTGTTTGTTTTTGTTTTGTTGTTATTTTTCTAAAGTGTACTGTGTTCTACTTGTCAAGCACTTTCATTTGAACTTCCAATTACAATTTTATTTAGTTACTAAATATCTAGGTGTCGGACCTCAAATTTCAGATTTTCAATTTTCTCAAGTTTAACTTATAATTTATGTATGCTATTGTATACCCATAACTTAATAACAAATTTCATTTAAAATAATAATGACAAATGCATGCGTTTCAAAATATTATCTGTTCACACTGCAGCTTAGGACGGGTCACATTTTCTACCCTATACGCGCGCACATCGGGCAAAACAGTCCTATTCTTAATGAGATACTATGTGCAGACCATAAATGCAAAGCGCAATAATTTTAAGTACATTTATATACACTATAAATTTTGTTTATCTTGGTTTATGTAAGTCAAAAAGCTGAAAGAGAATTTCTTCTTCTTGGATTTTGGGTTATATCTAAAGTATAAATACTCTGCGTCACTACCAATGCAACAATTTGTTATAGAATTGAACACTTAAGACCATTTCGTTTAAACAATGATCATTCAAGTTTTGCTAATCATTTCTTTGAAATCAATAAATTCCCTCCTCTAGAAAATACTAAATTATTGTTTAATTTTGAAAAGGGTTATCAATTAGATAAATATTAGAGTCTATAGAAATTTATAAACATAAAAATTATACAAATTCTAACATACTTAATGACCAAGTTGATTTAATACAATCTAGTTTATTTAAACTTTTGACCAAAATAATTCTCAGGTGTCGGTAAAACAGGTTCCCTTATATACTTTTTTCTGAAGTTCTAACCTCTCTTATATTGCCATTATGATATTTATTTATTTATTTCTGTTTTTTAGTTTATTACAAAAGATTAGTAGTTGGCAGTTGTCAAGATTCCATAGATATTTTGTTTATTTAGTTTTGTCTGATATTTCACTTGAAGTTTTTTTAATTGAATTTATTGTTTTTTTCCCAAATGGCTTTCTTTAAATTCATTGTTTTTCCCTTCAAGCTACGAGGTATTCGAATTTGTGATTCTAATGCCTCGTATATAGGTATAGGTACTGAAATTCAGTTATCTAGTTAGCTTATTTCATGGACATCATTATTTTAATTTTAATTTTGTATTGTTTTGTCAATTTTAGTTTCCTAGTCAACTGTTCCCTTAGGCCCGATTTTTCAAAGAATCCAACACCGGGTTAAGTCTGACACCGGCTTCGTTGCTATGATACCAATCAGAAAGCCGGTATCATAGCAACGAAGCAGGTGTCAGACTTAATTCGGTGTTGGATTCTTTGAAAAACCGGGACATAGTGTCGTATTAATTTATTTACAATTTTGCTTTATGTAAACATATTCTGATGATGATATTCACTTACTTATTTATTAATTCAGTTGAAGAAAAGGTTTTCATTTTGAAACCCAAATTTTAAATTGTCGATACATGTTGACAGTTCAGACGAATTAGAAAATCCATAAGAACGAAAGATGTCTTTTTGATTATAATAGGTTAAGTAGGTAGGTAGTCATAGACAGTGTTGCCAACTCGGATTTTGGAAAAGACGTAGGACAGACTAGAACATTACGTAGAATTAGTAAAAATTGCATATGAAAAGTTCGTAGATCTACGTATTTATTATTTTAACTTCATTTACTTTAGGATTTCGATTTTAACGGCGAAACTTGCTCACGTTTTTTAGTAAAAATGTGAAATTGTTAACTTTTTTACTTTTAAAACGCAATAAAGAACAGAAAAAAGTGTAATAAGATTAGGTAGTGTGTTTCAGTTTTGTCTTCGTTTTGTAATCAAAAGACTATCTTCATCTTCAGTGGCTTTCTTATTATTTGAAAAAACTTATATAAAGCGACATCTCTCGAATTATGTTGGTACTACATGCGACATCTAATGGCAATATTTTATTCATCAGACACCACTGAAATAAAATAATAATTTATATCAGTGGCAGACACCAGAAGCTCTGTGGAATGGAATAGACCTTAGATTTATGCGGAAGTAGAATGAAAAAAAAGAATGAAACTTTTTCTCTAAGGAAAAGGAAATGATCCTATTTGGTTGAAAGTACGTAGATTCTGGACTGAAGTTCGTAGACTTGCGAGAAAGGCCTAAAATACGTAGATCTACGCAAAAATACGTAGAGTTGGCAACGCTGGTCATGGATAACCTGATAAATTTCTGTGTTTCAGCTTGAAAATTATTATTAATGCATTTATGCTTTAATAAATTTGAAAGTTGTAGGAGTTTTTGACATCCTCATACGCAGAAAAAAATAATCATTCGGTTGCTACGTTTACCACCATTATAACTATTCATGAAGAGCAGGAATCCCCAAAAACGTAGTTACCTATGCTATTTCCCCATGTACACATTGAAGTTTGTTACTCGGTATATAATAATATGAATACTATATCAACTAATGAAAGAATTTAGCATAATGCCAATTGCAAGAGAGGCGTTCGCGAATCTAACAAAAAATTGAACTTTCTTCGCTGGTATACAACATTTGCAATGAAAGCGATATCACATAATGTAAACAATCCCACAAGCATGAAATGCAATTAAAAAATTGCGGAGTACATTTTTTGAGCGAAGTTATACAAGAACGAACATATTAGCTCATTTTTTCTAAAGTACTGGCGGCCACGCAACTCTTCCCCAGTTTTATCATGAGTCAAATAGAAATACCTCACCGAGATGAAAAAACTTGCAGAATTTGGTGTTACAATGCACACGTAAGTAAAAAATATGAAAGTAACCACCGACAATATCACCTAAATTATTATCATATTATGCCAGCTTATTTCTTATTTCCCTTGGTAACAAGGGGTGGGGTTCTCATATTACAGCACTGACTGAACTTAAGACGGTCAACTTTCGACCTACAGCTAATCCAATAATTTACCAAAAAGGATAGGCATGACGATGGCACGATGAGAAGAAGCAACAACAATAAGAAGTTTTCGTGTGGCCTTCTTATCTTCACATATTTTACGAGACTTCTTGTTTACTTATGCAAATATTGTTCATCGATGCTTTAAAATTAAGTATTTCTCCTTGTATTAATGATAGTCCAACTGCATCTAGCAGAGTCCGTCAACATTGCTTACACACGATCATGTTAAAATAAGCTACTGTGTGCTTGTACGCCTACGGCAACAAAATTTCTTTCAACGCGTTTCAATGAATCGCAACAATAAAGGTCAAACAACCAACATGATTCAATCCCGCTTTTACAACTTGCCAATAATATTCCTATTTCCTAGCGTTGTATCCAATAATTTTCCACGTCGGATTCGCATATAAGTACGGTGCAATTTTTAGTCGTTCTTTAGTGGCATGAAGAATAGTATGGCATACACATGGACACATGTCCTTTTGAATAAAGAGGTGGATGTGTCCGGAAATAGCGCCTATTGGCAGGGTAAGACACTCAATGTCAACCAGCGACCTTCGCTCTATTTATATTAAACCGCTCCCATGTTCCTGCTACTGCAGGATTGCTTACACATATCAGCTGCGGCCCTTCTGGTGTTTGGTTAGTTTATGATAATTCGCAAGATCTGATTTGGATATTTACATAAGTTTATAAAATTTTATTTATGTCATATCTAATTGAATGAACTTAATTATAATAGCTGTTGAAGACGCTCCTCATCAATCAACATAGAGATATTTGTCAAGATGTATAGTGTTATAACATTGAAACAAAACAAGAATTTACAAAAGCTCGTCGAGTCTACCTCCCACTCTGGGTTCCTCCCATAAACTACTCCATTTTACCAGCGCAAATGTCAAAATCGCGCTACCTAGTGGCAATCGTATCAAACTACAAAAATAGAATTCTCTATAATACTCGGCCGTCCGACAAATACCTGCGCCCTCACAGACCACAAACAATCTTTAAAAAACACCTTTTCCCTTAACTAAATTAACATTTTCTTTCTATCTAAATAAGCAAAACAAATCTGTTTTAAACACAAAACATTCATTTAGAATGTACCGCACTTTGTTCCTTGAATTGTCCAACACAATGTTCATTAAATGTATGAACTGGAACGCTGCATTTTGCAGTTCGAAAACTAACCTTTTAAATTGCCCTGTATAATTCTGGGTTATAAACGACGTTTTGGGCCTTGATTTTTCAGTCAAATTGGTCTTTAGATATCCATTTGATACATCTAGTGTTGTAAATAGTCGACAGCCTTGCAATTTTTAAAACTGGCCGTCTATAGTCGGCATCGGATAGTTGATTCTAGTAATCTAAAATCAATCACTAACCATTTATCGCCATCCTTCTTCCCCACAAGCAATCTCTTTTAATTTTTTCCTATTTTCCGCATTTGTTCTGTATGGTTTCCGTCTCAGTGGCACTCCACTACAAAAGTTCCATCAATCCGCCTGTTTGCTCTTAGCGTAACTTCTGGATCAAAATTTACCATTGCTCGTGTGATTCCCTCTCGCACTCGGGTTTCTTGAACGTGTGGTAAACTTCCAACGGTCCAAACTCGCACCTTCTCTTGTTGGGGTAGATTTAGATCTCCGAAGGGTTGGTAGTCTACATATCTAAACATTAGATTGTCCCCTTTTCTGGCATGTGCGATATTGGAGAGCTCTGTGAATGTCCGACCAATCAAGACTGGATATCATTGAGCCTCCTCAGGTACAACATGAAATTCAACTTTGGGCGCTTCAACCGAGTCCACTGTTACATTCGCAAAAATTGTAACTCCTGTGTTCACAATCTCTATACCGAAATCATACAAGGGCTGACCTTTTGGCTTAACTGTCTTCACATGCATGTACAGAATGTCTTCACATACACAATCTTTGAATATATGCCCTTCTTTATGTATTTGAAACAAACTACGCCGGTTTTTGGCCATTTGGATAAAACATATGTCACCACAATCCACACTTGAAACAATTTTTTCAGTACCTAGTAAAATCCTTGCTAGTCTTCCCACTGAATGTTTCTTCCAATCTGTCCAATCTTGTCTTTCCGGTTTTAACTTTGAAAACTACTGTCTTATATCATGCAACAATTAATCTGGATCTTTATGAGTGTTTGCTATTAACACACAAACAATGTCCTTTTGGCTTAAGCCACTAAGAACCTGCTCTCAAGATTTCATGAATCTCCTCCAGTCTACCTCCGGCTCTGGGTTCCTCTGGTAGACTACTCATTTTTACCACCGCAAATGTCAAAATCGTGCCACCTAGTGGCAATCGTAACAAACTACAAAAATAGAAGTCTCTATACAGCCCTGTGCACCTGTTAAGTGGGTGGAAATTATTTCCAAGCAGAGTTACCAAGAGCCAACAAGTTTCCAACAAACAACAACACAAACTTAATGGAAGCTGAAATTGGATACAATCAGCTTTTGATAAAGGAAATATAAACATTGAACAACGACCAGTGGAGGTTCATAGAAATAAAAAGGACTACTCGCAAACCACGACGTGCCGACACAGGTGCTGGGTCAGGACTGTTTGGAGATAAACCAAGAGTGAAACTCAGCTCCTCTCTGGGCAAATATGCCTGTCTTTCAAGCAAATATTAAGAGGGGTACAAAAATCAGCGGATCTTTATCTTATCAGACAGCCACACAGCTTTGAAGGCTCTTATGAGCCCAAAGATGTCTTCCAGACTGGTGTGGGAATGCTTCGAGCAACTTAATATCCTAGCCATGCGGAACGCAGTGAGACTGCTTTGGATTCGAGGTCACTGTGGGCTGATAGGGAACGAGAAAGCCGATAAACTAGCAAAGCGGGGCTCCAACGATCCTTTTTTGGACCGGAACCTGCCCTAGGCATAACTAAGAGTGCCGTCAGACACCAAGTAAACGGATGGATTCGCGCTCAACATCACAATTACTGGATCATGATTCCAGGACACAGGCACAGCAAGTCGTATATAAAGGGACCTTGCAGGAAAAGATGCTCAGAACTACTTTGCCTTAGTAGGATGCAAATTAGAATCGCAACAGGCTTCCTAACGGGACACACGACCGTTAAAGAACACCTGTGGAAGATTGGCAAATATTACGGAGATCTTAACTGCCGCTTGTGTAATAAGGGACGGGAGACAGCTATGCACATCTTGTGCAGATGTGAAGCTCTAGACCAAAAGAGGCAGCGAATTTTCGGGCGATGTCTGATGGAACCGGAAGAATTTTCCACGCATTCATTGTATGACTTGTTCCGTTTGGTCCAGGGTACCCAGATCATGGAATGGGTGTGACTTAGAATTAGGGTGAGCACAATAAGTCCAATTTGTGGCTGCAGTGCATCTGAACCTACGGGCAGGCAGGCCCTAAGGGGGGAAAAACATGATGTGATCGACAAGTGACGTAAGGATACTGGAGAAAAAGGCTGCCATCAAAATCTCAAGGTCAAGAAAAGCAGAGATCAGCAAATAGTGGAGAATGGAAAAGCAGGTATCAACATCAAAAATCACTTTTATAATACCACGAGAAGTAAAATAGGCATTGCCTACTAGTAATAATTTATTATGGACAATATTACTTGACCTTTGCATTACATAAGAACATACTACAGATGGAAGACACAAATTTTTCTTACGCATCACGTTTTATGACATTAAAGAGAATAAATAAGAAATTTCTGGAAATGTTTGAATTTGTATTCCCCAGAAAAGAAGAATGTAAGACGGCCTTGAGCTCAAATCAGAATTGATTTTTTTTTTTGTAATGGCCACTGAACAGGCTCCTGCTAGAATGATAAAGCGAACTACGGATGCAAATGCGCGCTCTTAAACCAATATGAGTTATTCGCAGAGAATGTACCCTTTTTCCAAGAAATAATAAGACAAATAACAATAATTTGTACTATTATAAATTTTAAATGCAGTAGCGTCAGTTTAATAGAGCTCGAGCAATTACGCTTAAGTACCTGTGAATGAATCACACAAAATCCAGTAGGTAAGCCTATACACAAAGTTTACAGTTATTGTCCGCAACTGCAAGTATAACTTCCTGCTGCAACTATCATCACAATTAAAAGACAAAATAAAAACATTCATTCAATTATTGAAAACTGTCGTCGGGCATACCAAAATTGCTTTCCACTTCAGTGGTAGTGCGACGGAGAGAAAGGAATTACAGTCTGAAAACATCAATACTACATTTAAAAAGTGAAAATAATAGAAAACTTCACTTATATAACCATAAGCAAGACTTCACATAATAAACTGAATAAACTTGTATCTGTGCCAAGGTAGGTTAGTTGGCGCATGCGTCACAGTCGTATTTTGCTTAGCAGCTTCAGTAACAAGCCAAGTGAGCTCTCAGGACGACCAGCAGGATGGAGTCGGATGTCCGTCGCCACGGACAATTGCTCTTTCGATAGTTTAATGCAATTTAAACTAGAAAGTTTATGTTTTTCCATGCGTTTTTGTTTGCTAACGCAATGATATCAACGTTTTGTATAATAGCAAGGTTTATGAATATTGGGCGTACTTTTTGTTGAATATCGTAACTTCTGTAATAATAATTGATCAAGAAAAAGGTTGCCTTAAGTAGAGCGTTAAGAATTAACCTATTTGACGCACAAGTTGATTAAATGAGCTTGCAATCGCAGAAATATTCCACAATATTTTGAAAAATAAAAAAAATTGGTTCTTCAAAATTTAATTGGACTAAAACCACCACCCCAATAACCGTATTCTATGCCTACCCCAATGGATAGGCCGATGGGACAATGACAGGAGTTACAAAAGGATTTACACAACGGTATGATATCAACTTTCAAAGTTTGTTTTATTAGTTCAAACAGAAACGGATCACCTGTTTTGGTTTTCCAAATAATTTATTTTTCGTGACATGTACTTGTCAAACACTCCTTCAGGCTCAGGCAACACCTCGGGCAACATTATACAGATATGATATTTTAGGAAGATCATGCTTTGCAGGCGTGTGTCGTAGAATTTTGGCTTAAAAACCACTACCTAATTTAAACATTTCATGCATGCGCATACGGGGCCTTTCTGTTTTGGCAGATTGGTCTCTGAGTTACCGCTTACTGAATATTTAGGTAAGTAATTTCAGTATAGGGAAGTATAACAACGACGTCCACAAATAAATTTTGCTAAAAGTTGCTCTTTTATAGTTAGAATTTTAGGTGTTGAAGAATTAGTATCATGTTGGGGTCACCAATTTAGTGGTGACGATCATCGGTAAAATAACATCTAGAGCTGGGGTCGCCATTTCCACAAACGGTGACCCCCGACATGAGTTAGCCGATGTGGTAAGTATTAGAGATCCTGATGACAAATGAACAAATTCGACGTGTGATGGGCATCACCATACAATCTACTTATTTCTTGATGAATTTTATTAGAATAGTACGGCGGGATATATTTTTGAAAATTTCAGGTCACAAAATCAAGCTTTAGTTTCCAATTTAGGAAGTGATGATAATGTAAAGTAGTGAAACGTTAAGTAGGGAAGCTTGAAGATAGTTGGTGGATTTGGAAAAAAATAATAAACAGGATCTAACCCATATTAAAATGAACTTTTTGCTTAGAATTATGTCAATAAGATGAAGTGCGGGATAAATTTTGAAACCTTATGCAGTCATAGTCATGGTTGTCTTTTTCGTGTACATATTTCAACAAAAATACGCCAGGCATTGGATTATAGAACGCATCCAGATTTTTTGTGAAAGAAGCAAACGTGGGTTACTAAAATTGAATAAGACAAAAATATTGAATATTTTTAAATTTTCATAATAACAGATTACGAAGATAGAAAACTAAAGAATCAAGTCATCTTTGTCTATTTTAAGAGTAATCTAATAACAACGGTTCATCAAGTAACTCCTCAATAAACACCAAATAACAAAAACTTAATTAGTTGAATATGTATAGAATGGATAAATTACGGTCTGACAAACATTAACACCAAAAGAACGAAACCAGTTACAAAACATGGGCTGCTCAATATCGAGTATTGCCTCCCCGAGCGCGGACTACGGCTTCCATTCTTCTAGGCATGCTGGAGATTAAATTTTGTGTACATTCTTGCGGAATTGCATCCCGCTCCTGATGTGCGGCAAATCTTAATTGATTTATCGTCATTGGCACAGGATTCCTGGCTCGACTACGAATTTTTAGTTGATCCCACAAGTGCTCTATTGGGTTTAAGTCTGGACTGTATGGTGGCCAGTCCAAACTTTGGATTCCCACTTCATTAAGATACCGGTTTACAATTGCAGCAGCATGTGGTCGTGCATTGTCATGCATTAGGATGAATCGGTTGTAACCAATGAAGTCAACGTATGGCACAACATGTTCTGACAAGATGTTTTCAACGTAATTGTCGACTGTCATCCTTCCACGCACTTATACAAGTTCTGTACGACCCTCCCAATATGGAATATCTTTCTCCAATTCTTCTGTACACATAGTTACGTCCATCTGGTTTCCACAGTACGATTCTTGTTTCGTCGGTAAACATAACATTCTTCCATTGGCCAACCGTCCAGTCACCATATATGCTCTAGCAAATTGTAGTCTGCGAACCCTAGCATTTTGAGTGAGTCGAGGAACTTTAGCAGGCCGTCTCGCTTTCAAATTTGCTTCCTTCAACCTTTGCCGAACTGTTTTGGAGCTAACATTAACTTGCTTCGCATTTAAGAGTTGGTTTTTTAAATGAGTTGATGTTAAGGTACGATCTCGTAGTGACTGCAACATTAAAAATCTGTCATCTCGGCGAGTTGTACACCGTCTTCGTCCTTGGCCAGGCTTCTTCTTGAAATTTCCAGTTTGTCTGTGCCTATTTAAAATTTTTGAAACCTCAGACTGAGTTATTCCAACAAATCTTGCAATATGGCTTTGGCTCCAACCAACATTTGACAAAGTCACAACCTTTGCTACTTCAACTTCAGTGCAACATCGAACTGCTGGCTTTATCTAAGACAGTAATGCTACAGAATAATCAACAAATGTTAAATTTTACCTCTGTACACCTAGGTTGACGAGTAAACTTATCTATTTGAAAATGTTAAAAGTCAGGTGTGAACACGAAGTTTACTCAATTCGATTTTTAGAATACAATGACAGTTTCTGATACTTGCTTGTTATTGCCAGGCTTACTGGATGCCTCAGTATCATCATAATATTAAAAGCGAACTGGCACAACACTTTACGAGTGGGGATGGGTATCAGTCGCTCGGTCTCTTTTCAAATGGCGGAGATCGTATGGGTGAGGTCGTGCACTCGATCAGGTGTTTCTTTAACGCAAATAAGAAAATTGCATCGGCATCATTCCGATGGACGCTTGGATCTGCTCAGCGCTGTTCGCAGTCGTAGTTCAACCTGGGGGGAATATTTTGTGGTGCACCCACGTTTTAAGTATAATTACTATACCGATTCACCCGAGGATTCACCACTACGTAAAAGTCATGGAGCGTAGCCCACGGGTTCATCTAGTCTAATATAAAATGCTTCCGCAGCTGTTCGCAACAAAGTTTCCCGAGAAATAAATAAAATCAAAAATATTCCATATTTTTGTCCATGAGTGTAGAAGTAGATATTCGGAATGGAGTGAGGCAGGGACGCGCGTTGTCATCGCTGTTCTTCATGAGGCGATTAATAGTATTAAAATAAAATAGTCTCTGGAATATACAGAATATACAGAATATTAGAAATAAATTTGAACGACATGGAAGCAGTTTTTATAAGAAGCTGCAGGCAGGAAAATTAATAGAAATAAAATCAAAATCTTAGTACGCAGGGGAAGCGAAAATAGGGTTAAAACTAAAATGAAGATCGGAAACGAAAAATTGGAAGAAATCGCGGTAGGGACATAAAGTAAAGAATCCAGTCGAAGCAAATATGGAACTCGCGAATGGAAGGATTGGTATTATAATGGTAGTGAAACGTGGACAATGGGAGAAGCGGATAGGAAAGAATATTTGAATTGTTTAAAATGTGGTGTTGGGGATGCAAGATGTTCTATTTTCGGGGAAATGAATAGGTTAGCTCAGGTTAATAGCATCTTGTTAAATATCTTTTAACCATAATAAGTCACATCTGAGGTCAAAATTTTCCTGAGTTTGATAATCCGTCAAACTCGATATAAAAATTAAAGTGAAAATATTCCAAATGTAAATGTTGCAGTCAAGGTTAATAATATTCTAGAAGTTTTATATTTTTATCAAAAAGACTCTCTGATTAGGCAGTATAATGGCTCTGAGAGCTCTTTCTTGAAGTTTAAAAATGATTTTTGAATTGAATTGAATTTAATTTAATGTCCTATGAGACTAGGCTATGCAGAACGCAATATAAGTCAAAGTTTATGTTTAAAGTGACTTATTTTCATAATAAAATGAGAAACAATCAGAATACTACACCCTTGAAACTGCTGTTACATGAGGCTTATTCTTTACATTCCTGAGAGACTTCTTACCGTTTTCTACCCAGTTTCTACCTGCTATTTGCAGCAAACGGAAATGCGGAGAACCAGGAAAGTTATATGGGGGGATTTTGAGAAATATTGCTTAATTCAGTTGACTTCTTTCGGTAATTAATTCAATTTGCCTTACAAGAATTTACTTCGGAAGAAATCGAGAATCTTCAGCGGTTGAATAAAATGCTCACCTGTACAAAACGAACAAATCCTGATTGACACCAATTAATTGAACCATCAGCGGAAAATATGCTTGCATAACTATTAAAACAATTCCAATCTAAAAAAAAGTATCCTTACTGCATAAAATTTAATCTACCTTCTGCAAAATTGCTAATACAGCATTTCGAAAAAGCTTGACTTAATTTCTGGAATATATGCCAATAAAATTTGTGTTGGTGGAGATTGCAAAAAAACAGTTATTTATTATGCAGAATTTCTGTAAATAACATTTCTTCTTACTTACTGACGTTACTCTCTTTTACTATTCGCTTATGGGCATGCCTTTGTATTTTCTTTCATGTATTATTTAATACAATTTTTTTGACATTTCCTGCTGCATTTCAGAACATTTCTAACGAAAGAGAAATTTACGTAGCCTCTTTGAATTTTTTGGTATGTTCACATTTCTCGCAAAATGTCTTCTCGCAACAAGTTGACATTTATGTTCAAATATTACAAAATTTGTTTTTCTAGGTATTGTCAAAGAACTACAATACAAGTCTCTTGTGCAAGAGAAGGGCACATACCTACATACTTATTCTGTTATACTGGTATTGTCATTTTACTAAAAAACCAGAAGAGAAAGTTCTCGTTTTTGCATGTAGGTACCTTCTGCGTAAACAATAAAAGCGAACCTTTTTAATTCCACTTTAAACTCGTATGTGCAAAACATATGCAGATTAGTCATACTGATAAAGCAAAGAGAGAGTAGGTAACTTTACATATTATGTTTAAACAATTAAGTCGGTGTTTTACAAGAAGATATAAGTTTATTACTTCCCAGATGTATAAAATACGATTCACAATATCTATCTTCGTGACAGAACACCTTGCTGCAAAAGTAAACAAATGAAAGGGAGAAAATTTGACCAAAATTCCCAGGACTTTCTTTAATGTCTTTCTCTTCCAGAACTGAAATATTCAAAAAGGATGTTTTATAAATGTTTTATTATACCGCGTGACAAACTTCCATGTGTACATGGGGAAATAACATGGGCAATTACATTTTTGGGGATTCTTACTCCCCATGTGTAGTTACAGTGGTGGTAAAGGTAGCAATCGAAAGATTATTTTTTTCTGCGTATGAGGATATCAAAAACTCTACAACTTTCCAATTTATTAAAGCATTAAAAGCAAAAATTACATTAATAATTTTCTAACTAAAACACAGAAATTTATCAGATTATCCATGACAACTTAATTTATTCTAATCACGGACGTCTTTGATTTTTATGGATTTTCTGAACTGTCAACATTTAAAAATGAACAAAACTATTTATTCAGTTCAAGAAAAGGTTTTCATTGTGAAAATATTTTACGGCGGCAATAGTTTGCGCGTAGTCCGTGCCTTATTTTCTGTAAAATTCAATAACGGCCCTATTCCTTCGGTATAACAACCAATAATTTAGCAAGAAATTTGAAGGCTGGGAATCTTTCATCGAAAGAAGTTAATTTTTACTAATACATAAACTTGCTTTTTATTTAGATAATTCTCATTCACATTATTATTGTCATTACCTATAGTTGACAATTAATTGATTATTGATTACTGGTGTGGATGTGTCGTTGGTGAATGCTGGTCCATAGTTTAGGGTAAATTGTACGTGTCGTCTAACCTATTAAAAAGTTTTTGGGAAAATGTTAAAGCAGTAAAATGAAATAATAAAAATTAAATTACTTTAATTTTATTGCAATTATGAAAAATTTAACAAGCGGCAACATGTGCTTATTTTGCTCTAATGAATTTTGTAATCTTGCAATTTAATACTTATTTATTTCCTATCTAGGTAAGGACAAAAACTTATTAATATACAATGAAATTAAAGTAACATAAAAAAAGAAAAATAACTATAACAAATATTCAAATAAACCCCCATTTTGTATCAGACAGTATCCCAGCCTATTATAGAAAGAATTTCTCACATTCGCAAGTTGCCGATCGTTTATTAAGTTGCATTTCGCAAAAATCGCATTCCTTAAAAATCAATATTTGGGTGACGAGTCTTATAAATCTTATTTTTTAAATGACCCCACAAGAAAAAGTCACACGGTGCCAAATCGGGAGATCTAGCTGGCCAGTTTATAGCACCACCTCGACCAATCCAGCTCTCTGGAAATATTTCATTTAATAATCCCCTCACTTGTGCTCCAAAATGTGCTGGGCATCCGCCATGTTGAAACCAGACCTCCCGATTCGCAAGTGCAATTTCTTCTAATGCAGGGCCAATGTGGTTAATTAAAAGATCTAAATAAGCTTCTGAATTTAAATTTCCCTGTATTTCAAATGGTCCTATAATGCGATTATTAAAAATGCCTGCCCAAATATTGATTTTTTGAGGGTATTGCGTTGTAGTGGCTAGATTTATTCTGGGATTTTCTTGGGCCCAATGCCTAACATTTTGTGAATTTGGCTCTCATCGGTAAAACAAATTGATGAGAGGAAGCTGCGATCCCTATTAGCCCGTTCTTGCATTTCTTCACAGAAAATTTGCCTTGATTCTTCGTCAAAGGGAAGTAACTCTTGGTGACATTGGAATTTAAAGGGATGATATTTGTTTTTTTTTAATATGTTACGGACAGTTTTTCTTGAAACATTACATTCTAGGGCAATAGACCTTAAACTAGATGTTGGACTAGCAGTTATCAGGCCTATTACCATTTCCGCTACCTCAACATTTAGATTTCTTGGAACGACTAAAAAAAATAAATGATAAGATTAATTTTAGTTTTGTTTCACTCCACGTTATCACTTGTTAAATTTCTCATAATCCCAGTAAAATTTAAGTTAGCGAATAATAAGGAATTAGCAACTATTAGGTAATAATAATAAGCGAATCAGAATTATTTAAATAAAAACCAAGTAAATTTATTAGTAAAAATTACCTTCTTTCAATGAAAGATTCCCAGTATCTTCAAATTTCTTAATTAAATTTTTTATTGTTGTTCACAATGAAAACCTTTTCTCCAACTGAATATTTTTGTTCATTTTGAAACCCAAATTTTAAATTGTCGATAAATAATGTTGACAGTTCAGACGAATTAGAAATTAGAATCAAGGGAGTCTTTGATTAGAATAAATTAAATTGTCATAGGTAATCTGATGAATATCCGTGTTTTAATTTGAAAATTATTAGTGTAATTTTTGCTTTTAATGCTTTAATAAATTGGAAAATTGCACAGTTTTTGATATCCTCATACGCAGAAAAAAATAGTCTTTCGATTGCTACCTTTACCACCACTGTAACTACACATGGGGAGCAGGAATCCCCAAAAATGTAATTGCCCATGTTATTTCCCCATGTACACATGGAAGTTTGTCACACGGTATAACAAAATACAAAATCGTGATTGGAAAAGTCTGTTCCAATGGTAACTGCTATATATCTATTTTTTCATTCTCAAAAAATCTTTGTTCAAGCTCATTTTACCAGTACCTGTGTTTATCTCGTAGTTTTTCTTGCCTAAAAATTTGAGGGCAAGATTTTGGGGTGCATTCACAAGTATGTAGTTTTCTTCTCTTCTGTACACATCCCGCAATCAATTTAGCTCTTCCACTTATTGAGATATTGACAGTGTCCCATAAATAATTTGATTGCCCATCCCAATTGGTTTCTACCCAGTGGTTCTTCAACTCTTTTTAGCCCGATGATTCGCCAATGAATATACGTGACTGTCTCAATATGTCAGTATAAGAGTCCCCATCAGGTAACAGGTGTGTTTTGCCTTACTATATCCCTTTGCATAGAATATGGTCGCTAGATTTCTCAGTTTTATGCAAATTTTACCCCCATTTTTCTATCTCAGCTAATACCAAGAATGCAGTTCTTGCCTATTTGTTAAATTATTTTGGTATGGTATTCTGCTCTTCTACGAATTTGCCGAAAACGGTTTATGCTTGTATGTTGCTGTTAGTGCTTCCGTCATAAATACGATGTGTATCGGTGGGAGATCTAAGGACAGTATCCAACGGTCGCAGTGATCTCTAGGAGTGCAAGTCCTAGCAACTTTTGTAGTTTAATTCTTTTTTCTGGTTTTCATATATTATGTTATCTCCCACGTTTTTCCACCCAAGGAGCATTTAGAGGCCCATTATATGGGCTCTGGGTCGATATTGTGTCAACAGTAGTAAATGTGTCCAAAATGGTGATGAAAATGTTAGATACCAAAACTGTGGTCTAACTCATTCCTTCTTTGTGCCCAACATATTCACATTTCTGTGCCTAATTTATTACTAAATATAATAATATGTATATGCATCTTTCTCAGAACGATGGAAACAAGAATAAATATGGGGTGACTATGTTATTACACATACCTAACCTAAAGCACGTACTCAAATACCGATGCATTCTGAAGTAACTATGCAGAAAATACTAAACGAAGGTAACTTTTTGGCAAAAACTTGTTATATAGAAAAATCGACCAGAACTTGCTCAAACAACTACTCCCCGGTCAAATACCCCGACAGGTATTGAAATATAGAGCAAGTCTTTAACCGGAGTGGGTACTAAATGATGACGAATGAACTATATTTGCCCAGGTATAAAAAATGTTGTGGTAACCTAATTTCTGCAAGGTAGGTACACCTTTTTATCCCAAGTTTCTATATATTTACACTTCTCTATGCATAAATGGCAAAAGAAGAGAAGTTTACCACATTTCGTTTATTATTAGCAAACAAACTTCACTTTTGAATTTTGAACCAAACAATGACCGACTTGAAGATGATTGTTTCTATGGTTTCTATAATTTAACCAAATCGTGACTAATGGCTGCCCGTTTAGTAACATTGCTACCTATGTGGTACATTTGAGACTACTATGCACAAAATTGGCCTAAGTTGTTTCTGAGATGTTGTTAATATGACCTATTTCAATTAAAATGCAATTCTAGAACAAAATTCTAAAATGTGCCTATTTTACGAAATCTAACAAAACTTTAAACTGCTGTTTTAGCGTAAATAACTGGGACAGAGACAAACTACCTAGGTACTGCGCTAGAGGAGAAAAGAAAAGTACTTCATAACCTATTTGGTAATTAATTCTACTTTTTATTGTATAATATGTATTATACCTATACATATTATATATTATATTTTGTTATATTATTTAACTATTACAGTTTATATCTATACTTTTACAACCTTTATTAACACCTTTCACTACCTCAAATCACAACAACTAGGTACAATGGGTGATTATATTTTTCAGCAATATGGTTAGGTTATCGAATGGAAAATTGTGTTCGCCTGGACACATAAAAGAAACACTTCAGAATTTTGTTGTTAAATATCCATTTAAATGCATTTTGGTTACAAAAAGGTCTCAAAGAATTTAAACACATTCCAGGCCCATTGTTTCTATAGCATGTCGACACGTAACCTAAAATTGTCACCATTTTAACACAGTGCCCATATTGACACAAATTCTGGTTGCTGTATCGACCTATTACGGGCAAAATGTTCTTGTGTCCACTCCCAGGCACACTTTGTCACTTTGGTTAACATCCGTGAAGGTATACATAGTGCCCCGGTAGCCTTCTCGGTTATTTTCTCCAGATGATGTCTTAGATTAGTAAGAAATACTCATTTTTCACTAAATTGAATGTTCCATGCTACAACCGAAGTTTCTTCAGATCAAGAAGGTTTCTCGTTCTCGAGAAAAACTTCAAAACTTCTTTACTAATATGCCTACCCACAATTTCCATTATTACCGTCAGGAATTGACGGTGTGAAGCCTATTTCAGAGATTCTGTCCTCCCAACTTGTCCATGGTAGGTGGGTCAGCGACCTCCTCCTGTCTGTCAAGTCTAGGGCGTATGGCAGTGACAATCTCAATATTTCGCCCGTTCTTCTGTGTTGATTGTTCCTTTCAATGAATGCATATGCAGTTCATATTTTCCGAATGTGTGGAAGATGGCATATGTAATTCCTCTTCTCAAGGTTGCCGCAACGTTGGAGTCCAATGATCTACAATCTATAAGAAATATTCTTCCGGTCCGGAAAATACTCAACTTTACCATTCTCTTGAAGCTGGAAAGCTGTGTACCCTTTCCAAACTCAACACGTTAACTCTATGTTATGAAAGGCTTATCTCGCTCTGCGACTTGTGTATGGGCAAAGGCGTTACCTTAGTCTGAATACCAGAAGCACGTTGTGCGATTCGCCGGTTCTTTCTCATTTCAACTTCCATGACACCGTATAAAATGGTTCTTGTCTCTGGTATCGCGATAAATTTCGTGTTCAAAAAGTTCAGAATTCGTGTCTCCTCTTAGTGATTGGAATTAGACCGTGTTCACGTGTTGAATACGTTTAAAAGACGTCGCCACCACATGGTCTGCTTCTTTTTCAAGATTATTCAATTCCGTTTGCCTCTGTATTTCTATAACAAAGTTTTTCATGCTGATGGCTGATGTGCATGGCATTACCACTCGTCGAAAGTCGGATGGAATAATTCCAATTAATTTCTAATATTTTTAGTCCTTGATACTTGACGCCAAGAAAACTTGTACATTTTGATTTAAAATTCGTTCTGTATTGAAATTAGATATTATGTTTATAAATCAGCCTTTCGTTTTGTTTATTTATTTATAGAGGAAGTGAAAAGTAACAATGAACGCAGTTAATAACTTGTACTAAGGTTGTTAAACACTGGTTTATATCATTTGCGTAGATAAGTTTCTTTATGTTCAGGCGAAAGAAATGTCTATACTTGAGTTATAGCAACAATAATAATAATTATAGTTGACAAATCTGAATTGACCAGGCGACGCTGATTTTTTGCAGCTCAAAAAATCATTAAATAAAGTAGCACTTTAAACTTGATTGGTATAATCAAAAATAGCCCATTTAGACTGCATTGTTCTCAACGCTCGTGCAAAATTAAAAAATACATTTTTTCATTGTTATAATTTGATGAATGAGCGTTCAGTAATAAATTTAATGCTGTGTACTGTGTAAGTACCTGCTTAATAAAAATTGCTTAACGTACTTACTTTCAGTTTAATTATTGCAATTTTTTTATTTGCGGCATATTTAATTACTCGCGCATGTTTTATTTTACTACTCTTTATTTATGCGTTTGTTTTGATGCGATGGCTGAAATTTAAAAATACAAACGGACCGAACCGAAGGAAAATAAGAATCGGTAGAGTATTTGTGCGAAAAACACATTTCGAAATGTTAAAGGGGTCGCGAACTCGAAGAATCTTCTCGCATTTGCTAAATGCTAAAATTACAAATTATAAATACGTATCTAAAAATTATAATAGATTAAGTGGCTATTTTGAATACGTTTCTAAAATTAATATTTTAATGATATCCAGGCATTCTTTTCTTACGATTCACACTATTAATAAAAGTCGCCTTCCAGACAGCATATTTCTGGATTTAAAATTGAAATAGTGCAGGCGAGCGTGAAAACTCGAAAGAAGCATTGATTTAAAGCGAACGGCAGTAGTTTTGACGTACAACTCCAAAAAATGAGTCTTCGGCTGAAAATGAAAAACGAAGAAAACCGTAAGAAATACTGAAACCAAAATATGGTCTAGGTAAATGGAAAGATTGAAAATAAAAAAAATCGTAAAGAACATGGAGATAATAAAAAAAACTTGTGTGTCATCTCCGACGCACGACTGGGGTTTACTCCTTAGGAACGATTATTTTAACTTCAATCACTTGATAATAGGGTACACGCGAATATCAGTTTTATACCCAAATTCCTTTAATAATGTGAATAATTTTCTAATAAGTCCATTTCCAGTTTAACCAAAAATTATAAAACGTTTAATTATGCATCTTTACTGATGGAAGCCGATCTCCGTTCATTCAAAATAAGAATACAAGTAAAAAGAAAAATGACCGCCGTTGGATTTGAACTTCCGTAACCTATATGCAATTTCGGCGGTCACGCGACTACACTCACTAACCCATTTGGACACGGCTGTCCTGTTTTTTACACTTGTATTTAAAGTTACTTGATTCCTACGCGATATATTTTTGGAAATATTCTTTACATTTTTTGTTAAACTTTGAAAATTATTCCACAAAAACGGTCTCTGATGCACATTGTATGTGTCCTGATACTCGGAATATCCTTAAAACACTCTGGGGACATAGAAATCGCAATTTCCAAATTTCCGGTGTTAAACAGGATGCTTCAGAATTCCCGGGACACACATACATACCTACACTAAATAAAAGACTTAGCTGTTCGTATGTACAATTTATATCATTCGTTAACATGCATTATACGCTTACCAATAGGTTTTAGTATTGAAAATACTTCTGGACGCGTGTATATATGGGACTCATCTTACGAAAAATGTATCGACAGGCGACAGATTCTGTCGTAGTGCAGCGATATTCAGCAAATACTAAAATTTTAACTTTGAGTGATAACCAGTTGAAACTCTCACAGATGATTCTAGAAGTCTTTTGGTACCTAAAAATGGCAATTACGACTTTTTTGGGTGGTAGCGAAAAAAATTAGGGGTGAAAAAGCAGTAAATCTATCCCACCGTGCGCCGGGAGACTCTCGGGCACCTTACGCGAAAATTACAAGTCGTAGAACGTTGCGTTTTTTTTTAATTGTTGAAGAAATATTGACGTTTTTAATGGTTAAAATTTTGTGTAAATACAAGAAACCAAACTAATTTTATTGCACCGTATCTAAAATATGTCGCCACATCGGTAACAATACGTTCCACTTTGGACCTGGATAACTTTTCTTTTCACGATATAGATTTTGTTTTTTCTTATATAGAAAACTTCCTTATGGTATAACGAAGTTATGATTTCGAATAATGTATGGTCGCGTTTCAAAAATAAGTCCGCTATAACACTCTCAATGCGCCGATGTCAAAAATTCACTTTCGGCGCACGGGACGAGCCGTGCGAGTGAAAAGGATAGACTATGGGGAATAGCCGAGCACCAGAAGGAGACAGAACGCGGCCAAGTTACTCTGCAAAAGAACAGCGTTGTAATGCCACCTTTAAAATCTTATTCCAATGCATTTTCAAAACTCTCTTTCTGTAATAGCCACGAAATAAATGCTAGTAAATGAGGTAGGTACTTGTTTAGCGAAATTTTTACTGTTTATATCATCTGGGGAAGGATAATTTTTTTGCAAAATTTTCTATACATTTTCTTAAAATTGCAGCAGCTCTGTAAAGAATTTGCAAATCTGATAATGTATCACCCGTTGTTTCGAGATTAAAATCAGACGATTCGTCTGTTGAGCTTGCGTCCTCCATTTACACGCTTAATTTTTTTTGTCAAAAGTTCTTTGCCAGAACACAACAAATCACCTGACCTGACCTGGTCTACGAATAAATTGAATAGAGCGTTTAAATCTTTTCGACAATTTCATTTTCAGTTTCGCGGATTGTATTGGGGATCTTTCTGCATTACGTAACATAGAATTATATTTTTGTGTTACTGCAGTTACTTAATGGCAGCTTTTCTTTATTATCTAAGATGTGTTCTTGAATCCAAGAAGAAAATGTTGAAAACAAGCGATCGGTACTTTTTGTATTTCTGTCAGTTTTATTTTTGTGGGAATTTATATTTCTGGTTGATATGTACTCTGCGAAGCACAATTTGTGGTATTTTGCATCGTATGCAAATAAGTCTTCATACAAAATCAGTCTAGAGATAATACGATTGTCATTTCTCTCTCTTGCAGCATTTTTATGCGTGTGGAATCACCCGTGCCTATAGTAACAAGGACAAACAATACATAATTAACCAAATAAAACATTTAGTACTACGATACCAGTTTGAATTGAAGTAAGTGATTTCCTTTTTCTTTTGCCAGATCCTCCACAAATTAAGGCAGTGAATAGTAGTCCGCAAGTTACGGAATCCCATCTTCAAGTGTACTACAGTTCCGCAAGTTATGCGTTATACTTTCGTATAAGTACTTCGTTAGTTCAATCCCCACCCAGCAGCGTTTGTGGGTAGGTAGGTTATCGTAGAGAGCTAGTGGTTTGTTACTCTCGGGCCGGGTAGGATCGGCTCCCGTAAAGGTTATTTTAGTATTGAAAATACTTCTGGGCTCGTGTATATGGGACTCATCTTACGAAAAATGTATAGACACGCGACAGATTCTGTTGGCGGCACGCGCAGTCGAGGACGCTAATAAATTGAATGGAGAGCGCTAGCCAGATCGCCAGATGTAAACTATCTAAGGTACGGCGAGTGCGAGTACCGTTTAAGAGGGATATCGCGATGCAATAAAAGTCCAAATTGTACAAAACGGATGCGTTAATATTTGCGTCAGTTTGACTATGTGCCTTGTGCTTGTCACAAATCATTTCTCTTATTTTATTGTATCAATAATATACCACCTTGAAACGGCACAGATCACTTTTGTTGGACATCTTTGAAACCGAGCAGTTGTGTCGGTATTTTCAATACGGCTATGATACTTGCGTAAGATGCGAGGTCTGTGAATTTTTTCCATATCTGCCAGTATTTTTTTAACTTCAATCACTTGATATATAATTTTGTTTATTGTACAGAAATATGCGTATCCATAGATACATACATAATTTCAATGTGAAAGATAACGTAAAGCAACGCCTCATTTTTAGTTAACGCTTGATTTTTTTTTACTCCTCATAAAATTTCCGTACCGCGGGCTATAACTGAAAATCGATTCTTAAGGAGTAAACTCCAATAATTATAGTGCTGAATACGCCAGTAACGATTCGTCTGGTGATACTTTTTGCTTAATCTGCAATGAGCCATACTCAAATTCTAGGAAGAGGTGGATCATATGCAGCAGGTGTGGTGGTTGTTCATAGTGGAAGTGCACGGATTGAAAATCTCATTTTATGCACCAAAATTGTAAGTCGTCCGATGACGACTTGTAAGGACAATTTCCCATAGGAATAGTATATTACTTACCGAGGTGGAAAATGTTTAATTATAGCCGAGGGCTAGAGATAGAGAAGCTAGTATCGAATGAAAGCATCGATACCAGTATCATTTGATACCTTTGGCTTTAGGTATCGATACCTCCAGATACTTCACAAGAAAGTATCGATACTTTCGAGTATCGGTATCGCTTTTGTAAAATGTCTACAGAGGGTGTTTTGTGAGAACGTAAAACTGACAAAAAGAAAGTAAACTTTATTTTTTATAATTACAGCTTTTCAGCAATAAAACATACCTCTGAAGTCACTACAAAACGAAATTAAAACAAAAATAAACTTGGGGCTGAGATAAAAAACTTGATATTGACGAACAGGTTGAATTCGTTGACCCTGTATCAATATCTGAGATCTCCACAGTCCTTTCCAAGACTACGGAGACGTGGAGACATTTTGCATCAAATTTATTAAGCGTATAAACATTAAAAGTCCTACCTTTTTGGCGGCATGATATGCGTCAGTCGATAAGGGAATAATGAATACCGTACAAAGCTCAGCTCAGCTGCGCCTGTATCGCTTACAGCAGGTATCGTTTATTCGATATGGTTTAAAAGTATCGATACCAGACAAGTATCGCATGTAAGGTATCGATACCAAATATCGATACTTTTTTGTTACATTAGAAAGTGATTCTAAATTCAACAGGATCTTGGTCCCGTATTACTGATTATTCGATCTATTTCTGAGTATATTAAGGTTCTTGAGCTCCTGTCTTATTTTTTTTAAATATCACGTTACTTGGAGTATTTAAATTTTCCCTGACTTTTATAATATTCAACATCAAGTACTGCATACAGTGGGTGGATTTGCAAACTCTTTCCAAAAATATTTGTTTGTCCTCCGTAAATTATGTATCTCTAATGCACTAAAACAAACAACTTAACTCGCTCAAGATTCCCGTCGCCATTTCATGATACAAACCCTTGCCACTTCATTAGAACCAATATGCGAAATATTCAGTGAACACGAATGTGTACGGCTTTCTATTTAAAAATTAGCTCCTTACCAATGCCGCAAAAATATAATTAAAATAAACACAAGATAAGGACATATGACTAGAACTTGTTATTCACTGGAATATGTGTAGTATATTCAAGGTAGTCTTTTCGATGGTGAGACCGCCATTTAAATTTCCATTTCCTTATTATAAATCTTTTCATCTGCTACAATAAATATGTAAAAGGCGCTGAAGTTTGTTAAAACTTGAAATATGACTGTCAGAATTTATTGTTAAATCTAGAAATCAAGCGCATAAAATTTCAAACCACAAAGCAGAAGTTGTCTAGATATATTTGATTAAATTTCACTCATAATGAAGTATTATGAGGAAGCATATTACAAGGGTAGAAGAGAATGAAACTTCACAATCACCTACTGCGAACTACAAAAAGTTAGTGTAAAGTTACATTACGGGTGACACTATTCTCAAATAATGTCCATAATAAAGTAAACGGTATTTCTGAAACGTTACTCGCCTATATTACGCTGAGAAAATTTTAGCCCAATACAAGCTGTCATCCTTTCCAATTAAGCCTTAATCTGCATATTTGGAATACGGTAATAATAAGAATTTAACAATTTTAGCGTCTAGAGGACTCTTGTTTAGTGTCTATCATCTCATTAGCAAGTATTTCTGCCCAGAATGGTCCTTTTGTTTTATAGTCACTTGTTTTCTTAGAAAGATTATCAGCTCCTATAAACCAGTATTTTTTTATTATATGCTCTCATCTTTTTAACCATATGCTGCAGAAGATATTTTAGCAATTAGCACATTTTCTGACCGTTATTAGTGCTATATTAGGTATTTTTTGTCGTCTACTCGGTGTCCACGCACTCATGTAGTTCACAGCGAGAGCAACGTCTCCAACAATGAAATTTAAAATATAGGTACCTATCTACTGAGCGGGAAGGTTGTATGTTGCAGACTTTTAATATGGAATTAATATACCTAATGTTGTTGACAAATTCGTAAGTGGGTGAAGTATTCGCCCTTACAAGCGGATGGAGAAGATTATCGGGTGTATGCATCATGGAAAGGAGGTAGAACATAGATATTCTCGACAGTTTCGATGTATAAACCATATTTATCAACGTTCCTGCTTTGGATTTAAATAACTCCTGAAGACCAACGGTCCTTCTTCAAATTTGAAACTGTTTAATTGAATTATGCCCCACTTCCATATATTTCCTGCTTCGTGGACAATTCTATGAGCAAATTCCAGACACCACCGTGAGTTCTTCTTAGTCTTCTGTGTTCGCTCATATCTTCTTGGAAAGGGGCTATTGAATTTTATTTATAGTGGTCAACCGAAGTGCTGGTTCAGGTATGTCGAAAACACTTTCGTGATTTGGCGGGAAAACTTCGTGAAACACCCTGTATAGAGTAATGGGCATACTCACTATTCAGACAAATGATAAAACTGCTGCTATCCCACATCGCGAATGTCTTGGTGAATGTAGTAAACACCTCTCCGTTGGAAGGTCATTTCCCAGGCTTGTGGAAGGCCGTTTTGGCCATCCCTTATCCTAAGGCACCTTTTGCTACAGATTTAAACTAGGTGCGTCCAGTAAGCATATTACTGCCTCTTTCTAAACTGATTGAAAAATATGTTGATGATTATTTTTTTCATCGTCCAATTGATCAATAGGAACATTGCATTTGGGCCTAGAAGCGTGTATTATTTCGGTTATTTTTTGACGTTTCTATTTTCCAATAAATGAATAGTATTTTTGATCACGCGTTTAATTCTGACCAATTAAATCATTATTATAGTGAGAATCTTTTACCTAACTTGTCCCAGCGGGAATTTTTTTTAGTATTTTGTTTTTGTTGATAAAACGACTTGTTTTCTGGTTTTGACATATGTCATATGTTTTAATCGCAAATTGTGACACTGAAAGAATAATATTGAAGAGTTGTTTCACATTTGAACGTCAAAAAATAACCTTTCGAATACCACACGACAGTAAGAATAACTTGGAAAATAATTCTCCACATTTTACTCAAACTTGTCGCCATTCGGCAATAGCCACTCGAGCCCTACGGGCTCTCGTGTCTATTGCCTGGCGACAAGTTTTCGAAAATCTGTCTAATTATTTTCAAGTTATTCTCACTCTCTTGTGATATTGCGTACGGTTATTTTTTGACGTTTCTATTTTCCAATAAATGAACAGTATTTTTGATCACGCGTTTAATTCTGACCAATTAAATCATTATTATAGTGAGAATTTTTTACCTAACTTGTCCCAGCGGGAATTTTGGTTAGTATTTTGTTTTTGTTGATAAAACGACTTGTTTTCTGGTTTTGACATATGTCATATGTTTTAATCGCAAATTGTGACACTGAAAGAATAATATTGAAGGGTTGTTTCACATTTGAACGTCAAAAAATAACCTTTCGAATACCACACGACAGTAAGAATAACTTGGAAAATAATTCTCCACATTTTACTCAAACTTGTCGCCAGGCAATAGACACGAGAGCCCGTAGGGCTCGAGTGGCTATTGCCTGGCGACAAGTTTTCGAAAATCTGTCTAATTATTTTCAAGTTATTCTCACTCTCTTGTGATATTACATACGGTAATTTTTTTCGATAATTTTGCTTGTTGATAAGTTGCCATAGTTGCGAATTTGCAGGTGCATTTATAATGTATAATCTAGTTACTTTAGTACCTGCCAAACGTCAAATATTCCCAACACATTTCTTTGTATGTGAATTAATTGAAATAAAATTTCGTTTTGAACTACCTTGCTTCGATTCAAAAAATAATCTTGTCAAATACAATTCGTGATCTGGAATTTTTAGGTAATTTTACTCATGCTGTTGCTTTTACTAGCCACTCGTGCCAATTTGACAGAAGATCACTCGCGCAAGCGCTCGTGATCTTTTAACTGTCAAATTTACACTCGTGGCTACCAAGCAACGCAACAGCTTTCGTAAAATTTCC
This sequence comes from Xestobium rufovillosum, assembly GCA_963966045.1. NCBI lineage: Eukaryota > Metazoa > Arthropoda > Insecta > Coleoptera > Ptinidae > Xestobium > Xestobium rufovillosum. The sequence continues at coordinate 11,622,203 of OZ014502.1, forward strand.
GACAATTCCAGACCACTTATACTGCCCAAATATCAGTTAGGATTTAGACCAATGCATAGCACACAGTCAGCTCTTCTAAAAATTTGCGACGATGTGGGCAATGCTATCGATAAGCAGTGTCTTACCATCTTGGTTTTGTTGGACCAAAGCAAGGCCTTTGACTTGGTAAACTTTGAACTGCTTCTTGCAAAATTGAACTGGTAAAAGTTGCATATGCATTCTTTTAGAATAACATTGCTTACAATAACAACTATTCAGAAATAAAATGAACTTTAAATGGAGCTCTTCAAGGCAGCGTACTGGGACCTTTGTTGTTCTCTATCTATACTTTCGGCTTGCCCTCGGCTATAATAAAACACTGTTTTATTAATTTTTTTGAAGCTGAAAATATATTATTTAGATAGAAATAAACTTTTTGAAATTTTTCCGTTAAGTGATGGAAAATTTATTTTAAATTTCCTGGGTATTCAATACACCTCTTGTTTCTCCAGCTAACTAATTTACCGCCATCATTATCGGAACAGCAAGAGTTTGACATTTACCTTTTTGTTTGTTTATTCAAGTATTCCATTGTACAATCTAAGTTATGTTGACTGAGTCGATTTAATTATATAATTAATTGTTTCAACGTCCTTAAGTAAAATTTATTATTATGTTATCCAAACGAGAATACAATTCTTCGAGCAAGAATACTATTATACTTCCTACTCCGCGCTGTGCACGTACATATAAGTAATTTTCCGAAAATTCAAGGAATTTTCTCATGTTTTCCTGGACGGGTTTAAATTTTAAATTATAATCTTTGATAGACAGAGTATGTGAACTATAAAAGAAAGTTGCCTTTAACTTGCCATAGATAGACTTATACTGAAAGATACACACCTTTTGAAGGTCAACAACCTGCAAGGTAACTCAAGGTAAGATTTAGAATTGATCGAAATGTTAGTTTATGAGTACACGCAATTTATCTTTATCAAAGAAACACACGTTAAACGTTATTTTCATACCATTATGACGGCCTCCTAAATTTTAAATTGATTACTGTGTAAACCAAACGACATGGTCAGGGGATCGTAATTTTGAAAAATATACAGCTTTCCAGATCGAATTTGCTAGTCTTATTTTAAACCTTTTTATGTTTTTTTCCATTTTATACTGGAGTATTGCACTCACTTCAGACAGCATTAAGTGGATAGTGTTGTCGACTTAACAAATGAGTTTAAATTTAATATGAAATAAAATTAGAATACTAAGAAGAAAAAACAATAAAAACCCACGCATAGAATTGTTGTCATTCATGTTATTTTACGTTTGAAAATAGACTAGGTTCTGAAAGAAAACAAGAAAATCCTAAAAGATATATATGTGTCACATGTGTGTATTTCCCCCACACATTTGAGTCACACAGAAAACTGGAAATTGGGTTACTCTCCGATTCAAGAAACAAATAAAATAAGACGTCATTGATAAGGAAATTTACGAGTGTAGAAAAAAACTTTTGTTGAAATACACTCTGCTAGGAAATTAGGTTAAACAATATTGTTATTTGCTTTGTTTGAGTATCACAATGACACTACAGTTTTGATAGTATTCCACTAAACTAGAAAAAATATAAATATAAGTGAGGTAGCACAGTTTTCATAAAAATGAAAGCAAACAAATCAAATCTCCAATCTAAATCAAATACAGATGATTTGTTTGTAAAGGCACTTTTCTTATAGCGTATCCACACAATTTCCCAGAAATGGAGGCCACCATAATTTGATCTCTTAAAATAAACCTTGTTGTCTTATAATAATTTAGAATATTATTGTCAACACGTTCAATATTATATTTTTGATTGAGGCTGTGCAGAAGAAGCCATACGGGTAGTGGCTAGATCAGAACTTATGTGACTGAGTCGCAGTGCAGATGGCGCTCTTTTAAAGTTAACGATTAAATTAAAAGTTGCTACTGACATATATTTTTTACAAACAGATTTTTATTTCACTGACATGACGAATGTCAAAATAGCACTGCCAGATACATTACAAGGCGCGTATGGGTGCCAGAGAACCCCAAACTTATATGAAAAGAGCCATCTGCAGTGCGACTCAGCGTTTCATATACCTATTAAGATTAATAACGTCTGGTTTGCTAGAAAATACAACAATAAATTACCATTTCGGCTTCTTAACTAAATCTGCGATTTGTGAATAAGATTTTCAGCGATGAAATAATGTTATCCTATACCTATCAAGGGAATATATATAAAATGGCGAAAATTAGGTAGAAACTGGGCACAAAAATCAAATACTAGCAACTACAGGATGCGCTTCTTGCGTTAAATAGGTGCCTATGAAGAAACGCTCGCCAACTAGGATTCACGCACAACTGGTTGATCTAAGGTCCTGGATTCGAATATCAGTCGGCGTTTGTTCATATTTTTCTCAGGAGAAGCCTCTTCTGCTTATATATGAGATCTGTGTCCGGTTTCTATCTAGAATTTCTACACCATCACAGTTCGGCCGTCACCTTTGGATTTTTAAATAACTAGCATTTAAATAATGAGTTTATAACACTACCATACGCACTACCAATAATTATCGTAAAATATATATACACTTTCTAAATGCATTTTCGAAAATTTTCTTCCATCATCAGAGAATGTTTTCATTATTGAAAATAACGTAATTCCATTAGAACCCAGCAACTTCAAAAACTTAAAAAAAGAAACCAAGGCACTCTTGCAATCCAGCAAGACTACAAAAAATAAATATTAGTGACTTTGACATCATTATTCACAGACATTTTAGAAACCCTAAAAAATCCAAATTGCCTGCCTAAATAATTTAAATTTACCTCGAAATTTACAATAATTTAAAAAGATTAGATTGTGTTAAATCAACTTGTTCCTTAATCGTTAAGTAAGTTACATTTTTTATCATGCTTACACTGAGAAAAAGGTTTATTTATATCAATGTGAATTTTATTTCTGTGAAATAAATGGTAGGCCTGCATACAGCGAAATAAATATGTCGGTTCAATTAACTAAATCATCTACTTGGAGATTTCATTTCAATTAATTTCCTAATTTGTTTGACAGAAATAAATCATAGAGTTTGTTAAAATATATTACTTACTTGTGACAAGTAAATTATACATTTGTAGCTACCAAATCATTTATTTTCCGCAAATAACAAACTCTATGATTTCTTTCTCTCAAATAAATTATGAAATGAAGTAGAATAAAATCTCCAAGTAACGGATTTACCTGCTTAATTGAACTGACATATTTATTTCTCCATATACCTGAAAGTACCATTTATTCGCCAGAAATCAAATTCACATAAGGTTTATCTAGAAGAAGTAATTTTTGGTTTATAACAAGTTGCTGTTATTCTACAGTCGTATTTATTTGTTGGGAGCTACCCATTTTTCTCAGTGTTCATTTTTATAAATTTTTACAGATTCCAAAATATCTAATTAAATCCTTTTTCCAAATTATAATTATGTACAATAATTTAGTTTCTTCAATAACAGGAAATTTGTGATTATTTTCGAAAAAATGGTTTGTAAAATTTGAATCCTTATTCTTCAACCGAAATGATCTTAAATGTTCATTATAGCTTATATGAATAGGCATACCAATTTGACCAATATAAATACTGTTACAAACAGAGCACTTTAATTAGTACATACCTGTTCTACAAAATTTATTAGTTTGTTCCCCGGTTTTATCTTTTGCATTAAACAAAATATGAAATAAAATATTTGAAGGATTAAATGCTATATGCATACTGTTTCTTAATAAAATACTGGCAATTCTTTCAGAAACATTTCCTGCATAAGTTATGCGACAAAATTTAATATCGTTTTTATCTGATAATTTTGGGTATATGCAATTATAAGTACTTTTTGATTTTTTATTGTTAATTTCTATTAATTATTTCTATTTTGAAGCCATTATTAATAGCATTGTTCATTATGAATTCTTAATAAGTTAACCCCAAACGCCAAAAGACAGTGACACAGTAATTAAACTCGACACGTGTTTCGCTGACAACGTCAGCATCTTCAGGAGTTGAAGATTAATCTCAAGAAAGAATAATAATAAAATAACAATTTCCAAAAGTAAACATAATGCGTTACATCTAAAATAACACGCAGATATTTTTGTTTCGCATTTAAAATTGGTACGCTGTCAGAAACTGGACACATGTTAGTTTACGTCTAATTTTTAACGTTCAAGAAGTTTACACGAGACAATTTCCACTATAGCATCATCTGTTCATCTAGAATACATTGATGTATCTATAAATAATTTTCAAAACACTGTGGGCGTATGTTTTCCTCAAGTCTGCTCCTTCCTCTCAGTGCATACCTATACACTAACAGATTTGCAGTCGCATTTTAACAATTTTAGTGGATTTCCATAAACCAAACTATATTTCACATTAACCTACTCATAAAAATGCTATTTATATCAGTTGTTACATACAGGGCCGAAATTTGGAATTTTCAAGCCTCTCAATTGTCATAGCACTTACTGTTAGTTATCATGATATAAAGATACCACTTAACGATATCAGAAGCGGGATAGAATTCACTGTCAGTGAAAATTTAAGTTGAAGTGTAGTAATTTCATAGAGTGAGTCCTAGATCTCAATTTACCTTCACAGATGCGGCCCTGGTCGCACTGTTCGCTAACAAGTGTGCAGTGTTTTCAGCGACCTAAATATTAACGGCGCAGATTTCCGGTACGTAAAACGCATCTGATTGTAGAAATAGTACAAACGTAGTATAGACTGAAACGAATGAAGCTATGACTGCGTGGATAGGATTTCACTATTTTTGCATGCGGCCGCCCAGCGGGAAAGGAGTGTTCACAAGGTGTAGGTGGTGTCCTCTCGTTAGAAGGAACGAAAATAGATGCTAGGTGCTTAAGCTCTTATTCATAAACATCTGCATGGGTAATTTTCTTTGGCAAATTTGGTCAACAGCAATCTAGCAAACTGAGTTATGTTTAAGTTAAATTCCGCTGGTGGAATATACTTGTTAGTACTGGTCTCTAAAGCTTATTTTCGTTTTGAAGTAAATTAGAGGGATTTTGTAAAATATGTGTAACAATAAGACATAATGATGACCCAGCGACATTTCACTCTTAACAGTGCTCTTTCCGCATTATCTCTCATTTGAGATGATATAACTTAGGACAGAATCCCCTTATTAAACGGTTCTCTGCAGGGATTCATAATCAGACCAAGTAAATCAAGATATGATGTCATTTTGGATCAGCTGTGGTGCTGAGATATCTTTCTTCCCTATACCCTATAAGGATAAATTATAACTAGAACAACTTCTCATGAAACTTGCTACACTATTAGCGTCGATGAGCAAATGCTAGAAAAACCACTTAAAGAACAATAAAAAGTCAAGTAGTATTTCCACAGGTTTCCGTTCCTCAGGGATCTATCAACAAGACTTAGTTTTATGTCCTCCAAATTCAGAAATGAGGTTACCTTTTATAAGCCTAAAACTATTTAGTCGGTCTAGAGTCTAGACCATAGGCAAAGTAATTTACAATGGTACATACGCAGAAGATTAATTAAGATTTTGGAACCACAATTCTAAATGAAGATGAAACTATATGAATCACAAGAAAACGCTAAAGAATAACTCTCAAATTAGGTATCAAAATCCTGAGATGCTCCTTAAGGGAACAAACTGATTTTTCCCATTTCACAGACATTTGCATGTTTAACCACCTATCACTAATATACAAAAGGCAAACATTATGTATTGAGTAGCTAGAAGTGTACCCATGTTATCAAATAGCAAAATTCAATATGGACAGTAACAGTAACAACTGTAGGCAGACCAAATAACGAATAAGAGAACAAAATTGCTGCCTGCTAATCAATTTATTTACCATCTTTTTTTACTGCACCTTTCCGAGCAAATCAATAACCGACAGTTTATAATTATTATTAACCTACTTTAAGGCTGTTCAAATAATAAACAAATATGTAGCTTCACACCTATTTTATTAGAATATTCTTGGGCTAAAATAATCTTCAGCATCCGTGCGGCAACTCTGTGTGCAGTCTTTGACACAGTCCAGTGAATTATAAAAATAAACACAAATTTTAGCTTGAGAATAAATTTTCTAATTGAAATTAGGATTTCGGATTTAGTTTCTTGTTGGTCTTAAGAAGAGGACACGTAATTGTTATTACTGCGGTCAGTCGGAATTTAGAACGACATTTAGTATCTCACAGCTTCAGATGATGCATAAACTGTCGTGCATTCGAAACTGACCAAATGGTCGCACTTATTAATATTATTAGTATTAATATTAATAATGGTTGTATTGGTGGACATATCTTCAAGTGACGTAACTATTACTTGAAATACTTTAGTTCGGATTATTTTTCGAAAATCTTAGACATGAGATTCTACTGATTAAATATGTACTTTAATGGAAAATCTATTAGAAAGATCACATAGAGGCAGTGAGGTGCAAACAATATTTCTGAAGAAGCTGCATGAAAGCGGCAATAATTTTTGTGATGGACATTATAAATACACTAAATGCGGTGAACTTAAAGAACAATTTGCAGCTCATTATAAGCAATGCATCATGTCTTCCTGATATAAAAACGTGTTTTCTATATTATTAACCCAATCATAAATCTACATCAGAATCAATTATTAACGGTAAAATTTAAATTAATCATTCATACTGGCAAAAATTTCGCTCAACTTATCCACATAATAAATTCATAAACAATTAGTAGAGTAGAAAACGACCTTTTCGATAATTAATACCAACGACCTTAGAATTATTATAAAAAATTACAAAATTCAGGATATACTTTCAAGTTGCATTGAAGTAATAGAAAAATTGTTATATAGTTATGCACCTTTTGGAATTTTGTTTTGTCGCTTTTCCTTTTAGGGATCAATGACAGAAATTATCGTCGTCATCGACGATTTATGAGCTCAGAAATTACGGAAGATTACGTTAAATTAATCGTAATAATTCATAAATGCACCAGATTAAAAAGGTAATCAACTATGAATTGTAGTAGAAACTGGTGACTGTATAAGTGAAAAACTATTTTCTTATGAATACAAAGTTCATGTCCTCAAGAGATGTAGGAAAATCACTATTGAGTAAGGTTTTGTATATTCATAATACAAAAGTAGGTATAATACATATGTAACCTAAAAAAGTAGTAAAAACTGCGTTATTTCGATCAAAACAATGATTTGCAACTCTTTTGTTAACGTTTTATTTGGCGGATTCAAGTTAGATCAGGACTTAAAATGGGTACTTCGTTATCATTTACTTGATGATTTTCAAATCCCTCTAGAAATGCAGATTTTTTTAAAATTATGCAAAATAGATCAAAATTGTTAGAATTGGATCACTATAAAAACGTCACATTTATCCAAAGTCAGCTTGATACATGTTGAATCCCTGTGGAGGTTGACGAGTTGACGACACTGGCTGGGATTCTTAGGTGGGGGTGCAAAATTTTTAAATAGTAGCCCATAATAGTGCCCAATAATTATTTGAATGGGGTGGAACGAAGGGAACATTAAATTTCTCTGGTGACAGGAGCCCCAAATTCATCCCCGAAAATTTTAGAACACATTCCACTCGTAAAATGGGAATTGGGGGGTGTTAACTTAACCAACCTAAGAAAATATCCTGGTATGCAAATGGAGTGCTAGAGGGAGGGGGATGGGTGAATCACTCTAAATCTCAACCACAATAAACATGTATAGGTACTTATTAAACTCAACAATACTTTTGATTACAATGTTGCCAACTGTTTCTGGAAACACGGATTTTTTATACAAGAGAATTCTATAATATTTTTTGTTTTTTATGATTCGTCCAAACAGTAACAAACCTGATTTTGTCCCAAAATGTGTAACGGTTGAAAGACAATGTTGATTTCCCAACCATACACGGTGTCCCAACGAAAACTTGTGCCCCCGTAAAACTCGGCAAAATGAACGTTTTGACAAAAATCCAAAAACTCGTCGATTTTTATATCAAAGGGGACCAATTTTTATGCAATAATCATTCTGTGCGGGGGGGTAGCGACCCCCCCCCAAAATTTTTAAATGGGCCGGGGGGTCAAATGATCCCTACTTTGGAAGGGTTTTTCATTACTTACACAACCGTATTTGTTTTATTCAATTAGATCAATTTGTTACCGAGAAATTGCTTCTTGAAGTTTCAAAGTTAAAAAATTAATAAAAGCACAAAAAGGTTTAAACTATCGAATGTATTGCTCGAAATAACCTCCACCAATTGTCATACAATAATACATTCTGGATTCAAATCTATGTCTTACATTTCTCAAGACCTCAGGAGTTATTAGTCGGTATTCTTCTTTGGAGTAAACCATTTTGATTTAGTAAATAAACACGATTTTATACTGCGGCGAATAAGTTTATTTTGACATTTGTTCTGATGTTCTTTTGTTCTTACTTTTTATTCTTATTAGTTTACTTGATTTTGTAACTTTTCCATTCTAATACATTCGATAGTTTAAACCTTTTTGTGCTTTATTAATTTTTTAACTTGGAAATTTCAAGAAGCAATTTCTCGGTAACAAATTGATCGAATTGAATAAAACAAATACGGTTGTGTAAGTAATGAAAAACCCTACCAAAGTAGGGATCATTTGAACGACCCCCGCACAGGGCTAGAGTTGCAAGAATGATTATTGCATAAAAATTGGTCCCCTTTGATATAAATATCGACGTGTTTTTGGATTTTTGTCAAAACGTTTATTTTGCCGAGTTTTACGGGGGTACAAGTTTTCGTTGGGACACCGTGTATTTGCGCTTATTATTAACATCCTCACTTCTGATTCTCTTTTATCAAAATAATGGGAACTGAAATGGAGTAGGTAAAGGTGATCACGAGGCCACTTTTTAAGTAAATTTTTAATTCTTCCCACATGTTTCGCAACGCGATTGTGACAGCTGGCAGCTCAGGATCACAATCGAGTTTTTTCAGTATAGGTATATGCGGGATCTCTTAATCTTATGAAGTGTGATTATTAAAGACAACAACTCAAGGTACTGATAGTCCTAAAACCTAAATAATAATAGTTTTGTGAACTGCGACAAAAAAATTTGTTCAACTATAGCTGAAAATGTAGAGCCCATTCTTTTTACACTACATATTTAATTGCATGGTAACATCATTATTTTATCACAGTATTTAAATAAATTAATATATTTTCAAGGGTATTTTATTTTCAATATCATAATCTTGGTTCATTTAATTTGATATGTACTATCGCATCATTCAAAAACCTGGACAAAAACTTGTATCTCAGCGAACTTTACTAATAAATTTCTTTCAAATACATAAGTAACAATTTCTAGGTATATGAGTTAATAATTCCTTGCACCAGAGTTTCCCATTTCTTAAATTTCACTGTTTTTGCTAGTTCTGCATTAAGCAGAGAAAATAGAGTCTTCGGTATTTTAAGAGTACTGGATGAAATTTTATCATTTCCTTTTTTATATTTCTCTTGCAGTTTTGAGCTTTATTCTCTTGTTTCTTGTAGGTATGGCAATTCTTCGCTTGGCAGATAATTATAGCAGCAAATGATTTTTTCACTTGACTCTCAGAACTACGAAAACGTACCTAAGATGAGTAAACGTAATATTCATTCCTAGGGTTCCGATGGTTGCTGCTCATTTTTTATGCGTAACATATCTGAAGAAAGATACTCGTTAGCAGATTCCAAATAAGATGTTGAAAAGCTTATTTAGTAGGTATGGGAAAATAACCAACCAGCGGTGAATGATTTGGATGAATGATTACCGTGGAGTGTAACGGTATTACCAATAAGTCCGTAAGAATAAGGCGACAATTCTTTATTATGAGGAGTGAAGAAGGTCTTGGTAATATGTTTACGAAGAAGAAGTTTGCCTGTACGATGAGTGAAAGATTTAGGTTTCTGGAGACAGTTTATCTACTGTCATGTTATTGATCAAAGCCTCGCGTTGAGTTGAGTCTCAAGTGGTTAGAAGGTTTCTTTTTGGTTCGTTTAATTTTATACCATCGAGCAGAGCGTTTAATATACTTGAAACAGAAACGTATTATACATTCATAATGTGCATCATAAACTCTTGTACCCTTTCGTATTAATTTTATCACAACTATATTTCCATTTTCCGGATAAATCCAGTAAGAGTTCATCTAGGTCGAGCGGAACAAGGATTCTGTAGTTGTAATTTAATTTGATAATGGAAGATACTGCTGCTTTCAGACGCATTAGTCCAAAAACCATGTTATAATTATAAAAAAATTGATACAGAGATCACGGCCGTCAATTGATAAGGTGTCTAAGAAGTTTTCAACTTTAGCACTTCGAGTTTAAACAAGTACAAATGATATTAAGTCCACCACACTAATTAAAAGATGTGTAATTCAGCAAAAAATTCTAGTTACAAAACCTATTAGAGTTGATAAGGGCAAAATGCGTATAAGTAACAAGGAATGAATTAGTTGTTTTTAAAATATTTCAGCTTAGTTTTAACAAACTTATAGCTTTCCATAATATTTTAAGCTTGCAACTGCAAGAAATCGCAATAATTCCAGGCCTTTCACTCTATTGAAAATGTCGTTTCCAATGAAGTATCATGATACTATAAAGAGTTCGCATATTTTCTAATAAAACTATTTTACTTTACAATTCACTGGGAATTGAAACTACTTCAATGAAACCAGATAGTTTCTCAAAACATCGAGAAATTATTCACTAGTTTTATGTTGCCCTCTTTTCTTTATGTTACAATAAACTTAAAAAAATATGAAATATATTCTAGTTGTTTTATAATAGTATATTATACACGAGTTGATTTGACGTTTCAATTTGAACTAACACATCGCGATCACGGCCTACTAAATAAATGTAAAAAAGGGTCAAAGCGATGTTCCTATTGGTTTAGTGAATAATATTCATTAATCACTGCAGTGAATAATGTATCTAATTTTGATTGAAGAAACACAAGTATAAAGAGTATGTTGTAAGATAGTCGTGGACAAAGTAAATTATTATCTGCTACCTCACTAGCGAATGCTGAATCTCATCAGGAATTAAGTTAGCTAATTTTATACTCTTTGTTATTGTAATATCCATTATTAGGAAATCCAATAGCCATATGTTAGAATCTCTACTTCACTTCAATACGTTACTTGAGGGACAGACTATTTATATGCAGACGTAAACATACCTAAGTCAAAGGTTGCACTTCAGACGGCAACGGGACAACGGAACAACGGGATGGGACAGGATGTCTAGTACTTGAGAGAGACAGTTTGATTTGCATCAAGAAAATAATTATAAATTCAACTTTATATCTTAATATAAATACCAAAGTGTAAAGTATACCAGCTATGTCTGAAAATATTTTTATTATTTTGTATATTTGCAACTGCATATTATAATATAAGTGAACTTACAGCTTCAAAAATTATAAACTTGTTATCGACTTAAAATCACTCAGCCCGACAAATGATTAATTAACCCCCGACAAAAAAGAGGGGTGTTATAAGTTTGACCTGTCTGTGTGTTTGTGTGTCTTGTTGTGGCATCGTAGCTACTAAACGAATGGACCGATTTTGATGCGGTTTTTTTGTTTGAAAGCTTACGTGATCGAGATGGTTCTTTGCTATAATTTACTAGCTGGTAGCCGGCGCATTGCTGCCTCAGAAGAAATAATTGTGGTAAAATTGTTTGACACTTGATAAACTGCGAATGACATATGTCGTTTGACGTTTGATGTCAATTGTCACTTTATAAATTATAGCGACCCGCCCCGGCTTCACATAAACATAAAAATTCTGTTGATCCGATCGCTACCAAACTTCACAGGATCACCCGCTGGGCTAATCTGGAGTTTTCTTGAAAATTTCATCAACATCGATCCAGACGTTTTGGAGTCTATAACGGACATAGGTAGAAACAATTTTTGTTTTATATAGATGAAGATCTGTTCAGGCGTTGTGTCGGGGGTTACTTAAAATTCTTAATTTTGTTTATTTATTATACTCATTCTATGAAATTTAATCATAAACACGTATCGTGTTTATTATAAGTGGTATTCGAGAAGAAGCCCACTGAGGGTTCTGTTGGCTATATGAACGTTAAGAATGCGGGGATGGGGAGTTAGCCCAGTTAGCAAACCACCTAGAATTACCACCACAATAAACATCATACTGGTCAAGTTCAAAAATAATTATATATCTCTTGCTTTATTATAAAGGCCATAATCTAATGACAGCTGTTTGATTGTTGGCAGTAAAATAATAAACAGTTTGTGTTACTACGATTAATGCAGATGGTAACCAATCTGATTTTGCACCAAAATGATTAACAATAATTAATGATTCTTTGAAATATATCTTAATTTCTTAACTTTATTTGTGTTTATTGTTGACGTACTCGCTTGTCATTATTTCTTATAAAAGTAATGGGGTCTTTAATGGTATAGGTAATACACAACGTAGGTAAAAAACGATCACGTGGCCACTTCGTCGGCTTTTTGGTAACTTTTAATCAGGTTAATTAATAGAAAAACCCATTCTTCCAGTATTCAGAAAGCAATCTATTACATCGAAAAAGTGTCTTTCTGGGCCACCCCGTTAAATGGGTACCTACACTGCGAAGATATTACGAACTCAATTATTTTATAAAAGGCTAGGTGTTTTGCAAAACCTTTGCATATTGCGAAATAAGTGATATATAAATTTTCCTTTATGTTACTGTTTAACCTCAACTGGCGTTACCTGACCTTCATCTGACCTTGACCTGACCAGACATGACCAGACATAACCTGGTGTAAGCAGACCTGACCGGCACTAACAAATATGACTTGTCGAAATCTGCAAATATCGCTTGTTTTTCAAAATACCCGATGAGTGTTATATATGCACAATAACTGACAGAAGCTAAGTAGGTACATAGTTTTTATTTATCTAAATTTTTTAATTATTTTTAGTATCGCGTAATGCTATTTTTAAACCTAATTTGCGATTGTGCTTTTTTATTAGATATACTATCACCCATCTTATTTTTGCTGAAATTAATAAGATGAGTGACGCATTCTTCCTATACAGGGAGTCCAAATTTTAGTTGGTGCCGTTGCTAACTTCGTTATTATTGGACAAACGAGCTGGGTTAAATGGTAAAGGAATTCGTATTTTTTATGGCGAATAAGATAATGAAAACAAAAAGGAACAATAATTGAACATCGCATTTTCGAGCTATTCAAAGAACAATATTATTTAAATGTAACAGAATGTATATTTTTTAAAGACAGGTATGGAATGAGATTAAAATTCTGAATAAAACTTTTACTTAACTATTCCAGTTGCAGGATCAGAACTGTCGGGAATATTATATAACGTAGAAACAAATTTGGATGGTTTCCATATTTAAGACTGGTAAAGCACCAAGTAATAGAAATAACACGATGTGATATACCGGGACAATTGGTGCACACCCAATTATGGACACCTTGTATAGGTATTCCACAATTTTTGATTCGAGTTTTTTGGCCATTCGTCCCTCTGCAATAAAAAGGATGACAAATTCAAAGAAATTGTTGCATCACATACTATTTAGACTTGTTCAAATAATACGGTTCGTGATTATGATATCAATTTTTGCGAAAAAAACAGGCACATATCGTGTTTATTGCAAAGGTCACTATTTCTGGCATTCCAATAGAAAACAAGAAACAAGAAAGAGATAAAATACTGCTTATACAATATGTAGTATTAATTATATCTCCAAAAATACAATTTTGCATCTTTCTCAGCACGATAAAGCCTGGTAATATTAATTACATCTACACTTTTTATCTGAAAAAATGTCAAAATTAGAGGCAAGTAAGTACAAGTGGGTTTACTTCCTAAACAAATACTCTAAATTAACTGCATGCAATAGCGAGGGCAATATTCAATGCTACATACAATTTGGAGTAGCTTCTCACTAATTTGTTGGAGTAAGATTCCGTTTTTACTGTAGAGAAAACTTGTCGCAGATATATGTGTAACGCAAATAAGTAGGTACGTCTAGATATCAAGATAGACATCACAACCAGGGGCGGGTGGGGAAGGTTTTACCGGCCCGGGAAACCATTGGCATCAACCGGCCCAATTTTTTTGAGAAACAGAAAATACCCATTTTTTATACTTTGTAAGTACATGTAATTTTTGGAGTTTACTCCTTAAGAATCGATTTTCGGTTATAGCCCCGGTACGGAAATTTTATGAGTAGCAAAATCAAGCGTTATATTTCGCGTTAACTAAAAGTAACGCGTTACGTACATCGAAATCATGTATGTATCTATGGATACGGCTGCTTATGTCTGACTGCATAGAGCATGGAAATAGTGAAAATAGAGTGGCATAGAGTAAATATTACAGTTGGCGTTGTAAAGTCAGCATTTGCAGTGTTTGTTCGTTCCCAAATTTGTTGAATCTTCAGATTTAATATGGAAAAACCTTACTAAATACTCCAAATATTGCTTAGTGCCGAAATTGTGAATCGACGCCTATTCGAACACCAGGAGAAGGATTTACTTCATTGCCAGTAGGATCGACGTTTAGCAGATTGTCACTTAATTATTGAATTTATAAACAATTTATATTTTGATGTAGTTGGACATTTTCGAACATAAACCATCTGATAAATACACATTTGGGTATAAAACTGACATTCGCGTGTACCCTATATTATCAAGTGATTGAAGTTAAAAAAACTTGTGTGTGTCAGCTCCGACGCACGACTGGAGTTTACTGCTTACGAACGATTATTTTAACTTGAATCACTTGATTATAGGGTACACGCGAACATGGGCGTCGCCTCCAAAATTTCCAGGGGGGGGAGGGCGAAGCAAAATTTTCTTAGCATATAATTCATTGGTTTTCATTATAGTAATATAGTACCTACCATACTTCATTATGCACCAAAAGCCAGGGGGGCGGAAGCCCCCCTTGCCCCACTTGGCGACGCCCATGCACGCGAATGTCAGTTTTATACCCATATTTGTATTTATCAGATGGTTTATGTTCGAAAATGTCCAACTACATAAAAATATAAATTGTTTATAAATTCAGTAATTAAGTGACAATCTGCTAAACCTCGATCCCACTGGCAATGAAATAAATACCTACTTTTCCTGATGTTCGAATAGGCGTTGATTCACATTTCGGCACTAAGCAATATTTGGAATATTTAATATTAGGTTTTTCCATATTAAATCAAAAGATTCAACAAATTTAGGAACGAACAAACACTGCAAATGCTGACTTTACAACGTTAACTGTCATATCTACTCTATGACACTTATTTTCACTATTTTCATGCTCTATGCAATCAGACATATGTAGATACGTACATAATTTCAATGTGAAAGGTAACGTAACGCAACGCCTCACTTTTAGTTAACGCTTGATTTTACTCCTCATAGAATTTCCGTACCGCGAGCTATAACTGAAAATCGATTCTTAAGGAGTAAACTCCAATAATCGTTCGTAAGGAGTAAACTCCAGGCGTGCGTCGGAGCTGACACACACAAGTTTTTTTTAAATTTATTTTTTAAATATAATACAAATCGGATTTTTAAGGTTTTTAATACAAAACATTTCAAAAAAGTACAACTAAACTTAAAATCTCGAAAATTTAACGACGAACGACCGGGCGAGACTCGTGATGGGGCGGCGAAAGCCGAGAAAACAATAAGCACGCACGCTGTGCGGTGCGGTGCGGCCGATTGCCGATTAGACCGGCCGGTTTCAAGTTCCAAAATAATCGCATTTTCGGCTGCCCGCTTTGCACTGGCCGCCAATTTTTTTTATAATGTCATGTTTTTTCACATCGGTCGGCCCAGACCGGCCCCGAAGCAACCGGCCCTTCGGGAAATCTCCCGAAATCCCCGTTGGCCCACCCGCCCCTGATCACAACTTATAATGTTGAACGTGTGTAAATTATAAGCACATAATGTGCCTACGTAAAGTTAATAATAGTCGTGGTCAACAATTGTTATTATTAACTTACTCGATTTTTCGTTTAACTGCAGCTGTAGAAGCAAATGGCGTTTTAAAGTTTAAATCCCTTGAATTCAAGTTAATAGGACATACATGATATACTATACTCCAGGGGGTAGGGATACTGGTGGCAATAATTCGTCAGCGCTAAAGCCAAACAACAAGTATTTATTACAAAAAAGACAAAACCCCCAGAAAGACAAGAACTTCAATAAGAGTGATACTGGACCTAGTGATGTGCGGAATCGAGTGCTTTTAAGAACCGAATAGCTTGTATTCGAATACTTTCAAGAATCTAGCGATAATTCGAATACTTACAACCATGAGTTTGTTTCTAGTGCGTTTCCTATTTCACCGACCTTAATATTATTACCAGTTTCTTCGAATTTAGATTGAAAGATGGAAGGAGAACTAATGTTAATGATTGACTTGATATTCAAGCTACTAGACTTGACTTGAAATCAAGTTCAAGTCAAGCAACAGTAGCTGAATGTTCAGGTCAAGTAGTTATATTTCAAATACTTGAAAAATCAAGTAATTTGACTGCTTGATCCTTTTCATGAGTTTTATATAGAAATAACAATAAGCCTTGCAAAGAGAAGACATTAGAATACATCATCCAAATTTTATCGTCGGCCTGCCGGGCCGACATAATGTGTATGGAAAATATGACATTTTGCACTTCATCATGTACCTCGAGAAACTTTAAATTATCTTGGTCATCAGTGCTTTTTAAACCATTTTGATGTAAAATAAAAGCAAAAATAAGTATAGAAAATTAATATTAATATTTTTTGTCATATTTAACAAATGAACGGTTTATAAATTATTTAGTTTGATTGATTGCCAAATCACGTCAATGCCAGTTCCTACTGAAATTTAAACAAACATTAATGCATGTTAGTAAAAAATGAAAATGTAATAGAATGTGGAGTAAAAGCTGTCGCGTAAATTTTCATTCCACCCCATAGATGAGTTATAGCTCAACAAAAATTTCGTCCAAATCCCCACCGAGTGAGTCATGGCTCTAACTGGACCGTTCGAGTAACTACTCCTCGGGTAAGTACCCCTCCAGGCCTTGAATTATGGAACTAAATCCAGCTTTCTGAATACTACGAGATCTCATACTTCAAGATTAACATCGCGCCGAAAAATGCTAATTTCCTGTACTAAGAGCCCAGACTATTACAGTTAGAAGAAGAGTTGGAGGAGACGAACTGGGACGTTGTCGAACTCAGTAAGGTAAGAAGAAAGAGCGACGAACTATTGAAACTGAAGTCAGACAATAATTGCAATACATTTATTTGGGAGCAAATATTGTTACACGGCGCAAAACTTGCCGCCGCCGACCGGGAGTCGAACCCGGGTCCCCCGCTCCGAAGCCCTCTGCTCTCCAACTGAGCTAATCGGCGACCTTCCACGCCTTCTCTCTAACCGTCCATTTATACCCAAGACTGTAACAGTTCGGCCCGTCCTGACAAGCTAGCCGTCCTCGGCTACCCCAGCCACTGGCCACTTTCAGCGCCCGCGACGCGAACCTGCTACACACAACGCACCTCTTGTGCACACCACCCGCCGTACTCTACTCTGGCACGCGGGTTGCCTATCCCACTTCTGAAATGTTACACGGCGCAAAACTTGCCGCCGCCGACCGGGAGTCGAACCCGGGTCCCCCGCTCCGAAGCCCTCTGCTCTCCAACTGAGCTAATCGGCGACCTTCCACGCCTTCTCTCTAACCCTCCATTTATACCCAAGACTGTAACAATATGACATTCAGATATAGATAATACACACAAGAAGCAAAAGTTTGAAATGGCAGAGCGCAGATCATCTCAAAGGAAGACAAGACGAACATTGCACCAGGATAGATTACATAGATAAAGTGTTAGTCTTAGGTATAAATGGATGAATAGAGAGAAGGCGTGGAAGGTCGCCGATTGCTCAGTAGGAGAGCGCAGGGCTTCGAAGCGTGGGGACCCGGGTTCGACTCCCGATCGGCGGCGACGAGTTTTGCGCCGCGTAACATTTCAGAAGTGGGATAGGCAACCCGCGTGCTAGAGTAGAGTACGGCGGGTGGAGTGCACATGAGGTGCGTTGTGCGTAGCATGTTCGTGTCGCGGGCGCTGAAAGTGGCCAGTGGCTGGGGTAGCCGAGGACGGCTAGCTTGTCAGGACGGGCCGAACTGTTACAGTCTTAGGTATAAATGGATGAATAGAGAGAAGGCGTGGAAGGTCGCCGATTGCTCAGTAGGAGAGCGCAGGGCTTCGAAGCGTGGGGACCCGGGTTCGACTTCCGGTCGGCGGCGACGAGTTTTGCGCCGTGTAACAAAAGCATCAATAATTAACTTTTCCCAACAAGAAAATATTTCAACACCGATAGATTTTGAAGATGAATGTACCTGTACGCGGTATCCCACAACAGTTTTCATATCATGAATAGGAACTTACGCCAGTTTTATTTACACTCGTATTTTCCGTTGATAAAACTATGCAATTTTTGTTTGTCACTAAAATAATTTCAAGTTCGTCATAAAGAAGGAACAATAGCTGCCTAAAAGTGCACGGATTTCATAATCTTATCGAAGCACTCAAATTTAAAAAATTAAATTAAGTTAAACGAACTTTAGCCTCCAAGCTATATTCAGTTCAAATGGAATTTATCGAGACGTCATCTAATAATATAAGTAATAGAGTTCAAATGCGGAAATTAAATTTGCGGATTGTTATCATTAACTGAAAAGTGCGACTTCAACAAAATAATGAAACGATAAGCGATTTATAGATCGTTGTTCTTAATACTGTATAGAATTAGTTGACGTCGAAAAATATTACGTTGGTTAGTACTAGAACTATCTGTATAAGCATTAATTTTCAGAAATATGATAACCACTGACTTTACAACTACTGCTTTTTATCCCCTGATTCTGCTTGTGATCGTATAATCTATTAATTTCTTCAAATTAAGTAATATCGCGTTTTAATTGTAATTATTGTAATCTGAGTATTCGTAAGCCATAAAAGCACTTTAAATATTTCACGCTTACCTACTATCAATCAAATTAAATGTATATGTAGCACCCTAGCAATTTTTGGTTAAAATATTCACCACCAGAGCAGGAGAAAGTTGAACGTACCTGCATGAGCAGCCCCAAGGACGTTTACTACCTATTTGGTCATTGTCCTGATGAGTTTCTATTTCATTGCATTCATTATGTTAAGCTACATACAAGCATAGTATATTATAGAGCGTTCTCTATAATTATATTCCCAACTCACGGGTACCTAGAAAACCGTTTTTCACGAAATATCTCTGAGTTTCATCTTCATTATTGGTACCTATTCTACGTTTCATCGAAGAATATAATTATAAAGGGCTGTCTCAATCAACATATACAGGGTGGTCCAATAGTGTGTAGTCGATCCATATCTCTGTTAGTAAAATCCATGAACACTTTTTTCAGAATAGTTCATATTATACAGAGTGGCCAATTTGCGCAAAATGGAGCTTTTCTCAAAAATGTTAAATGGAACACCCCGTATATTATTTACAGGTTTGATAGACTGTTTATTAAGCTTTTGACTGATGTAGATATTGGCAGGTCTGCGACTGATAATTTAGGCAGAAATAAAGATTGAACCTTAAGAATTGAGATTTTTGTTGTAATTTTGTACCATTTTTGGGGAATTTCCCCCATTTTGCTACCCAAAACTCAGAAAAATGCGTACAGTTTGTTTTTACAGAAAATTTAGCCAACAGAATTTACACCGGCACAAGAAATCTCATTGCAAGATTACTTTTTAAAAGGACGGTTTTCTTCCATGGCACTCCTTGTTTCAATTTATACCTAGGTTTAATAAGTTACCATTCATTTAAGAATATGACCATGCAGAAGCAATCTGGCGATAAAATTTTTTGTTTCAATGTGAAGTCAACTTCCAGATACAAAATGGAAATCATATTTTGTGTTTTGGACGCTAAAATATGGGAGAAACGAATAAATTACCGGTCAAATTACCACATTTTAAAGTTCAATTTTCAATTCTACCGAAACCGCCAGTCGCAGACCTGTAAGCTGTCCACCCTGTATGATGAAGTTTTGTGATGAAAGTACTCAAGTATTTTACAAATAGAGCAGTCTGTGAACCTAGTCCAATAAACAAATCTTAAATAGCTTCGACCAATAGATGTCAGCAGCTCCTTAAAGTTGGGTCCACACTGGCACAAAAATAGTAATATCTTAAAATTGCTCACTCTAAACCCCATCGTGTAGTACACCATCTTTCGTAAAATTTTATTGGGAATTCAAATATGTAAACAAATGTGGGCGTTCCATTTAAAAAAAACATAACTTTGGTTTGGTGTTCAGAGTGTGAACACCCTGTATACACCAAAATAATTTTATCAGATGCTTCATGGGGTTCTCCACATACGCTTAAAGTTTTATTTTGATATCTTGAATAGAACCAGAGATATGGGCCGACTACACACTATTGGCCCATCCTGTATAGGTACCATGTTATTTTTTTTTCTTTTGAATCATATTTAGCATTTCATTTTCTTGTATTCCATGAAGTCGCCTCCTAATAAGCATTTTAATTTCGAAATCCAGGAAACTCAAAAAAATGTAGTAGGTATAAGAACAATGACAAAAGTTTTATCACAAAAACTGGTGTTCAAAATGTACTTGCCTCTTTTAAAATTCATTAAAATTTTCCCAAAGATTTGCTATACAGTTTTGTACATATAGGCAGTTTCATCAAAAATTTTTGTGTCAAATATTTCAGAAACGGCGAATCAGTATGAAAAAATATTTTCTGAGGTGGTTGTTCGGAAGAGATTAAAGGGATACAATCGACCCCTACAGTACTAAACCCCCAAGACCTTAAAAAATTAAAACATAACTTTATTTGTCATCAAGACTCCTAAGTCCTAACTCTAATAAGGAAATGTGGTGACCACTGAACATTGTGTCACTAACTTTTAGGTACCGTGCAACACGATAAGTCGACCAGATCAACAGTCTTCAGAATGATCATCCTTCCACGTGGTCTACTTCACTCCATCTTTCCCTGGGCGACAAATCACAAAAATTCTCTTCTTATCCTCTTTCGCTGTACCCATAGTATTGTAATATTTTCTTATCGAATGCACTGGATATTCTTTATTCTATTTTGAGTTCTTGCAAAATATCTATACGAGCACTAAAGCTATTGGTATAGGTATAGGTATAGTGGACTGCCCAAGGTATCCTTAGCATCCGCCTTCAGCACAATATATTCGAATAATTCCGACCGGCTCATGAATGGCACTTTGATTTGTTCTCTTGCCCCCCAATTCATAAATGCCCAGTTCGTACCTAAAATATACAGGGTGTTTCATTAACAATGGGAAATCCGTTAACTGGAGATTCTGCAGGTCAAATAATGACCATTGACCCGAACATGCCTTATCCGAATCTTGATGGTTTAGGAAATACAGGGTGTTGAAAGTTACAATTTTATTTCAATTTTTTGCCGTAACTACGAAATTTCTTAGGTTGTCGACTTGAAAACTTGCAATCCTATGGTTTTTCTTACGGGAAAAAAGATTCCACTAACATTTTTGACGTTGCCCATAGAATGCGCTACTTATAACCTTTTGTTTTGATAAATTGACCTATAACTTTCCACCATGCACATCTAACGTCAAATCGGTTCCAAAATCTGAAAGGCCAATCTTTTTTAAATAATAAATGTATTATTGTCTCATTTTGATATACCAGCCCGTTTTCAAGGAAAAAGCGACTTAATGCAGATAGTGTTTAAATTCCAAACTTGTTCTAATAGGCCGTTCCGCATTAAACAAAATATATCTAGATAGCTACGTTTTACAACAGTCGATAGTAATATGACATTAGTTTTAAAGTGTTCAGTGTTAACCCAATAGCCTTTTCATTAAATTTCTCCATAAATTTATCAAAAGTATTAAAAAATGCCGCGTCATAATGACTTGTCGAATAGCGATATGAGAGATATGATTTGTATTTTTGCTCAAACCAATTTTAATGGGCTCGCTGCAGCCCGAAGGTATTCAGAGTATTTATACCCCCACCAAAGGCAACCAAATCTTAAATTATTTAGAAAACAAGAAGCTTCACCCATACCACATTACTCCAGTACAAAATTTGTCACCGAAAGATCCTCCTGCTCGTCTACGTTTCGCTAATTTCTTACAAGAGCAGCAAGGCGCGGATCCTAATTTTTTGAACAAAATCTTCTTCACAGATGAGGCAACGTTTACTCGACGTGGAGTTTTCAACTGGCGAAACAATCATTTGTGGGATTCTGAAAACCCCCATGCCGTTAAAGAAAGACACTTCCAACATGAATATAAGATCAATGTTTGGTGCGGTGTAATTTCAAATTTCTTTATTTGGCCTTTTCAACTTCCACCCAATCTGAACGGTCCACTTTATTTAAATTTTCTTCAGCAAAATTTGTACGAACTGCTTGAAGAAGTACCTACCACTTAATTTAAGGGAAAATATGTGGTTCATGCAGGACGGGGCACCCGCACATTTTTCCCGGCCGGTGCGGGAGTACTTAGACAACGTCTTTCCACATCGGTGAATTGGCTGTGGAAGTGAATTTGCTTGGCCGCTTAGAAGCCCCGACTTAAATCCTCTGGATTTTTTGATGAGGTCTAGAATGAAAGATATGGTTTATAAAGAAGCTGTTGATTCACCCGATGAGCTGTGGCGAAGAATACAAGCGGCTGCCAATGAAATCAAAGGTAATTTATTTTGTTAGCAGTACTTAATAAGCGTTTCATTTCTAAGATTTAAACACTATCTGCATTAAGTCGTTTTTTCTTGAAATTGGGCTGGAATATCAAAATGAGACAAGAATACATTTATTATTTAAAAAAGGTTAGTCTTTCAGATTTTGGAGCCGATTTGACGTTAAATGTACATGGTAGAAAGTTATGGGTCAATTTATCAAAGCAATAGGTTATAAGTTAGCGCCCTCTATGGGCAACGTCAAAAATGTTATTGGAATATTTTTTCCCGTAAGAGAAACCATACGAATGCGAATTTTCATGTCGACAACCTAAGAAATTTCGTAGTTATGGCAAAAGATGGAAATAAAAATGTAACTTTCAACACCCTGTATTTCCTAAACCACCAACATGTTCTGGCCAATGGTCACTATTTGCGGTACCGTTTAACAGATATTTCTGATAAAAATTATTAGATTTTAAGAGACGCAATGCGATTTTTAATCAGTAAACGTCAAAATTCCAAAGCTGCCCACTATATTTTAATATACCCTTGCGATTTATAGCGTCCAGCTACAAGTATAGCACACGGGTGAATGCAATTTTGTGAACTTTCGCGCCTACTTAGTTGTATGCAACATGTCGCTTTCTTAGAGGGTCAAAGGAAAAATGCTCATGGTGTGTGGAGCCCCTCTACACATATATTGTCGTACTAAAATTGTAATGCTCATACAAAAATTTTACCATTTAACATTGTGAAACATCAAAACGATTGCTTAGAAATATTTTAAAAATTAGAAAATAATGTTTTTAAACTATGTAAATAAGTCCCTTAACTGAAAAGTCATGATACTCCAATACTCAATACGTACCCAAAATCAAACATTTTCGAGATATCTGTGATTATCTCGAAAATATGTAGGGGGGTCAATAAATTATGCAACTTAAGATGCTTCAAGAGCTAAAGACGTCGACTGTGAAACTCCAGTTATCGAGCTTAAACAGAAAAATGTTTACTTATTCTATATCTGGCGTACAAGGACTATATTACCGAATTTTTTCAATAATTTTCCTATTAATCCATCAAGACGAGAACCTTTCCGCAGGGAATTTACTCCGGTTTTAGATATTTCTGATTTTTAATCTTTATTTTTAGGATTGACTTCTTGTTCTTACCATTCACTTTTGTTCATAGAGTATAACCCATCGTCTATTTTCATTTTGGACTTCCCATATGATTCTGGTTTAAAGGCCTTAGTTGTGATTTTTATTTTCTTCAAATATTGAGTTGTAAAAACGATTTGCCCTTCTTCTAGCACCCCTAAAGATGAAATGTTTTTCAAATCTCCAGCTATTTCTAAAATATAGATTTTGGGTAGAGAATCTCCCTTGGCCATCTTTTATCAGTGAACAGTTTAGATGATAAACATCATGTAGAATAGAATGTTTGAATACTTCTACGACTTTAAAAGATGAAATCCATAATTAACAGAAGTAATTAATTTTCCCAGAATCTCTATTTCCAGAAACAGACACTACCTAGTTCATCACTGTGAAGGTCGAGATTTATTTAATTTGGTGTAAGAACCAAGACGAATTAAATCGAAAAATTTCTAATTGTCTTGTAAATTGCAGGCATATTTAGAAAACTTATTGAGTGTCCTACTGTTTATTACCAGAAATCGAATTTCATGTGTGTAAAAGGGAATACCAATATTCAGTTAAGGGAGTTATGTTTTTAAAGCTGCAACACAAACGGGCTTAAAGCAGCTCATATATTTATGCTCTGTCATTTATTAAAAATTGTAAAAAGAGTTCCAAGGTAGTTTAAAAAGATATGCCACAGAAAGAATTCATCAAAAAACCAGTATGTGAAAGCGGAAACAAGCTTTAAAAGCTACTGTAATGTGGAAAAATACGACATACCTTTTACATTCAATACAAAAATGGAAATGCAAGTCACTGTTTGCAAGGGACCACCCAGAATTGCTTATCCACGTGTTAAGAATCGACAGATAAACAGATATATTTTGAGTGAAATCTGGTGTATTCCTCAGGGGCGTGGACGTCAAGAAAACGTCACAAAGGTCAAGAATTGATAAGCAACAGATAACAAGTAAATTTCATTTTTCAAATCAACAGTGTACAATATTGTTCAAGTCATGTGACACTTTACGTAATTTACTACATGTTGTTCATAAAAACCATATCGTTTCTCCTCCTAGTAACTCAAATTTAAACATTGTTATTATTGGACGATATTTTTAATACAAAGAAACTTTTATCTGGAAGATACGGTGCATATTATCTTGTTATTATCTAGAAAGTTGAAGGCAAGCGATCAGAAATTAATAACACGCCCATAAATTTATTTTTCTCAGGTTTACGTACTTTAAGAGAAATATTTGCAACTGGAGTAGATGACGCGTGCATTGAGTGAAAAATATTTTGATTGTCTTATCGAATGGAATATCACAGAAAACATACGCACTCGTGATGCAGCATAAATTTGTGTAGATAATTTCGAGAAGAGTGCAATGCCGAAAAATTATTCCTGAAGGTGGCAGTTCCTCCCTCGAAATAAGCTTAGATGGTAGCAAAATTTTACTTTTTAGGATGCAATTTGCCCCTAATGTATAATTCTACCATGGTTTAAAGCCAAAAAACCACTAGATTTGGTGGAAAAAGCACCCTCCAATCAACACCACTATCTAAATCTAACTCTTTTTCCCCCTTAGGGCCTGCCTGCCCGTAGGCTCAGATGCACTGCAGCCACAAAATTCTAAGTCACAACCATTACATGATCTTGGTGCCTTGGACCAAACGATACAAGTCAAACATTGAATGCGTGGAAAATTCTTCCGGTTCCATCAGACATCGCCCGAAAATTCGCTGCCTCTTCTGGTCTAGAGCTTCACATCTGCACAAGATGTGTATAGCTGTCTCCCGTTCCTTATTACACAAGCGGCAGTTAAGGTCTCCGTAATATTTGCCAATCTTCCACAGGTGTTCTTTAGGGGTCGTGTGTCCCGTTAGGATGCCTGTTATGATTCTAATTTGCATCCTACTAAGGCAAAGTAGTTCTGAGTATCTCTTCCTGCAAGGTCCATTTATAGACGACTTGTTGTGCCTGTGTCCTGAAATAATGTTCCAGTAATTATTGTGATGTTGAGCGCGAATCCATCCGTTTACTTGGTGTCTGACTGTACTCTTAGTTATGCCTAGGGCAGGTTCCGGTCCAACGAAAGGATCTGTATACTAATTTATTTATTACTTCTTGTGTCTTGCTTCTTAAATAGGTATATGAAATGCGTTATTGCAATAAGGTAAGTACTTTATTCCAACACCAGTACATGAATGCAACTTAAACTCGAAAAATGACAAAAATGAACATCTGATCTCTCAAAGGTCAAAAGAATACAGACATCGCTCAGGCGCAATGCTTTTATATTTTATAAACTAAAATTACATTAATTTGGCGGCAACATCCACCCCGCGTTGAAAGGCTTTAGGTCTTTAAATAATGTTTAAGAGTAGGTGCACTAGGAACGATACATAACAAAAGCACTAAATTTCGCGGCACATTCAAATTTTACTTTCACTTGCACTTATTGTTTCTTCTTTCACTGGAAGAGGTCAAAGATTCGCGACTGCTCTCTTAAAGGTAGTCTTGGAAGTGCGTATGGTGGCTACTCTCGGTACACCGTCCTTCCCAGGATGGAGATCGGTGATTCGGCCAAGAAGCCAATGTAACGGAGCCAGATTCCTTTCCTTTATTAAAACTAAGTCGCCAACAGCGATATGGCACTCGTTCTTGCGCCATTTTCTTCTGGTTTGTAGTTCGGAAATATATTCCTGTGACCAACGCCGCCATATTCGTTGAGTAGACAACTGGATTTTTTGGTAAACAGATAACCGATCTTCCTTGATATCGTCGCCCTTCTCACGTACTGGCATAACTGACAATTGGTAAATTTTTCGGCGAACAAAAAAACGTAATCCGCTTACACTTGTAGGACTGCATTAAACACAGTAACATAACCTACGGGTTGTCTTTTTTTATGTAGATTGGTGTTGCAGTTACGCCACTTCGTGAGGTGGTGCAGACACTAGAGATATGCATATTATACAACGTAACTCAATTTTCACAAAATTGTCAGTTACGCCAGTACGTGAGGAGGGCGACGATATGTTCTAGATCTGGATCCGGAATTGCAGTTAGCGGTCGTCCTATTAAAAAGTGAGCTGGACTGATAGGATTGGGGTCATTTGGGTCCGATGATAAGGAAAAAAGCGGCCGAGAATTTACTATTGCTTCAACTTGTACAAGTACTGTGTACAAGTCTTCAAATGTAAGAAGTGAATTAAAGAGAACACGTTTAAGGTGGTTCTTTATTGATTTTACTCCGGCCCCCCAAATGCCACCGAAATGAGGCGAGAAAGCCGGTATAAAGGACCAATTAATATTGTCCGTTGTACATGAATTTATTATTGCGTCTTCATTGTTGGCAAGAAATTCGCCAAGGCGATTTAACTCGTTTTTCGCACCAACAAATATGGTGCCATTATCAGAATATATTTTCTGAGGTTTTCCACTACGTGCTGCGAAACGACGTAACGCAGAAATAAAACATTCGGTAGTTAAGTCGGATACAAGCTCCACATGAATGGCTTTAGTAGTGAAACATATAAATAGAGCTATGTATGCCTTAGTGACCTTGTATCCTCTACCCTTTCTATCTTTTACCGAGTAAGGTCCAGCATAGTCAACCCCTGTCACGCTAAATAGAGGTGAAGGAATAACTCTAGTCGAAGGCAACTCTCCCATAAAGGCTTCGACTGATTTTGGATTGACTTTAAAGCAACGAATGCACGAATGAACTGTTTTTCTGGCTAAATTTCTACCGGAAATTGGCCAAAAGGCATCATGTATAGAGGCTAGTATATGTTGTGGACCTGCGTGGCAAAGTCTCGCGTGTTCATGTTTGAACAACAACTCTGTAAATCTGTGTCTCTGTGGGAGCAAAATGGGATGCCTTTTGTTGTATTCAAACTGAGACAGTTTTAGTCTGCCTCCAACTCTTATAATACCTTGCTCATCTAAGAAGGGACTCAACCCAACGAATTTGCTCTTTAGATCATTAAACTTCTTGAGCTGAAGTGAACGAAGTTCTGAGGCGAAACAATGTTGTTGAACTAATTTGACGATTTTAATTAGGGAAGTATGTAGTTCTTTAGTTGTTAAGGGATCTGAAAGGCGCTTCTCTTTAGGATTTGAGCAATTGAATAGGAAACGAAGACAATAAGCTGCACTTCTGATTAATCGTGTATAGCATAAATATCTCTCAAAGGGAAACGCAAAATCATCTTGAACTAAAAGCGTATACTTTGATGGTGACTTAAGTTCAGGTAATGACCTTTCGGGTGAAGCATGAGAAATTTGCCAACTGCTGGCATTGTTGCAAAGCCAATGTGGACCATGCCACCAGAGTGAATTGTAGTGAATATTTTTTGGTGAAGTACCACGTGAAATTAGGTCTGCAGGGTTCTCTTTTGTGCGTATATGATGCCAAGATAGCGGGACAGTTTTATTTTGAATTTCGGACACACGATTGCTAACGAATGTCTTGAGTAAATTAGGCGCAGTATGAATCCAACCTAACACTATTGTGGAGTCTGTCCAATAGAAAATGTCAGTAAAGTTGAGAGTGGAAGATGTAACTACTTTATGTGCTAGTCGTGCCAAAATGACAGCACCGCAGAGCTAGAATCGAGGGATGGTGATAGCTTTGAGGGGACTCACCTTAGATTTGGCGCACAGCAAACGTACACATACTTCTCCGTCTTCACTAATGCTTCTAATATAAATGCATGCCCCATAAGCACTCTCTGAAGCATCAGAGAAGCCATGTAGTTCAAGTGTTATGGGGATCTTGCATTTGACGTGACGTGGGATTTCAAGGAATGATATTTGGGATAGCTCGTCTCTAAATTTGAGCCATTTTGTGTGTAATTCTAATGGAATAGATTCGTCCCAACCCAAGCGTTCCTGCCACAATCTTTGTATTATTATTTTGACCAAGATTGTGCAAGGACTAAGGAGCCCTAATGGATCTGAGAACTGTGCAATGGATGAAAGAATTGTTCGTTTTGTAACGCTATTTGAAAATGTAATTTTCGATACTGAATAACAAAGTGAATCTGAATGAACGTTCCATAATAGCCCTAACGTTTTCGTATTTTCGTGTGGGCCTAAGTGTAGGATACTCAGTTCCTCGTCGGAAGTTGAAATGTCTTTAATTACTGAAGGGTCATTTGACACCCATTTGCGAAGATGAAAACAACCCCGTTCCAAAATTTGTGAAATTTGACGACAATAGAGGGATGCTAATTCGTGAGAGTCAAACCCAGTGAGCAAATCATCAACGTACAAGTCATTCTGAATGATTTTGGATGCTTCAGGGAACTGTTTGCTATGTTCTACACTCAGCTAATGAATACACCTGATTGCCAAAAAGGGCGCTGACGCAGTGCCATAAGTCACGGTATTTAACTGGAAAGAGTGAAGAGGCTCAGACGGCTTATTACGCCAGAAAATTTGCTGCAAAGGCCGTTGGTTGTCTGTGATTAGTACCTGACGATACATTTTGGCTATATCGGCAGAAACCACAATGGCATGTTGTCTAAAACGTAGGAGTATTGACAACAGGTCACTCTGTATAGTGGGACCAACCATTTGTAAGTCATTAATAGATGTACCGTTTGATGTAGGAGCAGATCCATCGAAGACAACTCTCAACTTGGTGGAGGCTGTCGGATTTGCAAACACCATGATGTGGCATGTAATAAACAGGTACTGTGTCATTTTCGATAAGTTGAGACATATGCCCCAATGAAATATATTCATTTATGAATTTGGAATATTCTTTGAAGAATTCAGGATTATTTGCAAATTTACGTTCTAGCCCAAAGAAACGCCTTTGAGCGAAACACTTCGAATCACCTAGTTTGTCAGGAGAATCGCGCATAGGAATGTCTACGACAAATCTACCTTCATTGTTTCGTTTAAATGTATCAACGAAATGTGTTTCGCAAAACTATTCTTCAATGGAAAATGCTCTCGTAGCAGGAATTTCTTCGAGTTCCCAGAACTTGACGAGTTGTTCTTGAACATCCACGAATTTAGAAAAATTACAGTTTGCAATATTGTTAGAAGACAAGTCCACGGGACCGGAAATAATCCATCCAAGCTTGGTTTTTTGCAAAACGGGCTGAAAACGACCCAAGTTAATTTGTACTGCACAAATCAACTGCCAAAATAAACTGACGCCTATTAAGATATCGATGGATGAGGGCGTATTAAATGTAGAGTCAGGTAATGCAATATTTTTTGGAATTTCGAAACTAGAAATGTTCAATTTCTGTTCTGGAACATTTCCACAAATGTTGTCGATCACTAGACATGACAAAACTGTGGAAAACGAGCTACGCAGTGCTTGTATTTGGACGTTACATTTGGAAGTAACCTTAGATGACACTTTGGTGATGCCAACAATAGATATGTCAACTTTTGTTTGCGGTAGCTGCAATTTATTGCAAAATTCTGTTGAAATGAAATTCTATTGTGAACCGCAATCGAGCAAAATGCGACAATCATGAGAATATCCATTACTATCTTTGACCAGAACAATAGCTGTAGAGAGAATGGGTGCCCTTTGCGAGCCATAGTAAGTAGACAACACTACTGGTTGAGAAAGATCTTTCGTAATGTTTTGCGGGGTCGAGATTTCAGGCTGTATATGTATGAGCGTATTGTGTTTGCCAGTGCATTTTCTGCAAGAACCAAATCTGCAATTTTTTGGAACGTGACCATAATTTAAATAATTTGAACAAAGCTTTCGCGACTTTACTTGATCAATTCTTTGATCCACCGATAACTTAAGAAATTGTTGACAATTATAAATCTTATGGTCTCCCTTGCAGAAGTTGCACTGTTCCTTTGTGGTTTGCAATAATGATCTGGAGCGTTCCTTTTGGTGATTATGCAATTTTGTATTATCTACTAAGTTACCAAGCTCCAATGTCTCTAATATTCCTGCCTTTTCCTTTACAAATGTCAACATTTCGCTTAAGGTCGGAAAATCACCAGCAAATTTATGTGATTCCCATTCCTTGAGCGTCGTTTTGTCCAGCTTAGTACCTACTATATAAATGAGTAAAGTTCCCCACTCACTGGTTACTTGACCCAGTGAATCCAGGGATTGCAAATGTTTTGTAACGTTGTCAGTAAGCTGACGTAGCTGTGAAGAAGATTCTTTAGTAACACAAGGCAGAGATACGAGAGATTTCGCATGTTTCTGAATCAATAACCTTTTATTCCCATACCTTTCGCGTAATAAGTCGTATGCGATTTTGTAATTGGAAGCACAAGTGTCTAGAGACGCGATTATTTGATAAGCCTCGCCACTTAAGGAAGCTTTTAAATATTGTAATTTTTGCACGTCATTAATATTTGTATTTTTATTAATTACTGAATCAAAACTGTCGTAGAATTCTAACCATTTGTCATAAGCCCCTTGAAAATTTGGTAGAGTTATGGGCGGAAGTTTTACGTTTGAATTTACAAATGTATCGTTGTCTGAAACAGAACTGGCGCGTGGACCGGGTGAGTTCGAGGCTGCATGGTTTTCTGCACCAGCATGCAACGCAAGAATCTCCTTAGCTTGAGTAACTATTCTCGAAAATCTCCCGTGCCACTACCTCTCGCTCGTCAAGTAACTCTATCTCATTTTGTAACGATTCAAATTCTATGTAAGCCCTTTCTACCTTATTTAGACGTTCTTCTACCATAAAGATCAATGTATTATGGTTGAATTCGTCTAAGAATTTCGAAAAACGTGTTAAATGAGCCTTGGCCATTCCCCGTTTGCTAATTAGATTTTTTAAATCTGTATTGATATCCGCGGTAGCCATTTTTGAAAAAGGATTGTCTTGCGAAACGGACAATTTTAATCGTGCAAGAAATAAAATTTATAGAACAAAATACAGTACTTAATCCAATAAGAAACCCTCTCAAACGTATTGCTTAATTGAAAATATGTACTAGAAATTTACTGAACTCTGCAAAATGCTTTTAAATGAACGCAAAAGTATGAAAGAATAGCTATTAGAATAGGAATTTGTAAAAGGAAACTCACTTTGTATTTTTGTTTTTGGATGCGTATGTGTCGATCCAATGTACTGCTGCCATACGGTGGAAATTTGCTTGCCGGCTGCCAAAAACTGATAAAGCAAAAATGCACTTTTTAGCCTAGCCGGGTCCACATCAATTTATTATTTTCTGATGTAGATATTTGTTATTTTGCTGGAATATCTTGCTTCGAAGGACCACTTTTTATGTATACTAATTTATTTATTACTTCTTGTGTCTTGCTTCTTAAATAGGTATATGAAATGCGTTATTGCAATAAGGTAAGTACTTTATTCCAACACCAGTACATGAATGCAACTTAAACTCGAAAAATGACAAAGATGAACATCTGATCTCTCAAAGGTAAAAAGAATACAGACATCGCTCAGGCGCAATGCTTTTATATTTTATAAACTAAAATTACATTAAATTGGCGGCAACAGGATCGTTGGAGCACCGCTTTGCTAGTTTATCGGCTTCCTCGTTCCCTATCAGCCAACAGTGACCTCGAATCCAAAGCAGTCTCACTGCGTTCCGCATGGCTAGGATATTAAGTTGCTCGAAGCATTCCCACACCAGTCTGGAAAACATCTTTGGGCTCATAAGAGCCTTCAAAGCTGCCTGGCTGTCTGATAAGATAAAGATCCGCTGATTTTTGTAGCCCCTCTTAATGTTTGCCCGCGCACATTGTAGTATCGCGTAGACCTCTGCTTGAAAGACAGAGGCATATTTGCCCAGAAAGGAGCTGAGTTTCACTCATAGTTTATCTCCAAACAGTCCTGACCCAGCACCTGTGTCGGTCTTAAAACCGTCGGTGTACCAGATTAGACTGCCGGAAGGTATGCTGTTTAGAATTTGGTTCTCCACTCTAGGGTCATCGATTGTGACCTGAAAGGGTGGTTGTGTGGTGTTCTTGGGGACCATGTAATTCGTCCCCATGTCGAGCATGGGATCCTTTATGTCCTCAATAATGCTAGTGTGCTCTGTACCCAGACGGACACGGCAAAAAGAATTTTGCAGTCTGTATAGTGCCAGTCTCGCCTCCCCCTGTATCACGAAGTGGAGAGGGGGAAGGTCCAGAAGAGTCTCTATGGCTGCAGTTGGCGAAGTCCGCATCGCCCCTGTTATCCCTAGGCAGGCAAGTCTCTGAATTTTGCTTAGCCTAGTAGTTACCTGTTTGACTTTGGGCCACCATGCCAAAGCTGCATACATTATTCCTGGTCTGACCACTCTGGTGTACAGTCAGTGCACCATTCTTGGCCTTAGACCCCATTTTTGTTATATGTTCGCCTAACTACTGCAAGGGTAGTTTCCGACTTTCTGACTATTCTATCGATTTGTTGGTTCCAGGTAAGTGTTGAGTCTAGTATAACCCCAAGATACTTAACCTCCCTTGACAATGAGATCTTCCTACCACGGAGATATAGAGGTCCAAGAGCCTCTATATTTCTCTTTCGCGTAAATGGAACTATTGTTGTTTTTTCTGGACTATTGATCAAGCCTTCCTTTTCAGTCCAAGCTGCTACAATACTCAGGGCCATTTGCATACGTTCCCTAATCGTACTACTAAATCTTCCTTCGACTGTGATGACTAAATCATCTGCATATCCTAGGGGAGAATATCCTTCATCGCTGAGTTTCCTAAGCAGTCCGTCCATAACTAGGTCTTAGTACTCCTCCTGTTATCTGTAAATAATAAAATCTTGTTCGCTTCTCTATACTGAAATATCTTTTCAATATGAAGCTATATAGCAAAAGCTATGATCATTTAAGATTTTCCAGAAGCGAACGTGGAACTATTTCACATCCGGAATATTCTACTCCAGAAGGTGCCATCATCATAAAATTTAGTGCTTAAAATGATAATTGAGGAGGTCTAGATTTGAATAAGCAGAAAATTAAAATCATGTTAGTAGATCGAGCAAACAGGAAATATCTGCTTAAAGAACTGATGGTACGAAAAGATTGGGAGTCCATGATGGAGAAGCAGAAAGAAAATCGTCAAGAGGAAGAGGCATTATGGTTACATCATAATGCTGCCACGCTCCTATGTGGGTAACAGGAACGTAAGATAATGTTCATACGATAGGTAACTCCAGGAACAGACAAATAGCATACGTTGTGTAATCAATTTAATAAATTTTCATCAGTTTCTACAGCTGCTGAAGAATCAAGCCAATCAGAACTCTTTCATTGAACATCCCATTATTTTTTGTTAATAAACACCATGTTATTAACAAAATTTGTTTTCGATAACAATGGGATCACACCACTGAATTATTCTGACAAGCTATCGTACGTATTTTTAAGATAATTGGCATCATCTTTGCAGGGGGTACAGAGGTCAAGCCTATCATGTTTATTAGAATCTCGTTACAAATTACAATTAATCCCATTTATTATTATTTATGTAGATACAAAACTATATCTTCATACAAAATGGACACTGTGGAAATTTTCATAGTGACAGTGTTATAGGTGCATACGACAGAACCTGAGCTAAAATTAAATATTATGTCGTTCCAAAAATACTCACAAAATTATATTTTTACTTGTTTCTCGTTATCAGGATAAACTTTAATTTTTAGGCCCATAAAAAGTATCATTTACGGGCTCAAGTAGAATCCAAATAAATAAAAAAAACATCCTTGATCACCGCCAACTGTCTACGATAAGTAATCTTAGATTGTCTCACATTAATTTAATTGTAAATACCTGCCAGACTTTGGACTGTATTTATTTTCCAGTCTACTATGTCAAATTTACTAAAGTTGTAAAAAATAAGTGAATATGAACAAACAAAAAATATATTATCAATATCAATATGGAAAAACTTTATTCTATGGAAATTTTCTATGAAACCTGCAAATACAATCAGTTTGCATTTTTTATAACTAAACCAACAGTTTCAAATGCATAAAATGAAATATGACTCTAACAACTTTGTGTGAACCAACGGTGTCTGGTTACGTGTCATAAATTTGTTAAAAAATTTGTTGGTATTTCAAACAATAAAATGGTGCTCGATGTTCTTTGCTTTTATGTCTATTGAAATTTGATCATTCCCCAAGTACAAATTCTGCTGCCTGCAAATCGACAATAGCCATCTTCTTGTACATACCACAACGTTAAATCCTAAGTCTAAATCTCGCAGTTGTCAGGTCACAAAATGTTTATCTAGCTGAGGTTATTGGAAGAATTAAGGGAAATTGATGAAATAAAGGTATCTGACTACGTTGCCTAACCGTGGGAGACCAAGAGTGTGGTTGTGGATGTACCAAGCACATAAAACTTATCGGACTAGCAAGAAGTAAAAGAATGATCGGTCATGAAGAAATCTGGAAGATTAACACTAACATAAAATCAACAAAGGTAAAACCGATGGACTCATGGTCTTTCTACGAGCATGCCGGTTCCAGAGATGATTTCTACCTTCAATATTCCAAAAATGATTGGAGACTTTGAAGGAAATAAAATATTTTCCATATCTATCTGTACTTCTAGTGTTTGTACTGCATTCCTTTCTTCAAACACGTTTCGAATGGAACTCTGTCCTGTTGGAATAGGAAAATATTTCAATTCCTTATTCGATGAATTTTAATGATGTTCCGACGAGTGACGGGGGATTATTTGTGATCTTTTTAAGAGCTTCTTTAGACTGAATGTGAACCATTCACTCAACAGTCTATACAATTTTCCAATAAATATGTCTCTGTTCGTGTGACAAATGACGAGCTTTTTAATATAATATTATTTAATAAAGACACATTATGATTGCTTCAAAGCCAACTTAGGTGGGGTAGCATTCTGTAACGTCTCGTAGTACAAAAAATCTGGATTTAGTTCTATAATTCAATGCCTGGCGTGGGTAATTGCCCGAGGAGTAGTTGTTCAAACGGTCCAGTACCACTGATTACTGATTACTGATTACTTGCTGATATCTGTCCAGAGCGCGGCAGCATATATAGCAAGATTAAATTGCATGGTTTGAGTGCGTAGGGGAAAGCACCGTAATGATGAGTTCCAGAAGGACGAAACCAGTTGGTTGGTTTTCCATGCACATTCAAAACATGCAATACTTAAACAAAGTATACAAGAAGTTGGGCTCTATGAGCCGATAACGCACCTTTTATTTCCCGGTAAATGCGTGGCCGGCGCCGTATCTGGTCTGTGCTAATAGAGTATAAACAGTAGATATGCAAAAAAAGCAAAAGTGCTCCTTCGAATGTATTAAATTTGGTGTCAAAATTTACGCCTACCGTTTAATTAAATTAGATTTAGCATTATTTTCTCGTTTTCTCTTTTCACAGTTTACCATAGATCAATTATATGGAAATTGAAGTGATCAGTATATAAAGCGACAAAGGCTTTCCAAAACTGTTTTGTAAATAATAACATTACACTTTTTAATGTAACGCGTGAACATAATATTTACTTTTTTTAAGTAAATTGCTTTGTTCTTTAACTAATTAATATTTTTCCGGAAATGACAAGTCGTAGTCAACAAGATACTAATTGTTGTTTTATTAAGAGAACTATGCAACGATAAATCTATACAATATTTAAAATTTTCGAATTAAAATTTTTTACATATGGTATATCATGGAAATTGCCTACATAAGTCGCAGTAGCTGACCAAAGCACTATAGCCCTACTTTTATCAAATAAGCAAGCCTTATAGTAAAATCTATTTGTTGAATTAGACTGTTATATAGGTCGTTCAACGGGAAGTACAAAAATCATTACATTTTCTCAAGTTATTCTTAGGGCAAGGCTGTTTCGTGCTAAAACAAGTGGGTAATCTGCAGTTTAATCTTCCTTATGTACCTACTAAAAGTGGCATCAGATAAATATTTTTTTATTAAGTTGTTTATGTGAATGTTTTTTATGGCAAGAAACCCGGGTTGAGCCTTGAGAAATTTTGTCGTGTAAACATCTTAAAATATATGTTTAAACGATTTTTATATGGTATCTAACAGAATATTTACCCAGTTCTTTATTATCTCCTGCTATCAGCTTTGTTTCTGAAGGTAAAAGAGATAGGTAAATCTGGAAAAACAAATTAATAGGAGAATCCAGTTTATGCATTATCTTTTCTCCAAACTTTATAATAGTGTTTACAATTTTTGTTTGTTAAGAATACAAATTGTTTCTACTTCTCTTTAGAGAATAATCGGTTTTCGAATGATTACTAGGGTAGATTCCAGAAAGTGAATTCAGTAGAAAACAATTTTGTGCTAAATAATAGAAGCAAAACAGCAATAAGTAAAGTACTTGTGACAGTCCAAAATGTCCTCGCGAAATAAAAATGCGTAAGAAACCTGTGATTCAAAAAGAAAACTGAAACCATGACTAAAATCCAAAGTACCTACTTTGTTATTTTCTGAAAAGTGAGGGAGATAGTCTGAAAATCTTTCGACTGATTGACATAAGAATTTATTGCTGTCGAAGTTATCAAAGCAGTGAGCTTACTTTTTTTAGCAAATCAACCATTTCAATTTTTGTAGTTGTTAATAATTGAACTTCCAAAACCAAACTTTCCTCTCATCAGAATATCATCATACCTACTAGAGCTGGTCCGATACCGTTACTTCGGATACTGATATATCCGATGCCGATCCATTGAATAAGTACCTAGGTAAGTATTTTCTTCTTCATGTTGAAAGCAAAATTTGAAAATGTGCAGGTAGGTTAAAACGTTCGTTGAGATAGCTTCCAAATATGTTCAGACTCGCGAAATTATTTAAGTGTTTTAGCATTCAGTAAAGGAAAATTAGAAACTGGGTTTCTGTATACTTCTGTTTATGTGTCTGAAATTTCTGCTTCCTCAACTCTAGCAACAAGAATAAGGAACAAGGAATAAGGAGTAAAGAAGAAAGAAGAAAAGTCTACCTGCCTGTACAGCAATTTAAAAGAATAAGATACATTTTCTCTTTCTCTCTCTCTCTCTCAAACCTTCTTCTATTATAATGTGTAAGTTTATTCAACACCATATAGATACAATACCTATCCATTGATTTATTAAATTTAGATACCCAGAAAGAAGACAACCAAGCAAAATGATGTTTTCGAGATTAAAATCAAATTTAACTCACTATGGGTCATTCAATAAACCTAGAAACAAAATTTATAATAAAGAAAATATGGAAGAGGGAGAAATAAATGTTTTATCGTTGGTTGAGGCGACACCAAAAACTTCTTGTCGCGAAATCGAATCACAAGTTGATGTTTCCAAAACAAAAGTTCAAAAAATATTAAAAAAGGCAAATATAGGCCATATAAGATTCAAATCATTCACCATCTCTTCCCGGGAGATCAAGAAAGAAGGCTTAATTTTTGTAGGTGGTACTTAAATAAAATTCAAGAAAATCCAGAATTTGGGCGGTCTGTCATTTGGACAGATGAAACTCACATAAGCAGCGTAGGATTATTTAACAGGCATAATGTGCGTCACTGGTCTGACACAAATCAGCACCAAACTTTTGAACGTCAGAGGCAAGGACGTTTTGGGTTTAACTTTTATTTTGGGTGGTCAACTAGCATACCAAATATTTGATGGAAACTTAACGGGATTGAGACACATTAATTTATTGAATATTAACGCAGAGGCGATAATGGAAAATGTTCCATTAATAAACATAAACAGGGTATATTTCCAACAAGATGGTGCCCCTGCACCCAATTCTGCAATAGTTAGAAATTATTTAGAAAATCATTTTCCGGGTAGATGGTTGGGTACAAATGGATCTACATTGTGGCCTGAAAGATCACCGGATCTGAGTATATTAGACTTTTTTGTTTGGGCATTTTTAAAAGAAAAATTTACATAGATACATACGAAGATATAACAGTCAAGCCGAGCTAGCAGAGGCAACACATGCAGCTTTCCGATATTTGCAAGCCCATCCTATTTTTTAATTAATGCCATCAGTCTATTAACTAAAAGATGTAGATTATGTGTTGAAAAACATGGCAATCAATTTGAGCAGTTCCTATAATTTTGTTGTTTGTTGTTTTTCTTGTTTTTGTTTGTTTTGTTTGTTTTGATGTTTTTTCTGTTTTTGTTGCTTTTATTTCAGTTATTATTAAAAGTTGCTAACATAAAATCACAGGTATCTTGGATGTACCTACCTATCTTATATTTTCTAAAGGTAAAATTTAAAAAGTATCAAAATCATTGCCGGTTTTTGAAATAACAATATAAAAGTACATACCTATACATATTTTGATAGCTTAAAAAACCTTTCGAACTTGACCAAAGCCTGCTGTGGTTTCCATTTAAACAATTCAACTTTATGTCATAATTCAAAAAATACGCTCCCTAGAAAAAAACTACGTACGCCACTGAATTCCTTGAAAAAAGTTTTATAGGAATCCATCTTAACAGTTTTAATCTACTTAGTACAAAAAGAATTGTAGAGAATTTTTCAAAGTCGATAAAAATCAATATTATTTTCTTTTCTCTAAAACTGAAGACGATATCCAAATTTTGGTTTCAGCTTTCTATTATACTCAAGAAAGTAGCTCAGGTTCGCGAAACCCCCAAATCACAACGAAAATAGGACATCCTGTACATATATCAATTTATTATTATTTTTGTCCACGACTATCTTATAATATACTCTTTATACTTGTGTTTCTTCAATCATAATTAGATACATTAATCGCTGCAGTGATTAATGAATATTATTCACTACACCAATAGGAACATCGCTTTGACCCTTTTTTACATTTATTAAGTAGGCCGCGATCGCGATGTGTCAGTTCAAATTGAAACGTCAAATCAACATGGTTTGCTTTTAATTTGAAATGCATGTTCTAAAAATGAAGATATAATGAGTAGTGAGAGTGGAAACGAGGTTTCTTTAACAGCACCAGCAATAAAAGAAGCTGCAGAACTTGCCTCATTAGATTCATTACCCAAAAAACCAAGAAAATTATACCTGAGAGCGTATGTATGAATCTTTCTTACACTGGAGAAGGGAAATGAAGGTAAATTCTTTCTGGGAATCTGTTTTGATAGTCGTGGACAAAGTATAGTATACAACTCGTTATAATGATGCTATTATTACCTCGGATGATTACAAAACTCGCTCGTTTCACTCGCTCGTGTTGTAAACTTCATCCTCGGTAATAATAGCATTCATTATAAACTCGTGTATAATATACTATTATCTGTAGGTACAATATTCGATACAATTAATTTTTTTAGTCTTTTGCTCGACGGGATGGAAATTTCCGCGATTGATTGAGTTTATCTCAAATATTTACTAATAATGAGCATAAGTATTCCTTTTTCGGTTAATTATATTCGTATCTTGCCTTTTTGAAATGCACATTGGATGACCGCCCCATAATTTTATAATTATGTTCATTAATCACTGCTATGTCATAAAAAATACCAAAAACGCACGGCATGCATTTCCCTAACATATCAAAGTTGAAGGATCTCCGGGTACCGTTGCTTACGTAGATTTTATTCCAAGTGATTCAGATTGATGCACAAACCTGTATTGTAGTTCTAAAGTTCTCCGCGATGCAGAGCAGGCGTGTCCACAGGCCACTTTCACTGAGATTCTGGGTTATCCACGTGTCGTCAAATTTATGTCTTATTTTTAGTGAAGATTTTTATTTCAATCTCACGTTTGCTTGCATTTTTCTCGCACAGCATA
Organism: Xestobium rufovillosum; assembly: GCA_963966045.1. NCBI lineage: Eukaryota > Metazoa > Arthropoda > Insecta > Coleoptera > Ptinidae > Xestobium > Xestobium rufovillosum. The sequence continues at coordinate 11,662,902 of OZ014502.1, forward strand.
CTTGGCAGCGCTGGTGAAATTTTGGCCTTATCAAAATTTTATTGTGTTTGCACAGTTTAGATATTCGGTATACATTTTGGTTATCTTCCGGTATTTGTTTGAGGCAAAGTGTTGTTTGCGTATGATTAAGGCTGTTTAAAAAAATTGGCGAAAATTGTATGCACCTACTTAAGTTGTAAATTGTTGTAGGTACACAGCTTTTCATAAAACTGTAAAATTTAATACCTACCTGCTTTGCTGGCTCGTTTACAGTCAAATAATAACCTGCTGTTTGTTGTTGAATTCGGCGGTGAAGATGTGTGTTGTGTGAGCAGGAATTTCTACGGATAGCGCACTAATTTTCATGTCTTGAGTGGATCACTAACTCCTCAACATTATAAGGGAAAGATAATTTTGGGGGGCAGTTTTGAATTGAACGATTGCCATTGGACAACGCATTTAAGATTGCTTGATGGCAATGTACAAGAACGGTTGCTCCCGTTTAATTTTTTGTGGACTGACACATAAGCAGACCTGAACATTATTTGAGCCATTATTTCGGGTTTTGTATGTCTCAATTCAGGGAGGGTAGCAATGGAGATTTCATTCGGACGATTAAGATGACGCTGGAGAATACTACAAGAAAGGATTGATATACATCACACATTTGTTCCTAAAATTAAAAGTGCATGTTCTGTTTTGCACATTTTTCTCAGCTATGAAAAAGAACAATAGATCATTTTAGAATGTCGTCACATAATTGACAGCTGGGGGGCAAACATTTGTTTATTTAAAGCTCATTGGAGGAATAACAAAGCAGATGTTTGTGTTATTATTTGGCGCCAAAAAAGGGGCGTGACTTAAACTTCTTATTCGCTTTACACAGAGAATTGAACGAAAATTCTTAAAATGATACGACTGGTTGCACTATTGCAAACGTTGCTTTCGTTATTTTGAGTTAAATTACATGAACTCTAAACAGTAACCTGGTTTCACCACTTTGTTTGGCACAAAATCTGCTCAAATTTTGGTAACACTCACGTGCATAGCGCTGTGGATCCATACCCTGCCCTCCATCAGAAAATGGCGGCCTGTCAAAATCAGGCCATTGCAAAACAGTCTATTCATGCAACAACGGTTAGAAGACGGCAAAGATGCTTTCCCTAAAAGCTTTGGTTTGTTCTTTTAACATGTCCTTCAAAGTCTGCGTCTGATGGTTCGAAATGAAGGTTTCATTAAACAAATTGATTTGTTTTGCATAGGTACCTGTTGCAACCTGCAAATATGAATCGAATAATACATAAAATCTACATAACCTTAAAACACAGTTCTTGCCACCTTTTCCTGACATAAACTGACGGTAACAATTTTCTTTAAAATCAGACCTGGCACTTGGCGTTGACACTTTTGAAGATGTTTCATCGGGTGCTGTAATGTCGAAAAGTTCTGCAAATGCCCCTATTTGTCCGTTGGCTGTAAGGTTGTCTGCCTCATCATATGTCAGGTTTCTCACTGATAAGTTAACAATTATTGCAATAAATTTAATATGTTTATTGTTTATAGCACACCTTCTATTTCAACAAAATCTTCAGTTTCATCGGTGTCACCCGATGTATCAACACCCATATCTTCTTCAGCATTAAGTATCTCTAGTACGTGTTCTGGGAAGCATATAGTAAATTCCCCCTTTGCTCAAAGTAGGTGGGTACCACTTTGGCTGTTATTTCTCTTGCACTTGTAATATAATTCCTTCAAGTGTTTCATTTTCACTTGTAGGTGAGCTGCAGTCTTAGTAAAACCTATATGAACATATTTATGTCGCTTCCCATCCATTACTTTCACAACATTTTTTCTATGCATGTTTCCAGGAAAATATGGGTTTCTTCCTTGGGAGTGACTACTGCTCCGGTAGTAACGCTAACAGCCTTGGTGGGGGTGCGGGTATCGTACAGAACTGCCATTTTGTTCTCCTACGGCTAGACAAGTTCTGATCCCGTAGGGGTTTTATATATTTTGCTTGTTTTTACATCATCTTTTTTCCAAAAAATGCGTGTGTCTGGTGCGAGGACAACTAAATGGTCTGTTTCAAAAATGCGTTCTCTCAGCTTTAGTTTTTTTTGCACCTCCAAAATGCAAATTGTGTTGGCATTCTGTAATGCGCATGCCCGACCGTCATCATCATAAGGTTCTCAGTCCGAAGACTGGTTGGACGCGTACCTCCATTATTTTCTATCCTGAGCTAAGCTACGCATTTCCCTAAAAGTAGAACATCCTACATCCCTAACTATTTGAGAGCAGTAGTCTAATCTAGGCCTACCCCTACCTCTTTTTATTCCTATCTCTGACTCTAGTATGTCGCGAACTATTCCTTCGTGTCTTAGAAGGTGTCCTACCATCCTATCTCTCCTACTCTTTATTGTTTTCCATACCTTTCGCCTTTCCCCAACTCTTTCTAATACTTCCCTAATGCTAACCTTATCTATCCACGGTATCTTCATCATGCGTCTGTAACACCACAGTTCAAACGCTTCTACTCTTTTTCTATCCGCTTCTCCTATTGTCCAAGTTTCGCACCCGTATAATGCCGTACTCCATACATACGACTTTAAGAGTCTCTTCCTAGTCTCTATATTAACCGTTCTCGAACATAACAGTTGTTTCTTTTTGTTAAACGCAACTCGTCCCTGCGCCATTCTTTGTTTTATATCTTTAGAGCTCCTACCGTGTTCCTACCGTGTTCGAACAAAATTTCAGGGGACAGTCGGACGAAGTAGTAGTCACTCCCTTCTTCCTTTGTCCAATTTGCTCCCTTATTTCTTTTCTTCGCGGGCGGTGTAGCCTGGCAAGAACTACTCATTTCGTGAGGACGGTAACCATACTCGATAAATAAATCCAAAAATTAACTATGAGTTCACTGTATCACAGAAATTCCAATAATTGATTCCCATTATATAACAGGTCACACTCACATAACGTTTCGCGGCATAAACATAACATCTTACTATTTTTCCTACTTGTCAAACACCTGAAATTGCTCCTGTCGGCAAAACAGGCAACGCATATTTGATCCGCACTATTAGGGGAGCGTTTACACCAAAGACGTCTAGAATGGACCTCGCGTCCTTATGGAACAGCTGATTTTGTTTTGAAGCCTACACGTTCGTTGGCAAGCGGGCCGCGGGGATCGTTGTTTGTTATTATATTCAAGCAACGGACCAAGCGAATGTTCCGCGATATTATGTTTCCGCGGCGGCACCTGTTCACTACACAACTGGTCGGCTGTTTTGTTTTGCCTTTTCCACACACAAACGCTTAGACTGTGAATATTCACCCTGCTTCAATCGAAAATGTAAATAGCTAAGTCCCCTCTATAAGTCTTTGGTTTACACCACAAATTGCAACATTTGGTTTACGTCGCATTTAGGTCAGTACAAGAAGAAAACAGACCTGACCTACAGCATTAGTCTACGTCAATGATGTGCATCCCTACGTCTATCTGTGTGTTTACACCACGGTTCCTAAATAATATACTAGATCGAATTTGGTGTTGGCGGACTAAGTGTCGGGTGTAAAAGAGATGATTAATCTTCAGGTTTCTCAATCCAAACCCGAGGGAATATATGAATCGTCATCCAAGTCACTATGCCAAGAAATTTGTGAATAGAATTATGTAGGTATATCAATTCAATGTATTATCATTTCCCAATCCTTTTAGCTGCAACAGTCCGTTACTGCAAAATGTTCAAGTAATAAACTCCATGGCGACGCCGACGTACCGAAATCAAGGCCATAAATTCACTAATTTTAATTGGTCGAAGAAAGCAGTCATATTGCTATGATTTGTGACTTAGTTTCTTGACTTTTAGTGACTTCGAATCTCGCTCGGGACTCTGGAACTTAATTTAATTAGGTAGGTACGTTTCACCGCCAACTGCGACTTATTCCAAACAATCTTAATTGTCTTGCGCTGTTGCAATGTTTCTTATGCCAGATCTTGACAGAAATTTGGAAATTCCTCCCCGTTCAACGCCAAAATTTTCTGCAGTAATCATCATAGAGGTACATTAATTTTTTTTGCGTTTCCTTACTTATCTGGAAACTAACCTGGTATTCCCGAATTTTACAACCTTCTAACTATTCTTAAATTCGGAATATTCATATTACCTATGCAACAATAAAAGTGTTAGTTTAAGAATAGCCCCACATATATTATGTCATTGTTGTGTAAGTTTCGTTTAAATGCTGTTCCATGAGCAATGAAGAGGTAGGTACTAAAAGTCAAATGCAAATCGTAAAACCACCCAGCAGTATTTTTCCTCTTTTGCTTGATATACTTATGAGACATCTATAAATTAGTCTGCTATCACTTAAAACTAATTAAATAGCAGTAAAGACTCCCGCTTCAGTTACGCTTTTGGCAGGAAAAGCGGAATAAAAGTGCTTTAACAATTGAAATTGAAGTTGAACCAAATTCAGTAGGTAACTTATATGTTTTCAGTAAGTATATTCATAATATAATAATTTTTAAACGATTGATTATACTTAAGCTCAACCAAAAGCATTGAGGAAGTGAATAAATTATTATTTCAATAAAGTTATTTTTTTAAAAGGAATGCCCCAAATTTGTTTACATATTTGGATCCCCCATAAAATTTCTTGGAAGTTGAGATGCTACACGGTGGGGTTTAGAGTAAGCGATGTTATATGGCCATTTTAGTACCAGTGTGAACTAGGGCATCCAAGTCCCGGGACCAAGGGGCCAATCGGGACTTCGGGACCTGACCAAAAAATCCCGGGCCTAGTCCCGCAGTCCCGAATATATTAAATAGGCAAATTTTTATCTTATTTAAGATGTGACTACCACCCTTGTTTATATACATATACATATATGATAGACAAGGCTACCACGAATGTTGAATAACATGAAAAAAAAAACGTTGCAACTTTTATTAGGGCATAACAACAAAATGAATATGTAACATAGAAACGCAAAAGAAAAATATGCATAGGGTATATAAATAAGAGGAAATAAATATAAAAAACATACACCAAAGTTTTACATATAAATGAAACAAAATGACACGCCCTTACGTCATTTGATTGAAAACGTGCTCTGTATTCTGTGACGCGAGCGCAATCTCCCACCATTTTTCGGGACCACGGTAGGTCCCGGGACTAAAGCTGTGGTCCCGGGACCTCTAAAATCACATGTAGTCCCGGGAAATCCCGGCCCCGGGATCCCAGGACTGGATGCCCTAGTGTGAACTCAAATTTGTAGAGCCACTGACGTCTGCTGATCAAAGCTTCCTATAATTTTCTTATTGGACTAGGTTTTCAGGATACTCTATTTGTAAAATCCATTAAATTTTTTTTCAAAATAGTTCATATTGTACAGAGTGGTTAACTTGAACTTTCCTCAAAAATGTTAAATGGAACACCCGTACATTATTTGCAGGCTTGATAGCCAGTTTATTAAGCTTTTGATTGATGCAGATATTGGCAGGTCTGCGACTAGTATTTTAGGCAGAAATAAAGACTGAACCTTAAGAATTGAGATTTTTGCCGTAATTGTGAACCATTTTTGGGGAATTTCTTCCATCTTGCAACTCAAAACTCAGAAAAATGCTTACACTTTGTTCTAACAGAAAATTTAGCGAACAGAGTTTACACCGGCACAAGAAATCTCATTGCAAGATTACTTCTTGAAATAACGGTTTTCTTCCATGGCACTCCTTGTTTCAATTTATACCCAAGTTTAATAAGTAGCCATTCCTATGAACATGCAACCAAGAGTTACAATTAACAAAGTTACAGGACGTTGAAATTTCTGGAAAATGAATTATTATCTCCGAAACTATGAAAGCATTGAAGTAAAAATTGTGGGGAGACTGTCCTTTGTATAGACCTCTGTTGTTTAAAAAATGTTTTAGTATTGAAAATACTTCTGGGCGCATGTATATGGGACTCATCTTACGAAAAATGTATCGACACGCGACAGATTCTGTCGGCGGCGCGCGCAGTCGAAGCCGCTAATAATAATATATTGGATGGAGAGCGCTAGCAAGATGTACACTAAGGGACGGCAAGCGCGAGTACCGTTTAAGAGGGATATCGCGTTGCAATAAAAGTCCAAACAGTACAAAACGGATGCGTTAATATTTTGTTACGTATTGCGTCAGTTTGACTATGTGCCTTGTGCGTGTCACAAATCATTTCTTGTATACAATACAATTATTGTATCAATAATATACCAAATTGAAACGGCACAGATCACTTTTGTTGGACATCTTAGAAACCGAGCAGTTGTGTCGGTATTTTCAATACGCCTATGATACTTGCGTAAGATGCGAGGTCTGTGAATTTTTTCTACTGGCAAATGGCATCGCATCTCTGTTAGTAGTCACTTTCCGATAGGTACTTGTTCATAAGAACTTTTATTCTTATTTTGAACTTTTCTAATTTCCTCATGGCGCACGCGTTCTTAATTACCCTTTATATGAATAACGAGAAACTATATTTTGTGATAAAATAAGAGTAAAGGCTTGTTGTCTTGACCCACACAATTATCCGAGTATAATAGTATATTATACAATCTTTTCTGCACCCCCCGAATAATTTGAAACCAAAATAAGTATATAGTTCAAATGATAAAAAGTTAAAAAGTTAAAAGAAGTACAGCAATCGTCAAACGTGATGGCGAAAGCCCACGCAGGCAAGGCCACTCCCTAGCTTCAGGCAGTGGCGCGAGGTTCCCTGGACTATAGACGAATTTATTATGAAGTTAATCGTGCGCCACTGATGACAGTTGCGTGCATCCACCGAAAACCAATCCCGGTCGAGAGCGTAGTGGGGATTACTCAACTGCGCATCTCTGTTGCTCGCTATCACGTCTGACGATTGCTGTAGGATCTTGTAATTTTGACGGTGTCAGCCAGAAAATAAATTTCGTCCAACTTGGATAAAGCCGGCTCCAAACGATATGGTCATTCGTCAAATGTTAGTCAAGTAAAAATGTGTCAAATATTTGTAGACTGTTTGCCGAAAATTTATAGCGCCAAGTCGTTCATACACACGATGTGGCAATGTGAACACATGACAAATATGCCTCGAAGTATTCGTTACGTTATCCACACTATATGCTCACCTGGCAATTTTTGACTTGTCTACCCGCTTGTTTAAGTTCGCTAAATTTGCAGCGAATATGAGAAGATAATCAATTTCATCAGGTCATCAATCTGGTAAAATGTAAAAATGAAAGTGAACGAAGCAGTTGCTGTAGCAAGTGCCACGTAATCGTTTTTGCGGGTGCAAATCTAATCAAATAGAAAAGGAAATCTCGAAAAAGGAGATGGTGGATGCTATCTTTAAATAAAAGTAGACAATTTGTTAGACCATTCCATAATTTTCGAAAACACTAGATCGTATAGGTATAGGCAGTTCAAAACTCAAAACTTATAAATTAAAATACGTCCTACGAAAAGGCAAACAGTGAATGAATGCACGTGCTCGTGTTCGATGCGCGGAGATTCATTTGCTTTGATGTGTGCTTATTTACCGCCCTCGGAGCGAACCTTTAACGTATCAAGTAAAATACATTCGTCCACGGTCCAAACGATGTGTGGTGTGTATTGCTTTGGCGAATATTTGACGAGTGCACACATCCTCTCGAATGCACATGCATGCATCATCCACACGATGCGGCATTTGTTTGCGCTTGTCAAACATTTGACGTTTGGACAGATCTACGCACATGACCACATGGGCATACGTCGTATCGTCCATACGATGCTGCATTTACTTACACATGGCGAATATCTGTCGAGTGACCACATCGTTTGGAGCCGGCTTAATAATTATTGATACATAGGTGCTTTGCGTTTCCTTGACAACACATTGTTTATTTTAGGTAATATTATTTCTTTGGAGACTAAAAATGGAACTTTTAATAATCTCTTTGAATTTTAGTCCTCGAATGAAGTTCCTAAAATAGTGCATTTGCTTCCGGAAGTGCAAAAAATAATTTATTATGATTATCACCCACTTAATAATGCGTAACAATAAATCTATTTTCTATTCTACTTTCAATTTATTAAGCAACATATTCCTACATCCTTCAACAAAATTATGACGTTAGAAATTTATATCGAAAAATAAACAATAAATAACATTTAAAATGCCCATTGTTATTAGGTGCCAAAAAGAACAAAACTAAACCTACATGATCATAGATATGGAAATACGTAACGATGCAATGAAAGATGAATCACTCATTGCAAAATGACGTTGTTCTATGCACCCGTGTGAACCACCTTCTTTTTAAACCTCCGCAGGACCTTCGGCAGGATCTAGGTAAGTAGTAATTTTGTAGGAAGACGGCTGCGTTATAAGGGAAAGATTCATCAATCGATTATTTAAATTTACACACCTTTTGCAACTTGATAATTAAATTAAAATAGATACCTACGCATTTGGGAACACGTATTATTTGCAAAGCTCTCTTTTTAATTAAAACTCAAACGAACGAAAATATTTCCAAGACTCTATAGTAGGGCGGAGTGTAGAAAATTTCTTACAGCAAAGTGACAGGGTAGTTATGGTTAGGTTAGATTCGAAACCTGTAAAAACAGTAATAATACAGGTATATATGCCCACTTCTAACTACAGTGATGAGGTCGTAGAGGCAGTTTATAGTGATATTGAACATGTGCTAGATTTTGTGAGAGGACACGAAAATTTAATAATTATGGGAGATTTCAATGCAGTCGTAGGCACAGTGCGAGAGGGCGGAATAGTTGGTCCCTTTGGATTAGGCAATAGGAACGATAGGGGAGTGAGACTGATAGAGTTCTGCGATAAACATAACTTAACGGTCGCGAACACTCTATTTCACCATCATGTTAGGAGACGCTACACGTGGAAGATGCCAGGAGACCTAGGGAGATATCAAATAGATTACATTCTTGTTAGGCAAAGATTTAGAAATCAAGTTAGGGATTGTAGAAGTTATCCAGGAGCAGATATAGATAGTGATCACAATATAGTTATTATGAAGGCCAATCTTAAATTTAAGATTCTGAAAAAACGAAGCGGAAGAAGGTATCTTGACCCAGAGAAACTAAAAGATGATGATACGCGCGATAAGTTCGAGAAAAAGACAAACGAGGTACTAAAGGGCGCGGGCGAAAATATTGTTAGGGACATAGAGGAAGAATGGAATTGCATTAAAAATAGTTTAGTTTCCTCAGCTAGGGATATTTTGGGTCATAAACAGAATGAAAGTAGGAAACCCTGGATAACAAAACATATTGTGAGTCTAATAGACGAAAGGCGCAAATATAAAAATAGGTTAGATGAAATAGGGAAACAAAGATATAAGGCGATCAAGTGGGAAATTATTCGGAAATGTAGGAAAGCGAAAGAGCAATGGATCGACGATAAGTGCAAAGAAGTGGAAAATAAGTTCGAAATAGGAAAGACTGATGAAGCATATAAAATAATTAGGAGAAATTTTAGAGAAATTGGATCTAGTACCAAAAGCATTAGGAATGAGGCAGGAGATATCCTAATCGAAAGCGGAGAGAAGGCAGATAGGTGGAAAGAATATTTAGGAAACTTATATGCGGGACAGGAAGTGCAAGATATATTAGAAAGTGAAAGCAGTGTAGAAGGGGATAACCTAGGGAGTCCTATAATGAGAGAAAAGTTTGAGCTAGCACTAAAAAGTTTAAGGAATAATAAAGCACCAGGTATAGATGGCTTGCAGGCAGAAATCTTAAAGTGCGCAGGTCAAGAGGTAATAGATCGTTTATTTAAATTAGTTAGTCACATATACCTGACAGGCGAGATTCCAGAAGATTACAAACGGAACATCATAGTAGCTTTGCCAAAAAGGAAAGGCGCGGATAGATGCGAAAATTTTAGAACTATCAGTTTAACTTCCCATGCGTCAAAAATTTTAACTAGAATTGTGCAAAGAAGGATGGAGAAAAAGGCGGAAGAAATATTAGGAGAAGATCAGTTCGGATTTAGACGAAATAGAGGAACGCGCGAGGCCATTCTAGCTTTACGAGTAATTATAGAAAAAACGATAGAAAAGAGAAAGAGCGTATATATAGGATTTGTAGATTTAGAAAAAGCCTTCGACAACGTAAAATGGGGGAAGATGTTCGAAGTGCTGAGAAAGGTAGGGATGAAATACAGGGACAGAAGAATAATACATAATCTCTACAAAGAGCAAAAGGCAGTTATAGAATGTGAGCAGGAACGAAGGGAAGTAGATATCCGGAAGGGAGTGAGACAGGGATGTGCATTGTCACCTCTAGTTTTCAACTTATATATCGAAGATGCGATTAATATTGTTAAGGAAAGAACAGCCTCAGGGATCAATGTACAGGGCCAAACTATTAACATGCTCAGATTTGCGGATGATATAGCAGTGTTAGCATCTAGCAAAGAAGAATTAGGAGCGGCTTTGAATGAAATGGAAGCAGTTTTGACACAGGGCTACGGCATGAAAATCAATAAAAAGAAAACTAAAATTTTGGTATGTAGATGGAGTGAAAATAGAACTAAAATTGAAATACAAATAGGAAATGAGAAGATAGAGGAGGTCGCGGATTTCTGCTACTTAGGAAGTAAAATAACCCAAGACGGTAGGAGCACTAAAGATATAAAACAGAGAATGGCGCAGGGCCGAGTTGCGTTTAACAAAAAGAAACAACTGTTATGTTCGAGAACGGTTAATATAGAGACTAGGAAGAGACTCTTAAAGTCGTATGTATGGAGTACGGCATTATACGGGTGCGAAACTTGGACAATAGGAGAAGCGGATAGAAAAAGAGTAGAAGCGTTTGAACTGTGGTGTTACAGACGCATGATGAAGATACCGTGGATAGATAAGGTTAGCAATAGGGAAGTATTAGAAAGAGTTGGGGAAAGGCGAAAGGTATGGAAAACAATAAAGAGTAGGAGAGATAGGATGGTAGGACACCTTCTAAGACACGAAGGAATAGTTCGCGACATACTAGAGTCAGAGATAGGAATAAAAAGAGGTAGGGGTAGGCCTAGATTAGACTACTGCTCTCAAATAGTTAGGGATGTAGGATGTTCTACTTTTAGGGAAATGCGTAGGTTAGCTCAGGATAGAAAAGAATGGAGGTACGCGTCCAACCAGTCTTCGGACTGAGAACCTTATGATGATGATCGTAATCTTCTTCGAGCTCGAAATTCAAGTACTTAGGCGCATTAGTAAGTACGTAGGCATTTTGGCCCCACTTAAAAATTAAAATATACAAATATAGATGTTATCGCAAATCAAATGTCTGTATTTACACACTGGAAGTATCGATGGATACTGACTATAAGATCATGTATGACTTACTCTGTTATTATACAGCGTGAGTCAGTTAAGTAAAAATTTGTTCACAAGAAGTTGCAGAAGAACGTCTTTGTTGTATCAGAAAGTTAGTATACACTTTATTCTTCAAATATCCCCAAAGAAAGTAATCCATGGGAGTTAGATCGCTAAGGGGATTGTTTCATGACTTATAGGGAATGTTTCGCCGTTTTGTTGAAACCACATCTGAGTCATATCATCCGTTGCATTCAACTGAGGCAACAAAAATTCTCTTACCATGTTACGGTAACGCCGGAATTGATGGTTTCAGTGCTCCATCGGCATTTTCAAAGAAATATGGTCCAATGATGCCATGATTGACAACCGTCAATTTGGATGGATGCATTGGTCGCTCAAAAATCATCCGAGTCCCAAATTATACAATTCTGTTTATTATAACATATCCACCAAGGTGAAAATGGGCTCTTAAACCCGAATGTTGATTCACTTTTCCACACGGTCCTGTATCAAATCAATCCTTTGACCATCTCAATAGTCACCTTCCAGCTGACTGTTTCACCATGTCGACGCCAAGTTACTCTTCTTAGATGTTCTGGTCGATTGTCCTTTTCATCTATTCAATTTCTTGGACACGAAAGTTCTCTTCAAACATTCACTTTTACAACAGGAAACTTGGGGAATCGTTTGAAATCTTCAAACATGTCTTCGGTATTAATCTAGATAACTACTTCTTCCGTAAAAGCGCATGGAAGCATATAATCAATAGTCCAAAAGACCCGCACTACCATAATCACCCACACAGGACATAATTCACGGATTATTGCCTATTGTCTGATTAAGAATAACAGTTAATCCCTGCCCTATCAGTTTAAAATCAACTCGTAATAATAGGAGGAACGTAGGCATCCAGGTCATTATTAGTATGATGACGTCGATCTGCATCAAGACGAGGACCGTCATTTAGATTTTGCTTCGCGGAAAAAGTTCGTTGGAAAAGTTTTGCAATCTGAAACGATTGAATTTTCAAGTTAGACCAAAAATTCGTTCTGCCTTCCAATCATTTAAATTATTTACGATGCATTCCCAAGAAAGCCTGTCAAAATTTGTGGCAGTTCAGTAACATCCTGTTTTTATTATTGCTAAATGGAAGGTGTATCCTCAGCGACTGCGTTTGACTTTCTGGGGGTAGCCAACACATTTTAATTGACCACTTCTGGTGCAGTACGGTGGAAAAAAAGTCTCTACATCTTTGTTTTATTTTCTGTCATTGTTGAATAAGAAGCACGAATAGAAACTATAGAGGAACTAATTTCACCCCAGGTTATGCACAATGCACATTCCAATAATTTAGGCATCGAGCCTCCGAGGCTATGCTGTTATTATTAACAGGTAAAAACTGGTGCATCTGTTACACATAAAAGAAGAGCTTTTGGATCAACATAAGTGTCCGTTTTTTGAAATAGTAGCTACTGCATGCCATATAAACATGACTTACTCCAGAAGACAAAGACTGGTACTAAAAAATAACAATTATTACATCTAAGTCACGTCACAGAAAAGAAACTGTTCGAAACAAAACCTTGTAGGACTGAGTGGATACAGTAATGTATTTACCAGAATACCGTAGGCAGTCCCGGAATTTATTTATAATGTTTATGGCTAAATACGACCACATAGGTACGGGCAGAGGATTAATGTGCACGGGCTTCAAGGTCGACACTGGTAAACGCAGGAAAATTTATATCCTGACACAAAAGTACCGTTGGTTCTTGCATGCGCTTCTTGACTCTCAAGATGCGTACTTGATATGGCAGTTTAGAGTTTTATATAAATCGCCGTGTTGATAGGTCATCTTAAATACCACAGTGTGATGCATTCTGGAAACATTTTAAAAGGAAGGGAAATGGAATATCTGAGTGAACTTGTTTAGATGTGTTGCGTAGTTTTATAGCAAGCAGAGAAAGGTGCCTGTTTTACTTAGCTCAATTCGTTCTAATAACAATAAAAGCAGCAATTAAGTTCGATTTCTGGGAGCAAAATTGAAAGCACATCGTTTGATGCGGGTACTGCATTATTTTCATTAACTTCCTTAAATTAACACATGTTTAAAGTTTCATTTTAATTACAGTTTAGGTAATTCCGGAAAATGTTGACATGAAGGAGAAAGGGTGTCTTGTTAATTAAGTAGTTTGTTTCACACGTTAAATAGGCTACGTCTTTAGATTCGTTATTTCCTTTAATAGTTATCAAAAAATCCAGAACTTCGAACTTTCAAAGTTTTCAACAAGTTTGTTAAGAAAGTGATTCATACGAAGTGAATGTTGCTCAAACACGTTACTGAAATGTTCCGAAATATGAAGAAGGCGAAATAGAATAAGTGACAACAGAAGTACGGACCCGACTATATGACCCTGAACTGAACGGAGTGGATCGCATTCTACTAAACTGGTGTATGTTTGGTTGCGAAACAAAACTTTAGAAATTCACATTGGGTTGCCTAGTTGTTTCGTCGGACAGAGAGCCAAAAGCGAAGAAATGGTTATGTTCTTAGATACTGATGACTTCACTTGAAAATTTTCCCCTAACAAGAGGCTCTCCAAAACTATAAGAAAAATTCAAAAGCCTTTCCCTTCAAGCGGTCAGCTCACGGAGTTTTTAATAATGTACATTTTTCTCTGCTATCTCATCGGTGAATGCCGAATCTCATCAGGAATTAAGTTAGCTAATTTTACTGTTTATACTAAAATCGTTATTGTAACACAGCAAGAATTGAAACCGCGCATCCAAATAAAATTGAAATACTTGGATACGATATTCTTGGCCCTTACATTTTGTTTATCAAGATGAATCGTCTCACACTTTTTCGCATTTCCGTTTTGTATGTATAAGATAGTCCTTATATTTGTTATCAATACATCCAAGTACACGTTCTGTTCAGCCACTTGAAGTTTATTTAACCGTTTTAGATCTATTAGCTTTCCTGATCTTGGTCTTCAGCTATTCAATAATGACTACCTCATAAACCACATTCATTTTTCTTTGGAGTTCTGTCGTCCTTGTTTTTCTACACTTCAAGATTGGATAATATCAAATCGGATCAGATTAAGTTAAGGGGCTCCACGCACTTTTAATTTTTTTTTACTAGAAATTTCAATAACTATTTCAGAAAATCATAGGACATTAAGAATATCACTTTTTCTGCCATTTAAACGTTCATATATCTTTTGTAACAACTGAGATAGCAATAGCGGGACAACAAAATTTTACACATAAGCGTCGCAAACCTCTCCAATTACAGTGGGGAAAAATGTTTTTCATAATGGCTGCAATAACTAGAAATTATTTTCAAAATTTTTCCAAATTTTTAAAAGAAACGGAAAATTACGGAAACTTTCTTTTTATTCTAGAACTATTATATTTGTTGATACTTTTTGTTAACTGTTCAGTTCTCAACCACTACAAGTTCCAGATCTGCCTTTACAGCCTCTAATCATTTCGACGTTAGTGGTTTGTTCCTTACGTCATATACTTACCTACTTGTTTTTAGATAAATAGCTTTAAAGATTCAACCATGCTCTTTCAGTAAGTACACTACAATTGCCACCTAATTCGTACCACCATAATTGGACGTGTCCAATAAAGAGATGCTTATAGGATTTTTAATACTAAATTTTAAGTACTTGATAGTTAAGAAAATTTGACTTCTCGTTTCCATATGGAACTGACAACACAGTGCATAGTTTTTCGATGAAAGTATCGCCTTCAACACACTGCAACTTTTTTCGATACTCCTAGTACCTAATATTAATTACAAAATGTAAATACCCAGTCAATAGAGATGAGCCAACCTGTATAATGTTCATTTATTTTTATTAAAATTGCAATATCCTAATCATAATCAGTACCTATATCTAACAGAACAACGTATAATATAATATACAATAATAATAATAATAATTACCTCACATACAGGGTGTCCCAGAACAACGGGGCAATATTTCTGGAGCATATAGTTTGGGTCAAAATAACACTTAAATCATATAAAAAAAAAATTTCTAGGACGCCTCCCTTCGAAGCTATTCGCCCTTAAAAGTCAAGTCCTGAAGAAGGTTTTTTGATGGTAACTTTCAAACTACTGTATCGAATGTTATAAAATTTGGACTGTAGGCATAGAAAGCAAGTATCTGTGATCGAGTGACATGACATCTTCCGTATCTTGTCTAGGAAGCCGAGGATGGAACACCCCTAATGCTTTTCATCCCTTAACTTTTACGTTGGTGCTTTTAACGAATTTGCAATGACATTTTTAAATTCCCCAAACAATTTTCTCAAAAAAAGGTACTCTTTTTTGAAACCGTTAAAACGGCCCGTTTCCGAGAAAAAAAATGTATACAAAGACATGGTTTATAATTTTTATCGAGTTTTACTATACAAGCCAGGCTATGAAATATGAACTGCTTCGTGAAACATGTGAGAAAATGAAAATGAAGTGAAAATGTATCAATAATCGGTTTTGCAAACATAATAGCAGCTGCAATAAATTTTTGAAGTGAGCACCTTGTAGACGCATACGTTTTTGTGTAGTAAAAATGATAAATCATGTCTTTGTATAATTTTTTTTCTAGGGAACGGGCCGTTTTAACGGTTTCAAGAAACAGTACCTTTTTTGGGGAAAATTGTTTGAAGAATTTGAAAATGTCATTACAAATTCGTTAAAAGCATCAATGCAAAAGTTAAGGGGTGAAAAGCATTAGTGGTGTTCCACCCCCGGCTTCCTAGGCAAGATATGGAAGATGTCATGTCACTCGACCACAGATACTTGCTTACTACGTCTACAGTCCAAATTTTATAACATTCGATACAGTAGTTTGAAAGTTACCAGCAAAAAACCTTCTTCAGGACTTGACCTTGAAGGGCGAATAGCTTCGAAGGGAGGCGTCCTAGAAATTTTTTTTATATGAATTAAGTGTTATTTTGACCCAAACTATATTCTCCAGAAATATTGCCCCGTTGTTCTGGGACACCCTGTATATAAAATGTAGCTATTTGCTAAAGGTATTAAGGGTGCAAACACAAAGTAAGCTCGCTGGTTTAAGCCGCCGACAGTAACTGGGTGCATCCAATCAGCCGGCATGATCTTGCTTTGATTATGTGCAGGTAAATCTATTAATATACGGGAATGGTCGGTGCCTATTGGCGCCGGCAACCAGTAAACAGGTGACACGCTTTCTTGTGCAAGTACCTACCCTTACACCCTTACTTTCTTTTTCTGCCGTACTTAACAAAAATAGGGTGAATTTGTTGAATCATTTTGTGTAAACGTCAGTTATTATGATGATAATATGATACGATATATGATATACGATATAACATATATGATATATGATATGTGATATGTGATATGTGATATGTGACATGTGATAATTGATGTATGATATATGATATATGATATATGATATATGATATATGATATATGATATATGATATATGATATATGATATATGATATATGATATATGATATATGATATATGATATAATACGATAGATACGATAGATACGATATGATATATTAATATTAACACATTTTTAGCATATCTGTTCTCAGGTGTCTTCCTTTCTGTGCTTTATTAACTTCGGAAATACCAATATCCTTACTTCCTCATATAAATCCACGCCTCCACAATCCATCGGCTTTTACGTGCCATAAATCTCTTTCCCAAGACCTTCTGTTCCCAAATTTCTAACTTCTGTGTTGTTTTATTCAGCACATGAAATTCATTCCGTACATCACTGTTCCATAAAATCCGAGATAAAATCTTGCTTTTATTTCCCTTACGATACTTTAGATCTAAAAATCCTTGACAGTCCTCCGATCGATCAATTTCCTTTGAATATTCTCTTCTCTATTTCAATACTTTCATCATCTTCATTTGTAATTATTGTTAGCTCAAATTTAACCTTTGCTGCATCAGTTTCTACCTTCCTTCTGGATCCAACGTTCTTTGTGTCTTTTCTTTTATAGCTAATCCATGGATTGCTTCCTTCCTTTCTAGTTTCCCCAAGACCTTTTTCAGCTGCTTTCTTGATCTGGTTATCAATAAGAATTCGTACTTCCTACATTAGTCATTATTTCTTCCACGACTTATCCGTCAACTAATCTCTGAGACATAACCAAACAAACAGCAAAGTCATTCCTCAGACTCTGCCTTTACAAATTAACAAGTTTTTATGTTACTGTATCATTATTGCAGTATAGGAAGGAACGTTTACCTACCTAACTACTAACCGCAGTAATACACTTCCACTATTTCATAACAATTAATCTTCCTCTTTACCATACGAACACAATAACATACATTTCCATTTCAGAGCAACAAGCCTGATAATTTTAACTTTTACTCTCATCGTGTGTCGGTATTGTTAAGTGCTGCACGCTAGAGTGCGAACGCATGCTCTACTTAGCGCATTATGTAAAAGCATTAATTGATGTGAATTTTGTATTTAACGAGGCACCGCAACAATTAAACTCTATTTTGTAATCCATTGAGATGATTAGTTTTGGTTTAGTTGAGGTGGTCAGTGCGACAAATCTGAGGTTACTTCGCTAATTGGATTTGATATCCAATTTGACACGAAAAATTGCTTGTCCCACATTCAACAAAAAAGGTACTTAAATATTATGCATTCTTCGACCGATAGTAAAAGCCCTTTGCTAAATTCCTTCTTCATTCCCAATCTACACGTTTGACTGGCAATTATGTGGAAGTGATTCTTCTCGTTATAGATCTATCTGTCTTCTTGTCTTTCCAATTTGTTATTCCTTTCTCTTTCTCCAAAAAACCTTTCCTCACTGTTGGTATTCGCCTTGTCCTGCACTTCTTTCCGCATGTCCCAACCATTTTATCCGATGTACTCTTATGGCATCTTTTTTGTACAGTTTTTTTAGTTCCTCATTGCTTCCTCTCTCTCATGTAGACATATAATCTAAATCCCTGTTACCATACAATGGTGTGGGGTAACCCTCTCTCTCATAACTCTCTTTTCTTCTTCTCTAAAAACTACTTGCGTATTTATCATTCCCACATTTCTGCATTTGTTACTGTTACTGCTGGCCTCAATCTATTCTATACGTTACCTTTTGTACCCTTTTGTACCCTTTGCTCCTTTTTACCCTGTCCTCATTAGTACTTTGCGTATCAGCCTTATTACCCACAGTTTTATATAGTTTTGTGTTTTGGCAACCTGATCTCCTATTTCTCGGTTTTTATCCTATTTTTCTTGTAGTTACTTTTTGATTTTCCTTTCGAATAGTTAATTCCCTGTTAATGTCGTATCTTCCTATTTTTCCTTCATTTTCTCTCCTGCCGTTAATCCATCCAAATCATATATTTTGGCTTTATTGACTTAGGTACCATATTTACAGACTTTTCTAGCTCCCTTCTTTAACATCTTTTACAACAACTATTTCTGCAACTTTGGCAGTAATATCTGCTTTCGGGTGTGGTGATGATTATTGAAATTGCAGTAGATCTTGAGGAACTTTGAGGAATTTGACAGAAAAAACTTTTACACCCTAAATTGTAAAACATAATAAAAACAACATTATTCATATCAAGCAATACAGCTCCCAAATCTTGAAGATAATTTTTGTCAATGAAAGATAAGATAAAATACACAACGCAAAATATTAGGGGGATCCCACATTAGTAGGTAATGACAGGTATTAAATCTAAGGTCAGGTTATGATCAGTTTGAGAACAACCACTACAAAAGCGAAATTTATTATGGAAGACAATGAAGAATAGGAGAGATATGATGGTAGGACACCTTCTAAGACACGAATGAATAGTTCGCAACATAATAGTCAGAGATAAGAATAAAGAAAGGTAGGAGTAGGCCTAGATTAGATTACTGCTCTCAAATAGTTATGGATGTAGGAAGTTTTACTTTTATGGAAATGCATAGGAAAGGATGGAGGTACGCGTCCAACCAGTCTTCGGACTGAGAACATTATGATGATAAAAATAACATTTTAAATTATTTGTGAGATTCTACAAAATAATTAAAGTTAGGTACTTATTCAACGAAATGCTATTTTTGCTATGTAATCATTTCGTTCTAGAAACTGAGGAACTCAGTTACAATGATTGTGACAATGTGGGTGTGTACATACTTCTTGGAAATATTTTTCCAAATAATCCGGGAATTTTTGGGGATGGATTAAGGTCAATTCGATAAGCTAATCGATAAGCAGGTGTAAAATTGTCATTATTTCGATTGATTGTAGATATAATTGTAAATATTTATGCATTGGCTGCAAATATTTTAAGGTGCCAGATTTATCAACAGATTATGTACCCTAGGCATGTGAGGTAGACGCGTAATCATTTCCGGCTTAGTGCGAATAGATTACACGAAAATAACACCCCAAGTTCATATAAAGTTTTCTCCTACGACCTTCCCCTGCCGAGATATTCTCCCTTAAATTGGAGAAATAAAAAACCTCTTCTTACATAAAATTTTTATTTTTAATTGTATTTCGATAATTTTCTTGGTGACGTACGTAGTGATTGAATGTAGATAAAATAATGCGACCCGTTTTTTGATAGTGCATCGGGGGAACAAGGGGTGAACCTACCCCTTACCTTCTCAACTTCATATTTTTAAGGGGCTGGATATTTTTAATTTTTAACCGCATTTTTTGTTTCACCGGACATTTTGCTAATAAAAAGTTACTCTTATTAGATTTCGATAAAATGAAGCGTTTTCAAGAAAATAAAACTCAAAACTCAACGAGCAAGAGATACCGTGTTTCTACGATTTTCGTTTTCATTTTTTCTGGCATTCGAAAAACCGAAAGCAATTTTTTAATGTAAATTTTCACTACCTTTCGCAAACTGTTAAGGTTATTTTTGTACGACGTTTCGTTTGTTGTCTACATCGTCAATTTTTATTTTTTCTTAATACGGACCTGGACAATTTTTAATGAATTTCAAAAGAAATAGCTAATGTAGGGTCAAATCATATTTAAAAAATTCCTAAGAAATAATTTATTGAAAGAGCTTTCGATTTTTTGATATCTTTGAAAATAATGCCAGAAAAAATAAAAACGAATATAGTAGAAACACTGTACCTCTTGCTGGTTGAGTTTCATTTTCTCAAAAAACGTTTCATTTTATCTAAACCTAACAAGAGTAACTTTTTATTATCAAAATGTCCGGGGAAACAAAAAATACGGTTAAAAATTAAAAATATCCAACCCCTTAAAAAATATGAAGTTAGAAGGTAAGGGGTAGTTCACCCCTTGCTTCCCTGATGCACGATCAAAAAACGGGCCGCATTATTTTATCAACATTCAATCACTACGTACGTCACCAAGAAAATTATCGAAATACAATTAAAAATAAAAATTTTATGTAAAAAGAATGATTTTTATTTCTCTAATTTAAGGGAGAATATCTCGGCAGGGGAAGGTCGTAGGAGAAAATTTTATACGAACTTGGGGTGTTATTTTCGTGTAATCTATACGCACCCGAGAGATTTCCCACCTTCATACATCAAGTAATAATATTGCACGGTTCGAGTGTGTAGGGCAAGTCACCGTACTGGTGAGTCCCACAAGAATGAAATCAGTTTTCTACGATTTTCCTTGCACATTCAAAACATGCAACATTGAAAACTCTCAAAATGTGACTATATTATTATATGATGCAAGATTGTTGAAAAATATTCTCCTCGATCTTGAGTTTGATATGTTTCTTACACGAATAGCTGCAACCCATAGTTTTTGATTCGTGATACATGCAGAGTATGTAAGCCGCGTATTCACCAGAAAAGCGAGCAAGAGCAAACATTCTCTTATGCTCGCAGATTTTTGCTCGTGTTCCCTTGAAATGCTCACCTTTCGTCCATACCGGAGAGAATTTGTTCGTGTTCACAGTTGATCCATCGTTTACAGCGAGCACACAAGTGTAGCTAATAATTGTGATGGGACATGGCTGATCGAACTAATTTACTTCGTGCAAGTGCTGCTTTTATAGTGCTCCATAGTTTGTTAAAAGATAAGAAAAAAGGGAGAAATAAACGTTGGTGACAAACAAGCGTGTTTAAAAACAGGCAATTATACAGTGGAAGCCATTTATTCAGAGACTTGGCAGTAGAAGAAGACTACGGAATGTTTAAAAATTTTTGCAGAATATCTACAGAAGATTTCAAAAATTTGCTGCAACTTGTTGAACTGAATATGAAAAGTGACACAAACTACAGGAAAGTAATTCTTGCGGTAGAGAGACTTGCTGTAACCCTACGATTTCTGGCAACCGGAGATTCATACACGTCACTCGTGTATCTAGCATTTAAAAATTAAAAAACTGAACTGCACTTCAAGCTTCTGGCGAACATTTCAACAATACCATAGGGGTCCACACTAAACGAGCAGGTGCAAGTCATTTCTTTTGATGTACCGACGCTTACCGGATCTTTTTTGAACACGAGCGAGCGACTGTTTGCTCGCTCGTTGGCTGGTACTCACCCGACGATTATTTAGTGAGAATGCTCGCTCGCTCTTGCTCGTTTTTGCTCGCTTTTTTGGTGAATACGCGGCTTTAAGAGTTTATTCGCCCTTTCTTATCCCAACCTAGACAGCGGATCGTCCGCAATGGCTTCACTTTTATTGCAGTCGCGTCAGTTTGTTAAAGTGTTTTTCATTTCTTCTGCGTTACATAAGTATCTTAACAATAAAGAGAGGTACTGGCGTTCGAAAAACTACCCTACCCCTCCAGCAGACAAGGAATTATTAAACTAAATCTAGATTTTGAGAAGCATGGGAACATTGGAACATGAATGCAGATGCAGATTTTCTACAGTGCTTCAATTTTACCATTTTTTCAAGTTCTTTCTCTTTCAGTACCCCAATTTTCAAGCATTTCGTCCTGACTAGTCTCTATGTTGACCATTACATTTTTGTAATTATTGCAAAATATGTTTCTACTTGTCCTATCGAGCCACCTACTTAAATTTCCCTTACAAACAATTTTCTGCGTCGATAATTTATTGCAAATACCATGATTCAATAAAATTCCCAGTAGAAAATAGGCCATATGGGTCTCAAACATTTCAAACTTATGAATAAGGACACTAAGTACTCTTTTATGGATACAGAGACCACACTAACAAAAGAATGGCTCAGTAGACTCGGGTCTTTTGTATTCAAATAGCGGCGTGCTAGATAATCGTGTATGTCTATGTTTTCGCTTTCATTCAATGACCTGGTTTCGGTTACATCTAGAAAGTGTATACGTACAATATGCATTGGATCTAGTAAGCCATGACACCAGCATTCTTGATATAGTCTAGTAATCATCAACGTTGATAAATTTTACCCCTTTTAAGTTAACGAAGTTTTTTTTGGAACTAATTAATTTCATGCAGTTTTGAATGTTGTACAAATATGAGCGTTCTAGTTTTGGTTTTATTAATACTTTTGTAGGTGAAAGTCAAACTGAATGTTAGCTTTATTTAGAACTATTTACGTAATCTGTAAACGGTTTTTAAGCGACTTCTCGTGGCCCTTAAAGCGTATAAGGAGAAATCGTTCCAATTTGTGTTTTTACTATTTGGGGTACATTGTTGCAATTGAAACAACTTTTGTATAATTTTTAAGCAATAACTAAATAATTAAATTAAGTTAGTTCTTCCCCTCAATCAATAGTTGAGTAGTGTCTTTGATTAAAGATAGTCCTTCACGAGTAACATTGCTAGTTCAACACATAAAAAATAGAAAGTTTTGGTGGCGTGTAAAAACTCCCTTTTGTCTGTTAGCAAACTGTATCAAACAATAAAAAATGAACATGATTACAGTGTCAGTGATGTAGGCGCATGAGAACAAACAGGTTTAATACCGAAAATCATCTAATCTCCTACAGAGAAGAATTTGGCCATGAGTGAAGAAGTAAACCTACTAAATATTTATCTTAACAATGCATACGAGCATACGACAATGTCCACCAGTGGTAGAAAAGAACTAGCCTTTATAATGGTACCTGAAATTGATCGATGTCAACATTCACTGTCAACATATGACTGTTGCCCCCTCGTCGACGCTGTTTAAAATATATTAGGAAATTTTAAAAGGTAAGGTCTTGGGATGCATATGAATCAGTATGACGAAGTGGGGTGAAAAGCTACTGACTCTCCACCCTCATTTACAAAGGCAATTCTCCCCATCACATCACAACCTGCAGTAACAATAACTTTTCTTGAATGTGATACAGTGTATAGAAATAAAAAAAGTAAGGTGATGTTGTGGTATTTTTTTACATTAACCGGATTCACTTCCAGTCTATCCATCATATCTTCAATACATGCAAGCGTGGCAGCTGCATTGAAATGAATTCGTCACGCCCCCATCATGGTAAACCATCATGACGTTGCAGGAAGTACTCCATAAACAGGTCAGCTGTCGCCTGCCAAATAACTTCCACATATTCGATTAACACCTTCCAAATAATGATATTGCCAACTTCAAAACTAACTCCATAGATGGTTACACCTGGCGTACCGTTGACCAACTCTTCTGTATAGTAGATGTAGTTTCATCAATCGCTCAGTTTTGTTGCTTTTGGTCAAGACGTAAAAGAAGCAACGATACTAAACAATGTATTCAGATATGCTTCTTTCAGTCTTCGTCTGATTGTTTCGGAATTAACATTATCTTCCTCATTTTGAGAAAAATGCTGCCGATGTCCGATTTCGTAGAAACTGAAGTATCCCAAAACCACCATCGGCTGCTGCTTTGCACCTTTGCGGCCTTAAACAAGTCTTCTTTGTAATTTTAGGTCTCTTGATACCTCTTCGTAATCAAACAGTTACATAATCCCAGGAAAAGTGAATGAAGCTTTTGACTTCTGAAAGTTTAAGCTTAGTGTAAAATTAGTACAAAATTGAAAAATATAATCATTATAGCATTACAATTGCATAGCTTACACTATTTTTTCATACCACAAATGGCTTCTAACAGAACCTGAAATACATCGTATATATTATTGGGCGAGGACGATGTTATACTAGATTTTAGAGGTGACGAAGAATTCGATATTGAAGACAGCTTACCCGAGGATGATCTATAGTTAGCGGAGCTCCTGCTTGCCCACCAATGTAAAGTTAAAATTTTGAAGGTTCCAACCGAAGTGAGAGGTAAAATGGATTCAAATGGTCAGGCGAGAACGGAGTATTTCCACTTATTCACAAAATAAATATCGTTTTGTTTCTAACTGGAAATAAAAATTCAGAAATTGGAATATGCTAAATATATAGGAGAGATACACCAATAGCTAACAAGCCTTCCTACACCAAAGATACCAACAATATTGAAATTCAGGCTCTATGTGCTTTATTTTATTATGTCGGTTTGATGAAGATGAGTGATTACCAAAGAACTATTTGATAACGTAAAGACACGTGTTTCAGATTTTTTGTAATTTGCACCATTCCATTGTGATGTGGTGTGGTGCCAAAACGTATTTTTTCCTCAACGCTGGGATTTATATTTTATAAAGGCAAAGACTCCACGCCATCACCATGTGATATTCCAGTCGCCCAGTATTATTGGGAAAAACTTACTTCTTCTTTTGAAGGAACCAATAGAAATATTACGATGAACAACTGGTTCACATCTATACAGGGGGCAAAAATATTACAGTTGTAGGTACCTTGAGGAAAAATAAAAAAGAAGTTCCTGAGCCGTGGGATCTTGCTGGCATGCGCGAGTGAGTAGTCGTTAATGCTCAGCAACAGTGCCCGCGGTTTGGCTATGGATAGGTGACCCATTTCTGCGCTGTGGCTAGGGCGCGCCTTGGATCGCCTATCCAGCTTTACCTAATGAGGTTTTCCAGGTTTTCCTCATTCTCGCACTAAATGGTGGGTAGAGTACTAACAACTGTAGGTCGTTCCTGTGACGCACCTGCGGCCAATAGTAATATGCCGCCTCCTCCGTCCCGCACAAGCTATATAGTTAGCTTCTGGGGCTAACCTTAGGGTTAGTAGGAGTGAGTAGAGATATTATTATTATTATTATTATCATTTTTGAACATAAACATCGCCATGCTTTTTATGGTGAACAACCTATTATACAGTGCCCGTCTAAAGTCCGTTCCCCCTCTACTAATTTTTGAACCATTTGAGGTACATCAATGAAATTCGGCACAAGGTAATCACAGGTCACAATATATTTTTTGACGTAACAATGACAGCTGTCAGTCTCAAGATGGCGGTCGAGCACCATTTTGAAACAAAATTTTAAATGGGAGGGAGGGTCATGTGGCACCTCGTTTTAAAGGTCTTACCGAGTGCAATATCATACTAAAACATGGCGTCGATGCCTTTTGTTCAATTTTTAAATTTTAACATTTTTCTAACGAAATTTTATTCTAATTTGTAGTGAAATCTCTTAATGAAGTCGACCAATAAGAGGAGAAAAGAGAGTTTAGTAACGAAAAACTACCGCTAGATGGTAATTTCTTCCAGCTTCTCCAAAAATCAAAACCGCTTCAAATATATCGTCTAAGCTACGAGCCATGGTCACACTTTTCCTAAATGAAGGAACTAAACATGCCAAATTTGACAAGTAGAAAACAAGATGTTACCGCGACAACGAATTTTGTTTCTAATACAAACGTGATTGAGAGCAACATTCATGGTTATTTAGAAATTTGATTAGCCACCATTTTGTAACGTTTTCAGGTATCGACGCCATATGTTAGTATGATATTGCACTCGATAAGACCTTTAAAACGAGGTGTCACATGACCCCCCTTCCCATTTAAAATCATTTTTCAAAATGGCGCCCGACCGCCATTTTGAGACTAACAGCTGTCATTAATACGTCAAAAAATATCTTGTGTACCTCAAATGGTTCAAAAATTAGGTCCAATTTGCTAGATAATGTGGAATAAATTGGGCTTTTACGAGGATCTAATGCCTGGTGAATTAAGAATTTTTCAAAAATAGAAGATAGTAGGTACCTAAAAGAACTTGCACTTGATTTACTGGTAAACCATTAGCAATATTTAAAAAACAACCCTTCCAGTAGAAGTACCATTAAGTCCACCTGCTACCACATGAATATGTACATTTTGCCCAAGAAGGGAAGATTGAAAATCCAGGATAAACTGCGCAGTATGTAAAAAAACTGTCTCTCTAGAGAACCAAAAGAAAATTTGCCTGAATAATTTCCAAAAATATTTAAGATAAAATAGGCTATTTTTGAAAGTCCACTTTAAATTGTTTTTGTGCAACAGATTAGCAAGCTAAACAGGAACATCATCTCCCACAGGATTGTCGCGTAAATAATGTGATAGGTAGTAGGTAGATACCCTTCAGTACATTTCTGACTGCACTTGATTTTAACATGACTGATTAGTAGTTTTTTAATTTTAAATTCTTATAATTTAATTAATTTTTAAATCTCTCAAATATTGTAGTAGGTACTACCAATTATTTGTCGACGTTCAGAACTGTAATTATGAATTTGTGGCTTTGAAGACAAAAGTCTAAAATTTTAATATTGTTCCATGGAGAATGGAGAAAGTTTTTAGCACGTGTTCATTGGGATTTATTATTCCTGAATGACCAAAGTACACGAGTTTTGCCCAGAAAGAATTGTAACGTTCCCAAAAAACGTGTCTGACAAGATAGTATTGTATAAAATATAGATAATTGAGTGTTGTTAGCGTTTTCTTGGCACTTTATCTACACAATTTTTTACACGCTGAAAACGTAAAATTCGGGTTATTCAAGCACCATTATAAATCACAATATCTTATCACCAAGTAGGAAATTTACCGAACCCAGTTCACTCTTTTGTTTAAAAATATTGTTTGTGTCGGTATCCTATTAATATTTTAAATAACCTAGTTAACTAAACGAGTAAAACTATAAAACCGAGAGTTACCTACACAAGCACAACCTTGACGTCTAAAAAAATTTGTACCGAGAGATCGGAATGAGTTATGATCTACTGTTTTAACACTTCAGTTGCTAAATTATATATTAGATTCTCTATTGCACTTTTATTACTGAGTTTTAATGGAGAGTGGAAGATAGGGAATGTCGACGTGATAGTTTAAGGATTTAAAAGAGCGCGTAAAGCGACTAGATGTCCCACCAACCGTGACTGCATCTAATATGAAAATACTCCGTAAAAAGTGCGTTATGTTGAATAATCATTATCTAATTTAATAATAAACGTTAAATAACGAGCCTACTTTTACGAAGCATGATTTCTAGCTAGGTCTATATTGCGAAAGTGATTTTTACCTACATACAGCATCTGGCACAGTTAATGTAAATCTTCAGAAATCTGTAACTAATGAACCAAAATATTTCTTGGAATTATATAATTAAATGTAGAGTGCTGAATTGCACGTGGCTGTATTCAATTCAGCTTCCCCTTTGCTATTCCACATCAGTCTCCAGCAGCAATTTTGCGTCTAATGCAGCAAGCAAATAGGTATTTGCTTTAAAACTTCCTCATAAACGAGGTCGAGGTAGTATATACGCCAATATTAGCCCATAAAATGGAACAAAAACAATTGTCAACAGAGCCTTGGCGAGAGCATGACTAGCACGTATAGGGTTTTCAACCAGCTATTGGTCGACTTCATTATGATGATTCCGGAGGAGGTCAGGTTTCTGGTATTTGAAGCAATATCATAGAGTCTCTTACAAGAAAGTGCCGTGGCTGTTAGACAATTTTTTCTTGCCTTCAATAAACGTATGTCTGTCGAGGACAGTTATTTCTTAAGTTTCAAAAGGACTTTATTTAATACTACTTGTGTAGCACTTCTTTGCACCAACAATATAGCACCAATCTCAAAAACGCAGGAAAACTTACAAAAATTGTAATACTAACCCATATCCTATTAAACATTGCGCATTGCTGATTCTTGCACCATTTGAAGTTGATGTGGCACCTTCTTGCACCACCGAAATGAAAGGAAGAAAATGCTTCGAAAACTTTGAAACATGAAAATAAAATGTTCTCCGGCAAAACTCTTTCCATAACCTCACTTAAAAACGCGCTTCATGGACATTTTCGACCGAATAATCCTTGAAGAGAATAATATTATAAACGCTAACGACTAACACTTACAACGCTCCGCTTGACATTAACCTGACAGATTTTTTGTAAGAAATGTAAATCGGGAACAACAGAAAGAGTCGAAGCCATACGGTTACAGAAGCTGCTGACCAATTCCTGGAGGGGCTGTCATGGCTCTGCACCCCGGACCCCGCATATAGTAAATCGTTCTTGACTTTAAATGAGTGAGGTACAATGAAAGCGACCGGTGGTGCTATGTGGCCGAGAAAGTGAAACCAACAATGTAAAGGATGACTATCGCGTACGGACGGTTCGCTTCACAAAGTTTGTTTTCTATCTCTCTTTGGCTGTCACATTTTCCACTCATTGATCCTGTGGATAAAGGCAGGCAAAGTTCCTTATAGTCTTAATAATTATATGCTTTCAATACGGGCACTTATTGGCGTACCAATGCGCTCGCCTCTGGCGCAAGCGACCATAGACATTCTACCACAAGTGGTTCATTTTTATTATCTTCTATGGAACTACTAGGATACAAATTTTAGCGAGTGAAAGAGTGCTGTAGCAAGTGAGATGAAATTAGCTATAAATACTTGGTTTTGAGCTCCATGCATGGGTTCAACTATAACAATAGAATGGATAGAGTCGATTTCAATTTACAGCATTATCTTCTTATGGTTTAGTGTTTGTCAGTTCAATGGTCCCTCCTTGTAAACCCCTTTTTATAGCGGAGATAAGATGACTGTAAGTAGAACAGTAGATGGCGCGCATGATGGGAGTAGGCCTGGGCAAAAAATCGATTAATCGTTTCGATTCGATTTTCTTTTTGAATCGATTCACCGATTTAAAAAAAAGTTTGAATCGAAATATCGAATCGGCATAACGAATCGGATCGACATATTGAATCGATCGCATCTACGAATCGGCCCATCGAATCGAATCGAAATAGAACTTCGAGTTTCTCCTAGAATCTGAACAATATGTGAATGGTAAGATACAAACATAACTGTGTGTACCTAGTAAAATTTTCAACGCAAAGCATAGGGGTACCTATATTTAAAAAATGTGTAGGTGCTTCGTACCTACTTCATGAAGATGTATTCCTCCGTATTACGTTTTGTTCGGTTGAAAGAATAATGTCCCCAGCAGCAGTTATGGAATACCCTCTATTTCTACACGTTCCTAGGTTCCTTAGTTTCTACGAAAATTGCTGTGTTATGCTATCAACAGTTCAGTTAGTGTTCTACATGTTTATTCTATTAAAGAAAAAAGTTGAATCGAAATATCGAATGCGCCCATCGGATCGATTCGATTCGACTCCATGCGACCGACTCATGATTCAATTTGAATAAGAGCATGCGATTCGATTAATCGATTCGAATCGATAATTTTTGCAAATCGAAAATCCTTTCAGTACTCCCTAATCGCAGAGGCAAACAAAGGACCAAAGAACTTGAAATTGCCAGGTCAGGCTTCGCGGAAACTTTTTGGCACACTTATTGGGTGAACATGTCAGATATAATGCTCCCCATATATAATTTTTCATTTTCAACATATCAGAAAAACTACGTTTCATTATCGCTCAACATCCCGCAAGCAATTTAGGTACTTGCCTGGTACTGACCGTATATATGTAGTTATGTAAGTATACGGTAGGTGCTAAATCTCCCCAGCCCAAGTGGAAGGTAGGAGAGATTAAACATTTCAATAGGTAGATAATTTATATTCTTCCCTTTCTTCTCCTGCCCTTTACACTCTTCTCATCCATTTCCCCCCTTTTCCAACCTCAGGTAACCAGATCGCTCTTCCTCCTCTTTCTCCCTTTGTTTATGTTCGAGAGTATCCTCTTTCTCTTCACCCATTTTATTTTCTTTCTCCCTTATCCAATATCTTCTTGAATTTTCCTCGTTTCCGCATATAAATTTTTCTATCACCATCTGTCTACCATTCTATCCATCCTTCTCTTAGGCATTTTGGCACTTTAAAAAATTTTTATATTAAGCATTATACGTTACATTTCCCAACTTTGCTATATGTTCCTGCAATTGTAAGTCGTTGTCCCTGCTCACCATCTCCACCTGTAATTTCTCCCTTTCTCGCAACCTTACTTTGCCAATATTTTCTCCCCTCTATCCCCCACTTCGAGTAGCTATTTTAACACGGGCTCCCGAGCAGGGACGTCAACTAGTGGTATCCATAATGAATCGGAAGAAATTTGTAGTACCTAGCTTTATAAATTGCTTTCGACCTAGTCTGTTTACGACCTCATCCAACATTAAAACCTTTGCAACAAAGAACGCGTTCCAAATTTGAGAATAGGATTTCATAGTCACTTGGAACCCCTTTCTGTACTATAACTAGGACGGTCGAGTGTTTCTTAATAATTTTTGATTCCGTCAATACATTCATATCCGTTGTTTCAGTTCACTTGGTTATTTGCATTGTTAAACAAAAGGAATTTACATCTGATAGAAGTTAAAGCTGTTTATAATTGTACAGTAATACCATATTAAATTAACAGATAAATCTTGACAACAATAAATAACAGTAAGACAACCGGTAGCAGAAGCAGTGGACATGGAATTTCTATAATTATCTGGAATACGTAATAAATCAAATTACTGGTTTTCCTGAATTGCTATAAAAATATTGCAATACGATGAAAGATATTGCGACTTTACAACATAAAAGTTGTAAATAATTTAACTAATCAATCAGTTTCTGTCGACACTTACAAAAGTAACTGAAAAATGTCCGCAGGTATATGCGATTTTGTCTGAAAATTTATATTTATTATCGCTTGTATCAACCTTGTGCGCGTGCCTATCCAAGGATTTAAATACAAGAAAGATTTCTGGTTTAGATTTTGCTGAATTAACAAGTAAGTATATCTATTAGATGCAATTACTGCATGCAAAACAATATATGTACAGGAAGCAGTTAACAGAAAACTAATATCAGTCCAGCTGTCGCTATTTGATATAGAGAAAATTGATTTAAACCATAGTTGGGTAACGATTTTGCACAGAAATAAACACAAAAATTTATATAAGATTAGTGGAAAGATGAAGTAGGTAATATTCTTTCAAGTTCAAGATTAGAAAATAGGGAGGTTCGGAGAAAAATAGGATATCTATTTTTGGCATGAAAATGACAGAAAATTGTTACTTATTGTAATTGATTTACGGCGAAATTTTTTTTCTAAAATTTTTTTTGCGGCGTAATAAGCGAAAGAAATTAGCTCATCACGCCCACGTGCTAGTTCGCTTTGTTATTGGTTTGACGTCAGAGATTCGTAAGGCGCTCCTCCCAGTTCTCTTGAATTGCCCGTGAAGCGGTACCTATCTCATAACATACTTATTGGGACTATTTCGAGCGTGAATTTTTAAAGTAAGGTGTCAAGGAAACATAAAACAAAGACAACATAATCGATATAATGATGCAACAAGGGTACCAAAAGTCGGATTCACATAATTTGCCATATTTATTTAGTAGGTAGGTAAATGTCCCGGTAAATGTGGAAATGGTGTGTGATTCTTGCATCTAACCCCAATTTCATTCAACCTCAAAACAGTAGGTAGACCGGTATAAGTAAAACAAAGTCAACAATTTATTAACTGTACAGGGTGACCCAAATTGGGTGCAAGTATGGGGTATCTTGGTAAATATATTATTATTTTTTTACGTTCAAGTCAATGGTGCAGAGAAACTTTTGAAATTGTTTTTATTTTCGAGCTATGGACGAAAATTGAGTTTTTTGACATTTCCAGTAATGCTTGTATCTCGCTTATTATAGGAGTTGGCGGGATGCAATGCAGACATTCTTAATGCACTTTTTTAAGTAAATTACAGTGGCGCAGTCAAAATTTTTATATTATAAAGGGTTTGGCAACTGCAGGCCAAACTTTGAAATTTTAAATGGCGGCCATATTTGATTTTCATTTCGTCGAATAGAGGAATTTTTTCTGCTTTCAAAAATGTATAATTTGACATGTCTGACTTCAATAATTGCGGAGTTATGACGAATTTTCTGTCTTAAGCATTACCTATAAGTATAGGCTTATTTCACAGTCATAGCCATCTTATGTTTTCGACAGATATAATAATTATTGTCCACATCGTCACTACTTTTTAAATTGGCATGAATATTTATTTATAACATCGAATTAAATTATGCATGTAATGAATGAATAAATAACTATATATATATCAAATTTTTATCACAAATAGACATACAAAATGATACCATTATTATCCGAATTAATTAATGAAACAGAAAATTCGATATAGCTCCGTTAATATTGAAGTAAGATTTATCAAACTATATATTTCTGAAATCAGAAAAAAATCCTCCATTCAGCTGTGTGAAAATCAAATATGGCCGCCGTTTAAAATTACAAAAGTTTGGCACCCAGTTCATAAACCCTTCATGGCATTAAAAATCTGACTACGCCACTGCATTTTACTCAAAAAAGTGCATTAAGAATGTCTACATTACATCTCACCATCTCTTATAACAAGCGAGATACAAGCATTCCTCGAAATGTCAAAAAACTCAAGTTTCGTCCATAGCTCGGAAATGAAAAACAATTTCAAAAGTTTCTCTTCACCATTGACTTGAACATAAAAAAAGAGATCGCAAGTGCTCTATCAGTTTTTTTCTATCACTAATATTTACCGAGATACACCATACTTGCACCCAATTTGGGTCACCCTGTACATGCCTTTTATAATTCAGTATAAGTAGGTATGTAGATTGTACATACCTGCTTACTTCTGTTTGTAAAATAGGTACCTACCTAGGTATATTCTCTAATACAATATAATACGTACCTACTCATTTATGTAGGTATGTATACCTAAGTGATTGACAAGTTATCAAGTTAACAGTTTTATAACGGATTGGAAATTTTTTAAAAAAACGGAAACAAATACAACTCACGCGAATCAAAAAACTACTCTACGTAGGTACTAGGTACTTGTTTAACAAAAAGAAACAACTGCTATATTCTGGAACGGTTAATGTAGAAACTCGGAAGAGACTCTTAAAGACGCATGTATGGAGTACGAAATTATACCTATGGGTGCGAAACTTTGACAATGGGAGAAGCGGATTGAAAAATAGTAGAAGCGTTTGAAATATGATGCTACAGACGGGTGCTGAAGATACCGTGGATAGACAAGTTAGCAATATGGAGGAATTAGAAAGAGTTGGGGAAAGAGAAAAGTATGGAAGACAATAAAGAATAGGGGATAGGATCGTAGGATGGTAGGACACCTTCTGAGACACAAAGGAATAGTTCGCGACATACTAGAGTCAGAGATAGGAATATAGAGGTAGAAGTTGGAGCAGATTAGACTACTGCTCTCAAATAGTTGGGGATGTAGAATGTTCTACTTTTACGGAAATGCGTAGGTTAGCTCAGGGAAAGAGTGGAGGTACGCGTCCTACCAGTCTTCAAAAGAGAACTTTATGATGACGTACTATTTAATTATTATTGTAAAATAGTTAATAAAATTTCCTTTTTTAGTTCAGGGAGGGAACGCTACGGCGATTCAGTATTTGGCTCCGTCATGCTCCTAGCATCCTGTTTCAAATTATGCTAACCGTAACACGTTACCAAGTACCAAGGGGTCCCACAGAAAACTGTCGATAAATTACATTATGTTCGATTTTATTTAGAGTGGCTGCAATGGGGCAGCCGATAATTTTATAAACTTTTGCAATGATAAACTAACTCGCGGAAATATCGATAATGCTGACCTATTTTCGTTCTGGCTCCAACGAACCACTTTTTCCGTTTAATTGGTGTGCTGTACGATGTATTAGTCTGGGTACAAAACAGAAAACACCAGTTAGAACCAGTTAATAATATTTAACAATTTAACTACACATGCATATGCATAATACTTATGGGACTGCTGCGCGCTGAAGCTGGAACTTGTTCGTTATACTAAGTTCTGACGTCACGCGTCCTACTCTCGCTGCAAGGTACGATTTCTAGCCTCGCACCGACGGAAAACTTTGCAACGGCTTCACAGGCGAAGGAATTTTTTTAACAAAAATTAACAATATAACTGCCTTCAGTATAATAAACTCGATCAATTTTAATGAAATTTGAAAATTACCGAACCTGCCTATTATTGAAGCCAAGAAATGAATTTAAAAACTAGAACTTAGGTACCTCTAAAGTCCCAATGGAATGTTTGAGTTGCTTTTCCAGGACTTGTAATAGATATGTATTTTTTCACGAATTGTTTATCAGTTTCTAATTGAAAATTTACTTTTAAGAGATATCAAATAGATTACATTCTTGTTAGCAAAGATTTAAAAATCAAGTTAGGGACTGCAGAAGCTATCCATGCTTCCCTATGATATACATAGATAGTGATCAGAACGTAGTGGTTATGGAGGCTAATCCTTCTGGTTTTATTTTCTTTTCCTTCATTTCAACGTTTTACCAATATTATCGCATATATTTTATATGCCGTTGTTAACAAAGTTATATCTCTGTAATGGGCTCTTTCCCTCCCCTTAATTTTTTATTGGTGCGATCAATCCTTCTCTCCATCTTTCTCGAAATCCTTTACCATTCCAAATCCAGTTGCACATATTATATTTGATAATCTCATGTGCTTTTTGTCTTCTAGACACTCATATTTCGTTTGTCAGTTCGTCCTCTTCTGCTCCTTTTTTTCAACCCTGCAACTGACTTACTGAATTCTTCCAGTGTGATTTCATCCACCTGGGTTTCTTCTTTTGTTTCATTGTTTATGAAGCTCTCTCTTTTCTTCTTTTCATCTTTTCCACCTTACAATTGCATGAAATATCTTTTCCGCTCTTCTATTTTTATGCTTGCATCTAATTTTTTTGTGTTTTTTATATTTTGTTTATAGTACACTTCTGTTGTTGCTTTACCCATCTCTTCCATAAACTTGTGGTTTGCTCTTTTGTTCTTATTTTTACAAAGTTCCTTATTCCTCATTCTCCGTTTCCTATAATCCCCTACACTGCTTTTTCCTTTTCGCCATTCCCTCATTCCTTTTCCTACAGCTTCCTTCTGCAACTATAGTTATTGCTCTGTTGTCTTTTCCTTTCATTTTACTCTGAAATTCTTCTATCGTATCCCCTGACCAATCCGTCATTGTTCTTCCCTGTGTCCTTAAATTATCTTCCCTCTTTGAGATATTGCATTCAGACTTTATTTCTGCGATCATTGGGCAGTGATCTGAATCGACCCCCCACCCCCCACCTCCAACCTTAATATACTTTATTTTTCTCAAACTTTTTTATTTACTATTATAATAATCTATCATTGAGCTCTCTCTGCACCCCACCCTTGTCTATCATATATACTAGTCTGCTAATCCAATGTAATTTGTTGGAAACCGGTTTTTGGACGCCACGTATTTTAGTTCTGGACGCAGCTGGTTAGATGGGGCTCGATACGCTTAGTAAACTTCCAGTTTTCAATCTGCTATCGTGGCACTTTAGTTGATTCATTGTTTAACAGATGGCAGGCACGGCGATTTTAATTCTGGGGTGATGCGAGACGGCGGAATAAGATATCAAATAAGCTTTTATGTTCCCGCAGGGCACAGCGCGGCGGCACGCTTTGTCGCTTGTCGGGGTAACACCTGCATGAAATTTATGCCTTTACAATACTTTTTATGTCCAATTTTGTCTTTCTGAATTTGTTCACATATACCAGCCCCAATTATTTGAATGGCCTTACTTCCTAGATCCCAAAAATAAAAATTAAGAGACAGCCCAAAAAGATGTTTTAACGTTTTAACGTATTATTCGAAAAACCAAAAACGCACTTGTTTTTTCCAGTAACTTTCGTTTTTGAAAACACTTTGAGGATCTGTATGCAGCGCCGTAGCCAGGGTCAAAACTTAGGGGGGGCTTATGAATTTTTTGAGGGGGCCTAAACAAAATATTTGGTAGGATGTCTCTTGGAATATGCGATTAAAATTATTCTAAAAATTGGAAATTATAATACTTTACTAAACTAGATAAATTGATAAATACCTATATACCTAGTTTGAGGATATGGATGCAATAAACAGTACATAAATATGACTAATTCTTGTAAAAAAATGGACAACGAAGAATGAAAAACTATTCAGTAGAACTTCACAATAAACTAAAATCTTCACTTCTTACAATGAAACAAAATACAACTATATGTATAGGGTGTTAACAATTAGCGGGGCAGTATTGACAGCTTTGTTATTTTTGGAGCCACGATTCCTGTTAAATGACAATACTAGTAGTATTTCTTAATAGATTACGGTCGCGAAAACAGAAAAGCAATGATTGAACATCAGGTTTTCGAGTTATGTGCAAAAATAACTTTTTTTAAATGGAACGCTCTATATATTTTTGCATATATTGGGAGAGAAAAATTCTTAACAGAAAGTCTTAATTAACGGCTACCCTAAAATTTAAAATAAAGACGTTTTACTCCATTTAAAAGTAAAACACTATAGGAAGTGAGCGAATATTGCTTAGCAGCGACACCAAGGCGGCGCAATTATAAACTTTTGGTAGTAACTAAGTGTCAAACTGAGAGAGCAGGTGATACCTCTGTCAGTTTGACATTCCCGCGTAAATTTAAGCAATGGATACTTTAACGTTATATGACAACTAAAACTGCAAAAAATTATAAATGTCAAATCTGACAGCCCAGTACCACCAAAACTTTTAAATGGTGGCGCTGGCTGAAAATTCGCTCACTTCCTATATAAATACATCTTTTACACTATAAATCAAAACAGGCCGAGGAACAAGGCAAGTGTCGAAATCAATAAATATTCTTTGTAAATTTTTATTAGTAGGTACTTATTGCTGTTTAGAGAGTTTTCGTATTATTTTCGTGACTATATCGACATCTTCACCATGCCGTTTACTCTTGTAGAAAACTGGGACACGTGTGATTTAGTAAGCTTATAAAAAATGAATTTCGATCTATCGCATGCTACGCCGAATTATTTCTTGGGCGGGAATAGCCGATGCAAAGAAGGATGGACAAAAAGGCGGAAGAGATATTAGGAGAAGATCAGTTCGGATTTAGACGAAATAGAGGAAAGAGGAACGCGGGAGGCCATTCTAGCTTTACGAATAATTATAGAAAAAACGATAGAAAAGAGAAAGAGCGTCTATATAGGATTTGTAGATTCAGAAAAAGCCTTCGACAACGTAAAATGGGGGAAGATGTTCGAAGTGCTCAGAAAGGTAGGGATGAAATATAGGGACAGAAGAATAATACATAATCTCTAGAAGGAGCAAAAGGCAGTTATAGAATGTGAGCAGGAACGAAGGGAAGTAGATATCCGGAAGGAAGTGAGACAGGGATGTGTATTGTCACCTCTAGTTTTCAACTTATATATCGAAGATGCGATTAATATTGTTAAGGGCAGAACAGCCTCAGGAATGGATGTACAGGTCAAACTATTAACTTGCTCATATTTGCGGATGATATAGCAGTGTTAGCAGCTATAGCAAAGAAGAATTAGGAGCGGCTTTGAATGAAATGGAAGCAGTTTTGACACAGGGCTACGGCATGAAAGTCAATAAAAATAAAACTAAAATTTTGGTATGTAGGGGATGTGAAAATAGAACTAAAGTTGACATACAAATAGGAAATTAGAAGATGGAGGAGGTCGCGGATTTCTGCTATTTAGGAAGTAAAATAACTCAAGACGGTAGGAGCACAAAAGATATAAAACAAAGAATAGCGCGCAGGGGCAAGTTGCGTTTTACATCAAAAAGAAACAACTGTTATGTTCGAGAACGGTTAATATAGAGACTAGAAAGAGACTCTTAAAGTCGTATGTATGGAGTACGGCATTATACGGGTGCGAAACTTGGACAATAGGAGAAGCGGATCGAAAAAGAATAGAAGCGTTTGAAATGTGGTGCTATACAGACGCATGATGAAGATACCATGGATAGATAAGGTTAGCAATAAGGTATAGGGAAGTATTAGAAAGAGTTGGGGAAAAGCGAAAGGTATGGAAGACAATAAAGAGTAGGAGAGATAGGATGGTAGGACACCTTCTAAGACACGAAGGATAATAGTTCGCGACATAACTAGAGTCAGAGATAGGAATAAAAAGAGGTA
This sequence comes from Xestobium rufovillosum, assembly GCA_963966045.1. Taxonomy (NCBI): domain Eukaryota; kingdom Metazoa; phylum Arthropoda; class Insecta; order Coleoptera; family Ptinidae; genus Xestobium; species Xestobium rufovillosum. The sequence continues at coordinate 11,701,466 of OZ014502.1, forward strand.
GGGATAGGCCTAGATTAGACTACTGCTCTCAAATAGTTAGGGATGTAGGATGTTCTACTTTTAGGGAAATGCATAGGTTAGCTCAAGATAGAAAAGAGTGGAGGTACGCGTCCAACCAGTCTTCGGACGGAGAACCTTATGATGATGATAAGAATAGCCGAACCGGACGTGCGTCCTAAAATTGTACAGGAAATTAGGGAACAAAACAGATATTTTTGTACAGAAGAGGAGGAGAAAATATTTAATTTGGGATGCACAAACGGGCCTTAAGTACCTACATAGCTGTATACAGGGTGTCCCAGAACAACGGGGCAATATTTCTGGAGCATATAGTTTGGGTCAAAATAACACTTAAATCATATATAAAAAAAAATCTAGGGCGCCTCCCTTCGAAGCTATTCGCCCTTAAAATTAAAGTCCGCCGAAGAAGGTTTTTTGCTGGTAACTTTCAAACTACTGTATCGAATGTTATAAAATTTGGACCGTAGGCATAGTAAGCAAGTATCTGTGATCCAGTGACATGACATCTTCCGTATCTTGTCTAGGAAGCCGGGGGTGGAACACCCCTAATGCTTTTCATCCCTTAACTTTTACGTTGGTGCTTTTAACGAATTTGCAATGAGATTTTTAAATTCCTCAAACAATTTTCTCAAAAAATGTACTCTTTTTTGAAACCGTTAAAACGGCCCGTTTCCGAGAAAAAAATGTATACAAAGACATGGTTTATCATTTTTACCGACTTTTACTATACAAGCCAGGCTATGAAATATGAACTGCTTCATGAAACATGTGAAAAAATGAAAATGAAGTGAACAACAATCACATCACAATCAACACAACAATCAACAATCGGTTTTGCAAACATATAATAGCAGCTACAATAAATTTTTGAAGTGAGCACCTTGTAGACGCATACGTTTTTGTGTAGTAAAAATGATAAATCATGTCTTTGTATCATTTTTTTTCTCGGGAACGGGCCGTTTTAACGGTTTCAAGAAAGAGTACCTGTTTTGGAGAAAATTGTTTGAGGAATTTAAAAATGTCATTACAAATTCGTTAAAAGCATCAACGTAAAAGTTAAGGGGTGAAAAGCATTAGGGGTGTTCCACCCCCGGCTTCCTAGGCAAGATATGGAAGATGTCATGTCACTCGATCACAGGTACTTGCTTACTATGTCTACAGTCCAAATTCCAAATTTTATAACATATTCGATGCAGTAGTTTGAAAGTTACCACTTACCAGCAAGAAACCTTCTTCGGGACTTGACCTTTAAGGGCGAATAGCTTCGAAGGGAGGCGTCCTAGATATTTCTTTTTTTATATGATTTAAGTGTTATTTTGACCCAAACTATATGCTCCAGAAATATTGCACCGTTGTTCTGGGACACCCTGTATATGTAGTGTTTTAAATGGCTCAGATCTTCTTTATTCTACATTTCACGAAAATTATTATAATTATTAAGGCTTATTTGTTAAGAATTTCTTTCGCTTTCAAAAAAATATACAGGTTGTTCAATTAAGAAAAGGTATTTTTGTTGACAACGCGAAAACCCGAAGTTCAATTCCTTTTCTGATTTCACGACCTGAATCTACGTAAAAAATTGAGCAAAAATACTACTAGTTTGTCCATTTAACCGGAATCGTATAGCTGCAAAGATAACAAAGTTACCTAGTAATAGTGCCCCGTTTCCCGTTAATTGTGAACACCATGTATATGAAATCTAGAATAATTATTATTGCAGTCTCCTATTTCGACTGTCATTAAATTTTTCTATATCAACGTTTTTTGTTCGCTCTAGGGGGAGGGGGGGCTACGGACCTGTCTGTATGGCATGGTTGTTCAATCCCTGAGTTAACGCTGGAAGTATTTTTTAATTATTTTGTACTTCATGCACCTTATGTTCAATGAATAAATATTTGTCTTAATTATTTTGTACTACAAAGTCGTTGTTTGAACACTGCGCACTTTCTTAAAATTTGTTTAGTGTACGGAAATCCTTTTTTACAGACCATTAAAATGTACATTTTTTTGATTAATTTAATTTTTTCGGTTTAGGTACTTACTGTCTTTATTATAGTAACCTTGATTTAGCTTGGGTTTTTCTATGCTTACTAACTCAACCATCTACCCTTACGCGCTGGAATAGCATAGTATAAACGGTATAAATCATCTTCGTTAACATGGTCTCCTGCCATCAGGAAACTGCTTAATTCTCATAGTCCGACGGTTATATCTGTTCCACTATCTCATAGAAAGAGAAACCAAAAAATCTCTATTTAAACTTACTTTTTTCCTAGAAATAAACAATCATGTTCTCATTCTTGTCTGGATCCCTTTTGGGCATGACTTTCCACTTATTGCTTTTGTTTGGTTTTAACAAAAATGTCCCTTGAAATGCTTTTCGAATAGGTAAAACGTAAAAGTAAGAATTAACCCAGCCATTTATTTGAGCGGCTCCGACATTCAACCAAAACCGTGCCGCTCCTCTCAAATTAATTAATTTTAATTTTTGTTCATTTTGTAAATTAAGTAGGTATGTAGAGTCTGTAAAGTTAAAGACTGGGCTGTCACGTGATCAGCGCAATAGACCTGTTTTCGTCCGGAGGCGGAACTCGTAAATCCAGTGGCGCCCTCAAAAACTTCAAGATTATTGTGCGTCCATTGTTGACGTTGTTTTGTTGACCTATGTTTGAGTGTGATCTTTTAGTGCATATTCTGTTTTATTTTGCGTTTTTATTGTGAGTGTTGCTTAAAAGACTAAAAAACTATCATCTTTATACGAAAAACGGAGTTGATCGAGGTAATTAAGACTACAAATTCGTGGAACTGAATTGAAGGTTAACATTTTTTGGGTTTGCAGATTATTCTGCTTATTTTGTCATCTCGGTGTTATTTAAAAGACTTTTGAAAAATCGTCGATAGTATCTGTTATCCAGGTAATACTACAATCAAAGTAATTTTACACATTAAATCCAAGTTGAAATTTTTGACGTTTGTAGGTTAGAAATGTCTCCCAAAAAATTGGCAAATCCAGCATGGTAATTCATAGCCAAGGCCGTGAAATTATCAGTAACGTGATGAAGTTTATGTGGGAAGAAGCACAAAATGGAATTAGGATTCCTTTAAAGAATTACAGGTATGTAGGTACCTACTTCATAATGAGCTTGATTATTGTTAAGATCCAATTGTGTGTTTAAGGCAAAGAGTTATAGAAGCAACAGGTGTTTCGAGAAACACAGATTTTGAAGATTTTGAAGGAATCGAAAAGCGTAGAAGCTGAGCCTAGCACCTCCTTTGCTACACAGCATAAGGAACGACCGCGAAAGAAGCGTAAACTCGGCCTGATTTCTGTGGGAGAAATGGAAACAATATGGGAAATTATACATAATTTTTTTATTTTGGAGAAAAGGAATCCCTCTCTGAATTGTAAGTAACTACCATTATAAAAAAGAAAACTTCGTTAAGGTGTGTTTTCATTGCAACTGCTGGCAGTTGTTACTTGTCAAATACGGGGTGATTCATTGTAAAGTTTGCTGAACTTCTTTTTTCATAAATAGAGGGAACGTGGTAATAAGAAAGATATTTTCGTGTATTTTTTGGATTTAATATCAAAAAACCAATTGGGTGCTGCTGTTGCGTAGCCAAGTTATGAAAGTATGAATCACACTTGCATTTTACATTTTAGTAAATGGAATGCTTTGGATTCCGACTTCGATTGTAGATAAATTTCAAGAAACTTACTTTCTGTTGAAACCCAATTATTTTTCAGACCATTATATTTCACGATGTGTTTTGAATGTGTATAGTATATTTTTCATCTAAACATGAATGAAGTATGCAATAACAGAAAGTAATCCCAATAATCAGGGGCTTTTTGAACAAATTATTCTAGGAACAAATGGCAATGACTGCTTTTTCGTGAAATAACAAATGCTACATTTAAATACCTACCTATCATGTTATCTAGCCTAATATCACCTTATATTCCAGGTATTCTACAGAAGATTAAAGATTCTGAACTTTCTTTTTCTGGCTCGAGGCAGTCGCTATGGGTTTTTCTGAAATCTATTGGAATCAGGTATGGCAGCTTTTGTACTTATATGCAAAGTCAAAATATTTCAGATGCCGTTACTACATGTATATTCAAATTTCTGTTTCATTAAATGTTTATGTTTAGAAAATACTTTTATAACAACAGATAGCAATAGTGAGCTTGCTTGAGTGGGACACCTTGTATACTTCTATTTCTATTTAAGGTGGCGAAAGACAGAAGACAACCGTAAGATTTTAATGGAAACCCATGACATTTGCCTGAAAAGGATGAAATACTTGAAACAAATTCTGCAATACCGGGAAGAAGGCCGAATCATTATATATACGGACGAAACGTATATACACAGCAGCCATGTCCAGCCGAAAGGGTGGTATGATGAGTCGACTAAAAACTTAAAGAAGCCGATTTCTAAAGGCCAAGGGCTGATTATTGTACATGCCGGAGGTGAAAATGGTTTCATTCCCAATGCGTTGCTCATTTTTCGATCAGGTAACACATACATAAGTAATTTTAATATCAAAATGTAACCAAACATTGTCTCTAGGTTCTAAATCAGATTACCACGATGACATGAATAATGCCAATTTCATGACATGGGTGCAGAAACAATTACTGCCCAACATGCCGCCTAATTGTGTACTTGTGATTGACAATGCATCATATCACAATGTCCTGGTGGAAAAAACCTGACATCTGCGAGCCGAAAAGGTGAGATGGTGAAGTGGCTTGAAGAATGTCAAATACATTTTGATGGCTCAAATACAAAACCTGAGCTTTATGGTCTTATCAAACAAAATTTGTATCGATTCCCAAAGAAATGCAAATTGGATGAGCTTCTTGAAGCCCATGGTCACCGAGTGTTACGACTCCCCTTTTACCACCCGGAATTGAACCCTATAGAGAAGATATGGGCCACTGTAAAGAACTGGGTAGCTAGCAGAAACGTTACTTTTAAATTAGGTGATGTGGAGGAATTAGCACGTGGAAAATTTTCAAATATTAGCTCAGAAGAGTGGAAAGATATATGTGGCCATGTGCAAAAAGTGGAAAAAACTTTCTTGGAGAAAGAGCATCTGATGGACGATGCAATGGATTCGTTGAAGTTCACTGTGAACACAGGATCATCTGATGAGGAGAGTGAAGAAGAATATCAAGTCACAACTGAAGATGATGGTGATGATGATGATGATGATGATGATGATGAAGACGACGACGAAGACGAGGATTTAGGAGTACAACCACTACCAAGTGATTAACTCTTAGTTGATAGAGTGTCCAAGCGTCCTTCCAGCAGTACGTAGCGTCCTGCTGGCAGGACGTATTTTCAACCCTATTGTTTTCAATTCATTTAATTAGATTTAAATTTCCTATTTTACGCAGATTCAGAAAACAATCAGCATCGCGGGTGCAGTGTTATATTTTTAATGTTTTTCAAGTTATTTTGTACGAGAATGAATAAAAATGTTTCTCAGCAGTTGTTTTATTTAATAAATAGCAAAATTGTTACGTCGCCTATGAAATTTGAGTCCGTACTGCTGGAAGTCGCGCACGTACTGTCGACAGGACAATCCCATTTAAAAATAATGTCCTGCTGGCAGGACTAGCGGCTCTGTCCAGCTGTCCTGCCCGAAGCTCCTTCCAGCAGGACAAATGCCAGCACTTTCTATCATTAGACCTTGTGGTGCGACATGACATACCTCAAGCACCAAGGATTCTTATTTTTTGAAGGGTTTTTGAAGGTGTTTAGTTCTTAATATATGTGAATTCCAATTATTTATTTTTGGTAGTTAATAGAACTCTCTAAATTTTTAATTACAGAATAATAAGTTTATTTAGCAATTCTTTATCTCCAGTGCTGAAAAATAGTAAATTGGATTATTCGGCTTCCTTTATGATTTATTCTAATTTTCTTTTGTCACATAAGTAAACAACTTGTTCAAAAACCTGTTTTCAACTATAATAATTATGTAATTAAGATTATTTGCACATAAACATGCCGATTTCGTAAATGACATAACCTCACACCAAACGTCACATTTATAATTTATCTGTATGACGAAATCCCCTTTCTTCAAGTTCTTAATGTGTTTCGCGATTTTTTCATGCCTTAAAATGCCAATTTTCCTGTTTTGAATGTAACTTTTATGAATTCATTGTTAAAAAATTATAAATTTCACATATACGCCGGTACGCCACTGTTTCTGTCAAAATCATATTTCCCGCTACATTTTCGCGCAGCCACCATCTTGTCCGGGCCCAGTCTCTAACTTTACAGACTCTACCTATTTATTTATGGAACAGGAGGCCCATATCTGCCAGCACCCGGTTTTTGAAGTTCGGAAAGATATAAAATATCCATTATAAAGTAATAAAAAGGACTAGAACATTTAAATCACATTGCTTGCCGGCTGTCATCTACGTACATAATTTATTAGTTGGCGGCGTGTTTTGATCACCGAAGTTCAAGAAAACCGACGACCACCTGCTAATGCGAAACTCTTGTTCGCCATCTGCAATGAATAGATTTAAAACATCTCTTCTCAAACTGCCAAAGAAGGTGCGTATCTATACTTTTGAAACTCAAAACAATTCCAGATCGCGCTTTGTCTGCCATCTAGCGGAAATGTGAGTACTTCTTTAAAAGGCGTCAAGGTTAATAGACTTCATTGGCTAACTATAATGTATATAAACAAGGACCCCACATACGAGTATTCCTCTTCCCGGTCACCCTCTTTCTATTATCGGCATATCTCCTTTCTCGCCCGTTCTTGCATTGAAATTCCATTCTATTAGTATGTTCTTCCATATATCCCCTTCTTCAGTGATTTCCTTTATCATCCCTGTCCTTCCTTGTGTGAGCAAGCGACGTTTTGCCCTGGTCCAGCCAAGGCCGCAGAAGTTTATGCTTTAAGCACGTTCGGTGATGTCATCGGGAATACACTTGCGAATCGGTTTTTCAGTGGGCATTGGGTGATTAGCCACGGTCGCTATTTGTTGAATATTAAAAGCGTTGTGATTTTTGTAAATCTTCAAATACTTTTGAATAAACTGTTATCATTTTAAGTAGTTTTAATCAATTTCGCTCACACTTGCATATCGTTATGTACTACATAAACCGTTATAATTTTCTAGGTTTCCTGTTCTATCTTTACATTTTTCTCAATTATTCCCTCATAATTGTTCTGTTCCTTGCCGGCCTGCTCTAAACTTGTTCTTATCCCAACTACTATTCTCACCCCCCTTGGCCTCACCCTTCTCGCAACTTTTTGCCGGTTGATATTCCCAACATATCCAGTTGGTAGTTACTTTTTCACCTTCTCCCAGTTTTCTTATCTACCCAAGTTTCTACCAGCCCTATTGCATCGTAATCTTCCATCTCTGACCCACATTCGTTGTCCTTGTTTCTTAATTCGGCTACCTTCCAAAATCCCACTTTTTCGTTTCTTTTTGTAATTTCTTATTCTGTTTCTGTTCTTCCCTGTGTACTTTCTCTGTCTTTTCTAGTTTCTTGAATTCTCGCCTGTCCATAATTTCTTATATCCCATTCTCGTTTTATACCTTTTATTCCTTTCCTATGATGATTTCTTAATTATTAAATTTTGAATTTCTCTTTCAGTAATTTCATTTTTAATCACTATGTTAGTCCCTTTTAACTTGTTCCTAGTTTCCATAACTTATTGTTTCTCCTTCCAACTCTTCACCTTTACAAAAGTATTGCCTTGTTATTTCTTCTTATAAGTACTTTTTACGCTGTCTATTTCCTCGCCCGTTTACAACTTCTCTTTAAAGAACTTTTTCACCTTCCCCAAAATTAATTCCTCTTACCACATTATTTTTCCTTTCCTCTCTCTTGGCAGATTCTTCGCATTTCATTTCCACGTTCCCCACCCTAGTTTCTAACTTATCCCTTCCTAATACCCATTGCGCTCCTTAAATTCTACTATCTGTTCTTCCATCCTTTTAAAATTTCTCCTGCACTCCCTAATCATTTCTTCCTTCATCAATTTAATTTGTTCGGCTAACGCCTCCATGCTTTCCTTCCGTTTCTCCACTGACGTTTCTCTCTAGTGATCTTAGTACTTTTTACCCCTTCTACTATTTCCTCCTTATTTTCAATTTCTCACCCTTTCCTCTTATCCCAGTATTCTGCAAGATTATGGTTTTTCCCCATCTGCCTTTTTCCAATTTTTTATCGCGAATGTTTTTTGTTCGCCTTTTTATTGGCCTTTCTCACTCTACTCAGGTGTTAAAAAATTTGAGGCGGGTTAAGTTTAATCCAAGCTTACTGACTTTGCTAAGCAACAAGAAACCGGACTCAAAATTAATAGGGTGTAACTTTTTCCGAATGTGTTGCAGGTGCCGAGATTAGTATAGTTTAATTTATTAAATAATATTATGTCCAGTTATTTATTTTTAGTTTAGTGAGTCTTCCATCTTGCCAAGTTGAAGTGCAGAAAATTGCTTGAATGTCGAATGGCTAAGGTAACACTACGTTCCAATGCATTACCTAATATTGCACCATTGCATCACAAAAGCAAATGCTTAAATTAAATTTACAATAATTAAAATTAATCTCCAGACTGCTTCTCGGATATCAATAAAGAAAAATAAATAAAAGTCATTTAAATTGCAACAATTATTAGACCAGCAAATGCTCTTGACTGACCTTCTTATAGATGCAATTCATTTACTTCAGCTTTAGGTAAAACTGAGTATTATTATCCTCGGGTTCTATTATATAATGTCGTTATCTCAACTTACCTGCAAGTAATTGTAATATGACTTGAACTTATTTATATAATAGGTACAACAAAAAACTGCTCCGCCTTAGTCAGCCAAAGAAATTAACGGGTAATTGATTAGTTTATGTTTCTTTTGTTGTGGATACTACCAAGTGCATTCACATTTACCCAAAAAACGCCCCAAATTATTCAAGCTTAACGATCTGCGTCAGTGGCGCTTCGTACTTTATATACCGTGTGACAAACTTCTATGTGTACATGGGGAAATAACATGGGCAATTACATTTTTGGGGATTCCTGCTCCCCATGTGTAGTTACAGTGGTGGTAAAGGTAGCAATCGAAAGATTATTTTTTTCTGCCTATGCGGATATCAAAAACTCTACAACTTTCCAATTTATTAAAGCATTAAAAGCAAAAATTACATTAATAATTTTCTAACTAAAACACAGAAATTTATCAGATTATCCATGACAACTTAATTTATTCTAATCACAGACGTCTTTGATTTTTATGAATTTTCTGAACTGTCAACATTTAAAAATGAACAAAAATATTTTATTCAGTTCAAGAAAAGGTTTTCATTGTGAAAATATTTTATGGCGGCAATAGTTTGCGCGTAGTCCGTGCCTTATTTTCTGCAAAATTCAATAACGGTCCTATTCCTTCGGTGTAACAACAAATAATTTACCTAGTAAGAAATTTGAAGGCTGGGAATATTTCATCGAAAGAAGTCAATTTTTACTAATACATAAACTTGTTTTTATATTTTGAGAATTCTCATTCGCATTATTATTGTCATTACCTATAGGTAGTTGACAATTAATTGATTACTGGTGTGGATGTTTCGTTGGTGAATGCTGGTCCATAGTTTAGGGTAAATTGTAGGTGTCGTCTAACCTATTAAAAAGTTTTTGGGAAAATGTTAAAGCAGTAAAACGAAATAATAAAAATTAAATTACTTTAATTTTACTGCAATTATGAAAAATTTAACAAGCGGCAGCATTTGTTTATTTTGCTCTAATGAATTTTGTAATCTGGCAATTTAATACTTATTTATTTCATATCTAGGTAAGGACAAAAACTTATTAATATACAATGAAATTAAAGTAACATAAAAAATGAAAAATAACTAACAAATATTCAAATAAACCCCCATTCTGTATCAGACAGCCTATTATAGAAAGAATTTCTCACATTCGTAATTTGCCGATCGTTTATTAAGTTGCATTCCGCAAAAATAGCATTCTTTAAAGAATCAATATTTGCATGGGTGACGAGTTTTATAAAACTTATTTTTTAAATGACCCCACAAGAAAAAGTCACACGGTGCCAAATCGGGAGATCTAGCTGGCCAGTTTATAGCACCACCTCGACCAATCCAGCTCTCTGGAAATATTTCATTTAATAATTCCCTCACTTGTGCTCCAAAATGTGCTGGGCATCCGTCATGCTGAAACCAGACCTCCCGATTCGCATGTGCAACTTCTTCTAATGCAGGGCCAATATGGTTAATTAAAAGATCTAAATAAGCTTCTGGATTTAAATTTCCCTATATTTCAAATGGTCCTATAATGCGATTATTAAAAATGGCTGCCCAAATATTGATTTTTTGAGGGTATTGCGTTGTAGTGGCTAGATGTATTCTTGGATTTTCCTGGGCCCAATGCCTAACGTTTTGTGAATTTGGCTCTTGATTTAAAGTGAAGGTACACTCATCGGTAAAACAAATTGATGAGAGGAAGCTGCGATCCCGATTAGCCCGTTCTTGCATTTCTTCACAGAAAGTTTGCCTTGATTCTTCGTCAAAAGGAAGTAACTCTTGGTGACATTGGAACTTAAAGGGATGATATTTGTTTTTTTTTAATATGTTACGGACAGTTTCTCTTAAAACATTACATTCTAGGGCAGTAGACCTTAAACTAGATGTTGGACTAGCAGTTATCAGGCCTATTACCATTTCCTCTACCTCAACATTTAGATTTCTTGGAACGACTAAAAAAATAAATGGTAAGATTAATTTTAGTTTTGTTTCACTCCACGTTATCACTTGTTAAATTTCTCATAATCCCAGTAAAATTTAAGTTAGCGAACAATAAGGAATTAGCAACTAGGTAATAATAATAAGCGAATCAGAATTATCTAAATAAAAACCAAGTAAATTTATTAGTAAAAATTACCTTCTTTCAATGAAAGATTCCCAGCATCTTCAAATTTCTTAACTATTTTTTTTATTGTTGTTACCGAAGGAATAGGACTGTTATTGAATTTTACAGAAAATAAGTCACGGACTACCCGCAGACTATTAATTGCCGCCGTAAAATGTTTTCACAATGAAAACCTTTTCTTCGACTGAATAAATATTTTTGTTCATTTTGAAACCCAAATTGTAAATTGTCGATAAATAATGTTGACAGTTCAGACGAATTAGAAATTAAAATCAAGGGTCTTTGATTAGAATAAATTAAATTGTCATAGGTAATCTGATGAATATCCGTGTTTTAATTTGAAAATTATTAGTGTAATTTTTGCTTTTAATGCTTTAATAAAATTAGAAAATTGCAGAGTTTTTGATATCCTCATACGCAGAAAAAAATAGTCTTTCGATTGCTATCTTTACCACCACTGTAACTACACATGGGGAGCAGGAATCCCCAAAAATGTAATTGCCCATGTTATTTCCCCATGTACACATGGAAGTTTGTCACACGGTAGTGAACGAAGAGCAATAAGTTAAAATGCTTACAAATGTCACAGTCTTATACCGATTCTCAAACATTAGCGCTCGTAATTCTCCAGACGCAATCAGGTCCAAATTCACTAAGTAATTGTAACTAAAGGTTTCGTACATTGGTTCAGACGGTTCTGAAGAAGTAAACAAAGATCTTTAAAACCTGCACTAATAAATACATTCATGAGCATCCAGGTAGGTCAGAGAACAAGTACTTTACGTACCACGAAGGGTGCTGCCTCCTGATCTCTTCAACATTATTTATGGAAAATGGTTAATTCGAAAGTTTTGAAAATCCTAGATCGCAAAATATTTGTGGGATGGAAACATGGAAACACTGAAGAAGAACTAACACATCTGATAGAGAGAGTGTAGAAAGAAAGCATCAAACTCGGATATTTAGATTATACAGTGTGCCTACGGATGGACTTAACTATACTTGTAAAAACTTTTATTTTCAGTTTTTCGAAAAAAAGTCATTCTTTATAGTTTCTTTTGCTTGTTATATAAATACGATTCACGCTGAGAAACTTCGATTTTGTTGTACAGGTGCGCAGAAAATACAAAAATGTATATTTGCAAAATTAAAAATTTTTGAATCAAGTTTTTTGAAGTCTCAGAATGAAACAGCTTAGAAGGAGAAATCGAAAAGCCAAATAAAGTTTTCCCATAGAAGTTAGATATACCTAGTTGCTAAGATATACCGGGTGTCCGGTTAAGGTTGGCTATCTTAGGAACTCCTGCAGATTTCGGAAAAAATCTTCTTACAAAAGTAACCATAAAAATTCATCAAAAATGTTTTAGCTTTCAATTTTCCCCGCTAGAGGGCACAAAAGAAAATAGACAATCCACATTTTCTTCAAAAATGTAGGTATCCTTTATCTTTCTCAAAATCTCATCGTAATATCCAGCAAATTAGTTTAATCACTTTTTGATCTAACTTACGAAATAAGGGCTGGGAGGAAGAAAGAATTCCCTTACACCAAAAATGCCATGGCTCCGGATTGCTTGAACCAATTTTAATGAATTTGGTCTCGTTGGAAAAGGAATTTATAGCGTAATATAAATCTGCATTTACGCTTGAATTAAATTTTACGAGGGAGCCGCCAGATGGCGTTATTTCGAAACTTGCGAAAATGTCAAATTTTCTCAAAAACTTTAAATGGAATAGTATATTTTTTATAACATGGCGTCATTACAAATAAAATTCAGAACAAAATGGCTCAAACCGAAAGTTCCTATCTTTTTTAAAACGAAAGTTATGATCAAAAATGCTGTTTAATCACATTTCATTGCAGGAGTAATTTTAGGAAAATACAATTTTTTAAAGAATATTAGGGCATTCTTGTATCTCTCATCAGACAGAATTATAAGAAATAGTACAAACAAAAAGCACTTCGTGGAAAATAAAAGCAAATACCTGGTCATAGTATTGTCACTAATTGTTAAGTTTAACTTAACTAAGTATTAATTATTAGTTAATTCAAATTCGATTTCAGTGCTTTTTCGCTAGAATTTATTATAACTTTTTAAATAATGTCTAGCTCTGTTGCTGAAGCGTATGACATGCTCGAGGTGTTTTTCAAAATGAAGAAAATGCCGTTATTGCCTCCCGATCCTTGGCAAGGCGTTTGAGGAACATTGAATATTTACTAAATTAAATTGATATTCATTTAGGTATTTAATTTTTCTCAAATTTACCCAAGCAATGAGATATGATCACAACTCTCGTTTGAAAAAGATAGGAACTTTCGGTTTGCGGCATTCTGTTCTTTATGTTATGTGTACTAACAGCATGTTGTGAAAATATACCATTCCATTCAAAAAAATTTAAGAAAATTTGATACCTGTGCACTGGGATTAAACGATATTCTTGATGATAACTTCCATTTGATAAAGATAAAAACTTCCTGTTTGCGGCATCTTGTTCTTAATTCTATGCGTAATGACAACATAATATGAAAAATATACCATTGAAATTATAATTTTTAAGAAAATATGATATGAAAATATGATATTGAACATGTGCTAGATTTTGTGAGAGGGCACGAAAATTTAATAATTACAGGAGATTTCAATGCAGTCGTAGGCACAGGGCGAGAGGGCGGAATAGTTGGCCCCTTTGGATTAGGCAATAGGAACGATAGGGGAGTTAGACTGATAGAGTTCTGCGATAAACATAACTTAACGGTCGCGAACACTCTATTTCACCATCATGTTAGGAGATGCTATACGTGGAAGATGCCGGGAGACTTAGGGAGATATCAAATAGATTACATTCTCGTTAGGCAAAGATTTAGAAATCAAGTTAGGGATTGTAGAAGTTATCCAGGAGCAGATATAGATAGTGATCACAACATAGTCGTTATGAAAGCCAATCTGAAATTTAAGATTTTGAAAAAAAGAAGCGGAAGAAGGTATCTTGACCCAGAGAAACTAAAAGATGATGATATGCGCAATAAGTTCGAGAAAAAGACAAACGAAGCACTAAAGGGCACGGGTGGAAATATTGTTAGGGACATAGAGGCAGAATGGAATTGCATTAAAAATAGTTTAGTTTCCTCAGCTAGGGATATTTTGGGTCATAAATAGAATGAAAGTAGGAAACCCTGGATAACAAAACATATTGTGAGTCTAATAGAGGAAAGGCGAAAATATAAAAATAGGTTAGATGAAACAGGGAAACAAAGATATAAGGCGATCAAGTGGGAAATTATTCGGGAATGTAGGAAAGCGAAAGAGCAATGGATCGATAATAAATGCAAAGAAGTGGAAGATAAATTCGAAGTAGGAAAGACTGATGAAGCATATAAAATAATTAGGAGAAATTTTAGAGAAATTGGATCTAGTACCAAAAACATTAGAAATGAGGCAGGAGATATCCTAATCGGAAGTGGGGAGAAGGCAGATAGGTGGAAAGAATATTTAGGAAACTTATATGCGGGACAGGAAGTGCAAGATATATTAGAAAGCGAAAGCAGTGTAGAGGGGGATAACCTAGGGAGTCCTATAATGAGAGAAGAGTTTGAGATAGCACTAAAAAGTTTAAGGAATAATAAAGCACCAGGTATAGATGGCTTGCAGGCAGAAATCTTAAAGTGCGCAGGTCAAGAGGTAATAGATCGTTTATTTAAACTAGTTAGTCGCATATACCTGACAGGCGAGATTCCAGAAGATTACAAACGGAACATCATAGTAGCTTTGCCAAAAAGAAAAGGCGCGGATAGATGCGAAAATTTTAGAACTATCAGTTTAACTTCCCATGCGTCAAAAATTTTAACTAGAATTGTGCAAAGAAGGATGGAGAAAAAGGCGGAAGAAATATTAGGAGAAGATCAGTTCGGATTTAGACGAAATAGAGGAACGCGCGAGGCCATTCTAGCTTTACGAGTAATTATAGAAAAAACGATAGAAAAGAGAAAGAGCGTCTATATAGGATTTGTAGATTTAGAAAAAGCCTTCGACAACGTAAAATGGGGGAAGATGTTCGAAGTGCTGAGAAAGGTAGGGATGAAATACAGGGACAGAAGAATAATACATAATCTCTACAAAGAGCAAAAGGCAGTTATAGAATGTGAGCAGGAACAAAGGGAAGTAGATATCCGGAAGGGAGTGAGACAGGGATGTGCATTGTCACCTCTAGTTTTCAACTTATATATCGAAGATGCGATTAATATTGGTAAGGAAAGAACAGCCTCAGGGTTCAATGTACAGGGCCAAACTATTAACATGCTCAGATTTGCGGATGATATAGCAGTGTTAGCATCTAGCAAAGAAGAATTAGGAGCGGCTTTGAATGAAATGGAAGCAGTTTTGACACAGGGCTTCGGCATGAAAATCAATAAAAAGAAAACTAAAATTTTGGTATGTAGGGGATGCGAAAATAGAACTAAAATGGAAATACAAATTGGAAATGAGAAGATAGAGGAGGTCGCGGATTTCGGCTACTTAGGAAGTAAAATAACTCAAGACGGTAGGAGCACTAAAGATATAAAACAAAGAATGGCGCAGGGCCGAGTTGCGTTTAACAAAAAGAAACAACTGTTATGCTCGAGAACGGTTAATATAGAGACTAGGAAGAGACTCTTAACGTCGTATGTATGGAGTACGGCATTATACGGGTGCGAAACTTGGACAATAGGAGAAGCGGATAGAAAAAGAGTAGAAGCGTTTGAAATGTGGTGCTACAGACGCATGATGAAGATACCGTGGATAGATAAGGTTAGCAATAGGGAAGTATTAGAAAGAGTTGGGGAAAAGCGAAAGGTATGGAAAACAATAAAGAGTAGGAGAGATAGGATGGTAGGACACCTTCTAAGACACGAAGGAATAGTTCGTGACATACTAGAGTCAGAGATAGGAATAAAAAGAGGTAGGGGTAGGCCTAGATTAGACTACTGCTCTCAGATAGTTAGGGATGTAGGAAGTTCTACTTTTAGGGAAATGCGTAGGTTAGCTCAGGATAGAAAAGAATGGAGGTACGCGTCCAACCAGTCTTCGGACTGAGAACCTTATGATGATGATGATGATGATGAAAATTTGACAATTTCGTAAGTTTCGAAATAACACCATCTGGCGGCTCCCTCATAAAATTAAATTCAAATGTAAATGCAAATTTCTATTACGCTATAGATTGCCCTTCCAACAATAACATATTCATTAAAATTGGTTCAAGCAATTCGGAGATATGGCATTTTTGGTGTAAGGGAATTTTTTCCTTCCCCACTCCTTATTTCATAAGCTAGATCAAAAAGTTATTAAACTAATTTACAGGGTATTACGAGGAGATTTTGAGAAAGGATTCGTAAATTTCCATGTCAATTTTCGAAGAAAATGCGGATTGTGCCCCCTAGCGGGGAAAACTGAAAGCTAAAGATATTTTTGATGAAGTTTTCATGGCCACTTTTATAGGAAGATTTTTTTCTGAAAGCTGTAAGATGAATAGTTCCTAAGATATAGCCGGTCGCCAACCTTATCCGGACACCCGGTATTTCTTAGCAACTAAGTATAACTTCTATGGAAAAAACTTTATTTGTCTTTTCGATTTCTCCTTCTAAGCTGTTTCATTTTGAGACTTCAAAAAGCTTCATTGAAAAATTTTTAATTTTACAAAATACATTTTTTGTATTTTCTGTGCACCCTGTACAACAAAATCAAAGTTTCTCAACGTGAATCGTATTTATATAACAAGCAAAAGAAATTATAAACGATGACTTTTTCTCGAAAAAGTAAAAATAAAAGTTTTTACAAGTATAGTTAAGTCCATCCGTGGACGGATTTAATCAAAATTTACCCCTCAATTCGAGTAATTGAGTTCGTTAAAATTAACTGCAGAGAATGTGGATGACAAACTTTTCTCAAAAAGGGGAGGGATGACCAAAAACTCTAAAACTCTAAAACTTCGCTTGGTGAAGTCCTTGATACTGATATGCACCAACTATACTACGGAGACATGAATCTGGAGGCAGAAGATGGGACGTTTGAGACAAATGGTGAGAATCCCATGGACAGTACACAGAAAAATTACTTGTAATTGCGTTAGCTTTACAGTTACAGTCCCTCCAACGTATTCTGTTGTTCTTCGGATCGATAAGAAATTATTAGAACTGCTGCTAGTAATGAAGATCAAGAAGGGTAGAAAATGACCACCCCGACGACTACCGAATTCCACAGATAAACCTGCAGTGATCGACTTAAAGTTCATCCATTTTCATTGTGTTGCCAGTACGTAATGGTTGCTAGTATCCTTTCTTCGCAAAACTAAACTTTGTCAAAGTCAAGAATTGTTCGTGTATGTGGGAAAGGCAGTTGCTTCCAGAAGAATATTTGATGAATAACTGTTACAGAAATTTATAGACAGCAGTGAAGATGTTCATATTACAGCGTACATAACAGTAATGAGATGGTATGGTCCATCTGAGCATATCTGAGTAACAGGTGGTGGCTTTTGGGGACGGGGTCCTCTTCTAATATGGTCCAAGATGGTCAAAAAACCAAAATGATGTTCATGAATGCTTGCATTAAACCAACTGGATAATTAAGTCGACTTTACAGTGCTCTTGTAGTATCTCTGACGACATCTTCCTCTCAGCACAGGTGAGCTAGAGAAAAGTTAAACAAAAACAAAAATGTTTCAAAGTAATTTTATAAATTTCACAAAAGAAGGCAGAAGAAACAAAGTTTCAGTTGCATTAAATGCCTCCTGCCATAAAAAACTGCATCATGATACAATCACTTAGAATGTTAAGGTGTTTTCGTATCAGCCAATGCAGGTGTATTAATATCGCTTTGACCTTCACGATCTGATAGAGCAATATCAAGGTTAGGTGTATTTTATTTAATCTTCTATTATGTTTTATGAAGTTACGAATTATTCTCAGAGAACAAAGTTGACATTGAATTTTTATATTTTCCTTGCGTATTCCAAAGAACGACAGATGTTTTGCAAGAGGATCAAGGACCATTTGGGTGGACTTTTTGAGACCCAATAATATTTTTACGCACGCTTTAAGGTTAATGGCAAATTTGTTACGGATGTAATAATTAGATTATATCAGAATTATGAAATTAAGTCCAACGTTCGACTGTTTTTGTTTCCGGATTTTTCTAATTTTAATTAATTTGTGGTCAATGCTTTTCGAAGACTAAAAGATACGTAATAAATAGACAATTGAAAAAATCCGTTGTCTACATTTTTAGATGTTATTGGTTGCTGATTTTTGTCACCAATAACTTATTAGAATCCGTTATTAAATATTTTTTGTACACGTCCAGATAAAAATGTAATACCTACTGGATAACAACAAATCCATCATTTCATCAATTTCTTCTTCAGGAGCAAGTAGGTATATGTATATGTGTTATCAGTAAGTCAAATCAGAAACTAAATGGAAAGTAAATTAACAATTTTAATTATTATGAAGTACATAAGTACATAAACTGCAGATCGGCTACGCAAAGCCTTGCCCGTACATCTTACCTTTTAACCGATGTAATTTAATAACAATGGAAACTGATGTGACGAGAGATAAATAATAACGTGTAAAACTGATCTACAAGTAAATTGCTTCTGAGATATCATTGAAAGCAGATAGAAGAAAATATGGCGAGTATTTGCTAGTGAACGTGCCTTGCATTGCTACTGTGTTTGTTGTATTGTATATTTATATTGTTTTTTATTATATATCAGCTAAGTGAATGATGCGAAGCATGAGTATACATGTACAGGTAGTAGTCATGGGTAACTCTTTATCGAACCGGCTCAAAGATCTGCTTCGCTGCTTGAGCTGAAGAGATCCGCATCGCGGCGCATTTGGCTCGCGGTTCGCAACAACAGCGCGCAGCGCGCGTAGTTCGTTGATAAGGGGTTTGGAAGTCGACGCGTGTGTCATGCTGGATGAAATGGCTCGATGCCGCAGCTCGCGGTTCCGCGGGTCCTGTGGCTCAGTCGCTCAGTGCTTCTGTCTACTCATTTATTTATCTCGGCTCGGCTGCTGCTGCGGTGCTGCATACTCTGACGGAGCGTTGATTCAAAGATGGGAAAGTTGTATTCATTGGGCATTTGCAGTGTTTTCGTGTTTTGTATTTGTAGGTTACAGCTACATTTTTATCTTACAATGTAGAATTTATGTAGGTAATAAAATAAGAAGTACAGGAACAGAAATACAAAATAAAAATAAAATAAAGCGTGGTGGTGAAAAACAATAATTTTTTTTTCATTATAACCTTAATTATAACATACATAATGAGTGGTAAAAAAAACTAAATCAGCCTGTAAAGTACGAATCGAAAATATAGAACGGATAATTATGCTTTGCATTGCATGCAGCTCTCGGGTGCGTCTTGGCTCCCGAGTCGCGAAAGCTGTATCGAGTATCGTTTGTTTCTTTGCGAGCCATGTGACTCATTTGAACCGGTTCAGTTCTGCGGCTCGCTATCTGTGAGCTGAACTGAAGAGTCAGATCGCGAAAATTTTACGAGTTACCCATGACTAACAGGTAGTAAGGCTAACAGTTAAAAATTCTGCAAATGCCGATTTTAATTGAATTGCGAAGGTGGTGAATAAAATTATCAGAAGTGGGAAATTTATCGAGTCCGATAACGTCTGATATTAAAGGAATTAAAAAAGTTGTTCAACAAGCTGTTTGCTTGTTCAAGAAACTATATGTGCCGTAGCAGATCAATATTTGATTTGTTTTGTGTTAATAATAATATTATTTTTATATACCGCTATACTTTAAAGTGGATTAAGGCAAATTTATTATTTGCCGACTTTGAAAGGCAGGTTCGGTAATTTTCAAATTTCATTAAAATAGATAGAGTTTATTATACTGAAGGCAGTTATTTTGTTAATTTTTGTTAAAAAACAATTCCTTCGCCTGTGAAGCCGTTGCAAAGTTTTCCGTCGGTGCGAGGCTAGAAATCGTACCTTGCAGCGAGAGTAGGCCGCGTGACGTCAGAACTTAGTATAACGTACAAGTCCCAGCTTCAGCGCGCAGCAGTCCCATAAGTATTATGCATATGCATGTGTAGTTAAATTGTTAAATATTATTAACTGGTTCTAACTGGTGTTTTCTGTTTTGTACCCAGACAAATACATCGCACAGCACACCAATAAAACGGAAAAAGTGGTTCGTTGGAGCCAGAAGGAAAATCGGTCAGCATTATCGATATTTTCGCGAGTTAGTTTATCATTGCAAAAGTTTATAAAATTATCGGCCGCCCCATTGCAGCCACTCTAAATAAAATCGAACATAATGTAATTTATCGACAGTTTTCTGGGACCCCTTGGTACTTGGTAACGTGTTACGGTTAGCATAATTTGAAACAGGATGCTAGGAGCATGACGGAGCCAAATACTGAATCGCCGTAGCGTTCCCTCCCTGAACTAAAAAAGGAAATTTTATTAACTATTTTACAATAATAATTAAATAGTACGTCATCGTAAAGTTATCTTTTGAAGACTGGTAGGACGCGTACCTCCATCCTTTCCCTGAGCTAGCCTACGCATTTCCGTAAAAGTAGAACATTCTACATCCCCAACTATTTGAGAGCAGTAGTCTAATCTGCTCCAACCTCTACCTCTTTATTCCTATCTCTGACTCTAGTATGTCGCGAACTATTGCTTTGTGTCTCAGAAGGTGTCCTACCATCCTACGATCCTATACCCTATTCTTTATTGTCTTCCATACTTTTCTCTTTTCCCCAACTCTTTATAATTCCTCCTTATTGCTAACTTGTCTATCCACGGTATCTTCAACACCCGTCTGTAGCATCACATTTCAAACGCTTCTACTCTTTTTCAATCCGCTTCTCCCATTGTCCAAGTTTGGCACCCATAGGTATAATTTCGTACTCCATACATGCGTCTTTAAGAGTCTCTTGCGGGTTTCTACATTAACCGTTCCAGAATATAGCAGTTATTTCTTTTTGTTAAACAAGTACCTACCTAGTACCTACGTAGCGTAGTTTTTGATTCGCGTGAGTTGTATTTGTTTCCGTTTTTTTTAAAAATTTCCAATCCGTTATAAAACTGTTAACTTGATAACTTGTCAATCACTTAGGTATACATACCTACATAAATGAGTAGGTATGTATTGTATTGTATTAGAGAATATAGGTAAGTACGTATTTTACAAACAGAAGTAAGCAGGTATCTACAATCTACATACCTACTTATACTGAATTATAAAAAGCATGTACAGTTAATAAATTGTTGACTTTGTTTTACTTATACCGGTCTGCCTTTACACTACTGTTTTGTGGTTGAATGAAATTGGCGTTAGATGCAAGAATCACACACCATTTCCACATTTACCGGGACATTTACCTACCTACTACATAAATATGGCAAATTATGTGAATCGGACTTTTGATACACTTGTTGCATCATTATATCGATTATGTTGTCTTTGTTTTATGTTTCCTTGACACCTTACTTTAAAAATTCACGCTGGAAATAGTCCCAGTAAGTATGTTATGAGATAGGTACCGCTTCACGGGCACTTCAAGAGAAGTGGGTGGAGCGCCTTACGAATCTCTGACGGCAAACCAATAACAAAGCGAACTAGCATGTGGGCGTGATAAGCCAATTTCTTTCGCTTATTACGCCGCAAAAGAATTTTTTAGAAAAAAAAAATTCGCCATAAATCAATTACAATAACAATTTTCTGTCATTTTCATGCCAAAAATAGATATCTTATTTTTCTCCGAACTTCCCTATTATTGATATTTAATCTACAGTCCAAAAGCGCGCGAGGCCATACTAGACTTATCTGTACGACCATATTTGAAGGAGGGCTACATGCTCCTCAAAACGAGTTAAAAATAGACCGAGTTGATTGCCCGATATATTTTTGTGACTTTTGTCGCTTTATGAACGGATTCAGTTTTGTCCTTGACATTCCCAGGAAGACTGTAAATTGTTGTTAGAGATGTGAACAGTTTTGAAGCCTAATTTAGAAAAAAATAGAACTCAAACCTCTGGTTACCTTCAGCAATCCAGGTAGCTATGAGTAACTGTTCTATGGCATTTGCAATGAAGCGGTTTAACTATAGGCTAACAAGTATCACTTTTTCTCATTGTTTTATTCTTTTTGCTTTGTAACTTACTTTGTAACTAGGTGGTACACTCGCTTTCAATCCAATTTTCTACAACCATATCATCTTCTCCTATTTGCTTGGGCAGAACATTTGTATTAAAGTGCTCTACTTGAAATGCTAACTGTCTCCGTATATTATATTATATTGTTAAACAAACATAAGACAAATTTACAGAATTACCAAAAGTTCTTTTTCCCATAAACTTTTCTGTCCACTTCCTAGAGCAATAAAAATACCTTATTTGCGTCTTTTGTCTCTTTCATTATGACTATTATCGTGTCTAGTAACAATATTAATAACCCATCGAATGTAAAGAAGTCTGGCAAATTTATTTTACATATGAAAAGAGTTGAACTGTACGCCGTTTTGTGTCAGTGTTAAATGGAAACTGTAAAATATATTGGTCTTTTGTGAAATAAGTTGTAGATACATATCGTGCAGGTCACAATTTTTCTGAATGTAGTAATGTAGACATAATTTCTGCAAATATATATACATGGGAAACCGTTGCAAACAATTGTGTTCAGAGCCTAGATGCACTTACTGTTAATAAATTATACTTATATTTCATTTGCTACAGACCCAAAGAAGGAATGAGTCGAAAGAAGCGGTGTAATGAATAGAAAAAATATTTTCCTTGTAGAAATGCACATTTAATACAAAAGTCAGTTAAGGATTATCGCAGGCCGTTGTTTATTGTTTGAAGAGAACCGTGGGGAAATTGCATATTGTTGTCTAATTCAACGACCTTTGAATCTACTCTAAATGCACCCTGGGCAAATTTTATTGATGAAGATACCGCGAATAGATAAGGTTAGCAACAGAGAGGTATTAGAAAGAGGTGGAGAAAAGCAAAATTTATGGAAGACAGTAAAGAATTCTCTGAGATAAGCAATATCATTTTCATCTTCTAAATTGAATTTTATGTTTCTCCGATGCTTAGTCACCTGTAGGTAACAAATACTAGTTACGCCACTGAGCAGCTGTCAAAGTTTTTTATATGCACACAGAGGCACGCCAGAGGCACACAGCAAATTGGCACTAACTAAAATATGAGAGGAATCGCGCTGTTATGCATAATAAAACAAAAAGTTGTAGTGTTCTAAAACTACAATGAGAAAAAAGAAAAGCTCGTACATCATACAATTTTTTTCTACAAACTATTACACGAGGCACTAAAGAGATCAAATGTTTTATTAAAGTCAAAATTTAAACCAAAACAATTCGAAATCTAGTGATTTGTGCCCAAAGAATATCTAGCTTCTAAGGTAGATATCCTTGGAAACTCTTAGGACAAAACCCAGACTGGAGAAAGCCCTTCTAACGGAATTGTCGATATGTGATTCAAAAGACAGCGTGCTATTAAAAGTTACCCCTAAGTCTCTGATCCCGGACACCCTTCCGAAGACACTACCATGAAGAAGATACTTAAAACTTATGAGATTAAACATTTTTCTAGTAAAAGTTAGCTGATGGCGTTTACTAAGATTCAATTGTAAATGATTCGAATTGCAGTACAAGGACAAACGATCAAGGTCTGACTGCAACTGGAAACAGTCAGCAACGCATTTAATTGCTTTAAAGATCTTCAAATCATCAGCATTAAGCAAGAAATACGAATTTTTAAAACATTGAAATGTCATTAATAAAAAT
Source organism: Xestobium rufovillosum (assembly GCA_963966045.1). Lineage (NCBI taxonomy): Eukaryota > Metazoa > Arthropoda > Insecta > Coleoptera > Ptinidae > Xestobium > Xestobium rufovillosum. The sequence continues at coordinate 11,725,246 of OZ014502.1, forward strand.
TGAAAACAGAAGCGGGCCCACGTGTGATCTCTGAGAAACCCCAGAAGAGACTAGTACATCTCTGGGACTGAAAACCATTACCTACTACATAAAAGAAACGGTCACTCCAGTAAGACTTCAAATTAGAATATTATGATATACTTTATCGAAAGCCCTGGAGAAATCAGTGTATACAGCATCAACCCGGGAGCCTCTGCCTACACGTTCCATCACAAACTGTGTGAAATGCAATAAATTCGTAGAGTGGATCAGCCTTTATAAAATACAGGCTTCTGCTGACACAATAAATTACGTGTCTGCGAGAAGAGACTGTTGGTAACCAAGGATTCAAATATCTTGTTTTCAAGTTTTCAACGTTGTTCTTAACTCCAGATTAAAAAACGGGTACAAATTTATTTACTTTCCACTGCTCCGGAAAACAGCCTTCCCTCAGCGGCATGTTGAATATTTGCCAGAGCAATGGAAGAACAATATTTTTCAACAAATATAGAAGGAATCCCATCAGGACCCAATAGCGTCCTCCACCTCCCCCAAAGTAATGCCATTAATGGTCAACGGTTCAAGGATATACGAAATCTGAGTACTATCAATTAGCCCAAGGATATCACAAGGCTCAAGAATTGGAGAAATGAAAATTTTGGAGTGTATGCATTGATGAGTTTTAAATATATCTTTATTCATCAGCTTCCATGTCTTCACTCAAATCTAAAACTGAAATGATACGTCTATGTTCGGTTGGATTTTCTCTGAAAACAAAAAAAAAAAACAAAAAACGAAAAAAAAAAACGAAAAAACGAAAGAAAACGAAAAAAACAAAAAAACGAAAAAAAAACAAAAAACAAAAAAAGTCAAATATTTTATATCTCTTTACACGTTTTTAATAAATCTTGACAACGAAACGTCGATATCTATATAAATAAAAATAAATTGCCGCATGTTGTGTTCGTAATTGTCAGGACAAGGTTTGTATGAAAGAAAATTTTGGAAAATCCACCGGGAAAGTTAAAAATTTGGATGGTATGCTTGTATGAAAATCTGTTTGACAAACAAAAATGTGACGTTCAGTTTGACAGTTCTAAAAATTGAATTATTGTCAGTGTGTTAGGTGGTGATCATGATGTATTTGGTGTTTCTTTGGAAAAAATGCCACCAGTGAGGCGTCGAAATATCGGTCGGCGTACGCGCAATGCAAGCCAACTACATGATCGTCGAGTCAATGAGACTGACAAAGAGCGTAGACAGCGTTTGGAGCCAAGTCGAATAAGAATTTCTCAAGCCTCAAGCGCGATCCATTATGACTCCGGAACAACGGATACAGTCGAGTTCGACGCGCTCAGTTGGAGCTTACGCACAAAATAATTTGGAACGTCGACAAAACAGAGGCCGAACGTGGCATTAGGGAACGAAAAATTGGAAAAGTTGCCCGGAAAATTGGAAAATTGGGGAAAAACAGAAAGTGCTTTTTTTCTATCGTATTTTTGTATGATATGGATATGAGCAAGTCGCGAAATTAGGACAAACTGTAAAAATCATAATTTTAATGCTTGTAACCAAGTGCTTTGTGGTGTCACGAGAACTGAAACGCTGTGTTCTCGCCTTACTGACGCTTGCCTGAGAGAAACAGCGCGAAGCATGAGGCAGAGCGTGGCTAAAGAGTTCATATTTGGCAGGATATGCTAACCCTGCCCTAATGATGAGTAAGCACATAATTATCAAGTTTTAAGGAAACGTTTGCTGATTTGTAAATGTTCGACTAAGAATGAAATGATGCAACAAATTCAAGAATTCTGGCAGAGGCTGGAAAATTATCTAAAATTGTTAGTGAAAGTTCATTTTATTAAAATTATGAAAATAATTTTGGGTTAATACCAATTAGATAATTGAAGCATGGTCATAAATTCTAATAAATTCTAGTCATGTTCTTAATGCATGCCCGTGCCAGAGAGAGGAAATCGTCGTAGGAATATCTGAATACATTACTTCAGATAGTTCTTACACGCTCTGAATAGATTATGAAAAAAGTATCTCTTGATTAATTGGTCTGTCTTTTATCTACATAAGTGTCAAATTTTATCTAACGTGGTTTCCGTTGTTTGAGTATATTCCCAAGAATAAGCATTTATGCTTCTGTTTATTTAAAAAAGGCACAAAGTTTTATGTACTTTCTAAAACGTGCACTTGGGTGGGTGTTCTGCAAACTTTCATCTAATTTTTAAGTACAATTTTTATATAAGATAAAAGGAATAAATTTAGGTGTAGCAGTTATAAACGCCAGATAGCGGCATATATTAATAAAAAATCAAACATAACTTTTAACTATCTACATTTTATTTTTACGATACTAATTCGACAGAATTTAATGCACAGGCGACGTTCTTGACCTAAATTATATCATGTACATCTAATCTAATATCCGAGACTTATCCTATAAAATTTTAGGGTTTATTTATCCTTTGTTATCTTTTACAAATTTTCAGTATTAGGTACCTATGAGTATAAATATGCCTTCTTGTAAAGAAAGTAGTATTTTATTTCATCATGAAAATCTAATTGGTGGAAAGAAAAACTCATCTTCATTTTTATTTCTTTCTCCTTCCACCAACCGGATCGCATTTCTGCCATACAGACGTTCTTTCTTCAATTTTAGCGCATCTCCCCATCAACTGGAAAAACTTGTTAAAAAATGTCATATTCAGACACTGGTCTGATCCCAAGTTAAGAGCTAGACAGACGGACAATATAATGGGATTGTTTTACAATAATAGCAGATGATTGTATTTTACGATATTCTTTGTTTTATGTCCCTTCTTCCGAAAGAAAAAATCATCGATTTCTAATTTTTCGCGTCCGATTTCTATTTTAGTTTTAGCTTTATTTTCGCGCCCCATTCCAAGATTTTGGTTTTATTTAACCCTCTGTCAAAACTCTTTCAATTTCATTCAGAGCCATTTCCAATATTCTTCTTCGATAAAGTGGCATTATTTCTTCTTCTAATTTGACCAGTGATTGTGTATAACATTTACACCGTGATCCAACCAGAGAATGTGTGACTGAGCTATGTTGTTGTATGCTAACATTCTCAACCGTGGAGTCCAAAAAGCACAATTGCGAGAAGCAAGCCCTTGATTGAGATGGACGTTTTAAGAAGATCTGCATGAGTATCGAGAATGGAAAAAATAAGAAGTGAGAGGATCAAACAACTGATGTGTACAACAGTAGGAAGAATCGTGGGCAACATATCGAAAGACGCCAACTAATTTGTTACGGCCACGCACAAGGAATGCCTGATTGGAGATTTCCAAAAGTAGCTATGGAATGGGTACCGCATGTCACAAGGAAGAGAGGAAGGCCAAAGAAGAGCTGGGGAGAAGGTGTGCGGAAGGCAGTTAGTGCGAGAAATTTACGAAAAGGACATAGTATAGGAGGTGGACAACGTCGGATAATTTTCGCCCTTTAATTTATTAAATTATTAATTTTTATAACACCTGCATTCTCGCCTCTTTGTGTAAACTCTTTGTATTCGAACTTCTAATTTTATAAAAACACAATGTGGGTAAAGACGATCACGCGACATTAGTTTTTTTTTTCATAATTTGAGATTTCTTTTGTTCGTTGTTTTTTTATAATAATTATATCTGGTATGCAATTTTCTGCCGATTAATGCCGCTGTAATAGTAGACAATCAAATTTTTCAAACCATAGAAGTGCAATTTTGGTGGTTTGATGACGTTCAATATTTATTTTCTTCACCATGATATCTTTTTTGGAATTTGCCATTAGAACACAACATTTCTCCCATCAGAGATGAACTGGCTTCTTTTGGCTTTTTTTCCAGTAGCATCATCATTTAGTTGTCGTCATCATATCACCCCAAGGTTTGTCCGCAAGAGTTTTCTTTTATTGCTCTAACCTACGTATTTCTCTGATAGTAAAACATCCCACATTCCCAAGTAGTTTAGTTTGGACCTACCGCTACCTCATCTTATTTCTATCTCCGCCTCAGAAGGCGTCCTACTACCCTTTCTCTTACTTTCTTTATTATTCTTTCCCTATCGTTTTCTAATACCGTCACATTGCTAACCATACATATGTCCACGGTATCTTCATCATGCGTTTGTATAGCACCATATTTTAAATGCTTCTAATCTTCTCCTATGGGCTAGTTTTAAATCTTCCCTGATTATAGAATTACTTCAACACGAATTCCCTTTTCTCATAAGCCCAATTTCTCTAAAATTTCTCGTAATTTTTTTATATGCTTCGCTAGTCTTTTCTACCCCTGACGTATAATAAAGTTCTTTGCATTCATTGATTGTTCTTTAGCTTTTCTACCTTTGCGAATGATTTTCAAATTGCTTTTTCCAATTACAGAATAAAAAAAAATAAATTCTAGAACAATAGTGGGATACTTCCCTCGGGAATGCGATAATCGAGAATGCGTCGTTGACGACATTTCTCCGTGAATTTCGATCTTGTGCTTCATCGCTTGGATTTATTTTATTTGTGATTTTAGTTACTTGGTCTATCCAGCGGGATGCAGAGTGACCCAGTGATCGCCTGCTTGGGAATAACTAATTATTAATTTCTCTATACATGCACTCCTGGTCATTGTACCATCAGTTCGAATGGTTTTTGGCAGTCTCTATTAAACATTGAGCTGTTTTAGTACTCATACGTTTGCTCCGTGGGAGTTCAAGGAATTTTAAACATTCTGCGCCAATAATGCACTTCCGTCACTTTCATTCTGCCTCCAAAGTCCACCATTCACAGACATGCACCAAGATGGGAAACGCAAGAGAATAAACAAACCTTTGCTTTAAATGCGATATTTTTGTTTACCTTTCTATATTTTAGTTCAACTGCTTCATCGCAGTTTTTCTCATTTCGCTTCTTCTTTTCACTTCACTGCCAGGTACTAATCGATGATCCCAATACACAAATTGATCAATAACCTCAAAACGACCTATTTGTCTGATAGTAGGTTTCTTGTTATTCTGTCTGTCAACGATCAGTATCTTAGTTTTTGTACTGTTCAATGATTCTAAACCCTATTCCTTGCTTTCACGCCCGTTAAATGGTATACCTCCATGCTAGTGTTCCAGAGCATTTCGCATTATGCATTATGCAATGCATTATACAATTCATGTCTTACACCCGCTTGGGTAGGCGGCTTCTAGAGTGTATTCCGTCTATTCAGATACTGATTTTTGTGTTTGTTCAAGAGCTGTTAGGTGCCCCCCCCCCAACTTTCATGACTCTCCATATCCATAATTGAGACCATTTAACTTTGTCAAAGCACATGCATAAAAAATCGGTTGTTGAATTCGCGAACTCTTTCATATACCCATTCTTGCCTTTTCCGTTGGAATTTGTGGCTAAATATGTATGATCGAGTGCATGATTTAAGTTTTTCTTTGTTGATGTTAAAGAGGATTTTTCTGGATTGAGAGATGAGGTTATGATGCGATAGTTATATCACATTTCGTAATAGAGCCCTTTTTAAATATTGTAATTATTGAGTTCCTTGTCAAATTCTCTGGCAATTCTTCGATTCGCCGCACTCTGCCGCAGAGCTGATGTAATATATTGATATCCATTTCTTCCGCTGCTTGAAGCACTACTTTAACTCTCTTCCCCTTTGTGGGTTAGTTGCTAAGTTCACGCGGTAAAAATTTTTGATGTACGGTTTTGTTTTGAGGCCCCGTATATTCCATGTCGCTACGCTTCGTCTTTTTTTGTTTATAAACGGATATATGCTATTTTCGTTACAGTAGCATGTCTTCCACATTATCCGACGTTTTTCTTTCAACGGCGTAATCAAGTTCAACTCTTACACACATCTACATCTACATCTACATCTACATATACAAGCTACAACCATCGAACTAAAATATAAAAACCAAAGGAAGATTACATTTTTTTCCGGCATGCCTAACACAGGTAGTTCATTAACACAAGGAATTAAGAAATACTCCAGCATAAAAAATCAGATTCCTCTCCTAAAAAAACATCCAGACGCTAACTTACCACGTCAAACCATTTTCCGTCATTTCCTGAACAGCGTAAACAAAGATGTTATATTACTTACTACCTACTACAAATGACTTCATACGAGATCGAGGCCGAAAGCAGATACACACGTAAAAAAACTGTTTATTATATTCGCGTGCGAATATGTGACGTAACCGAGTTGGCTGAACGCCAGCGTGTGCAAAAAAACTCGCGAAACTGCCCTATCCCACTACCCAAAGTGCTGAAAGGTCACGAATGTAGATGGGTCAATCCTCGACGCGGTAAAATGTGTATCTCGTTATATGACATAGCCGTATGCGGCGTTATATGTGAAACGTAAATAATAAGGTACATGGCATGTTACGAAACTCATTTTTGCACAAGTTAATACCGTTAGTACTACACATACTATTTAAGGATTTTGTATTATTATAAGGTAGCACGTACGAACAGAAATGCAAATTGTTATTATGGACATTTATGATAATTATATGCTATCTTAGGTCAGGTAAAGACAATTACAAACATCATGTAAAAGTAAATCGACTTCAACAGCAAAAATTATGATACTATAGGGACTTTCAAATACCTACGTACACTAGAACTGGGATTGCTTCTGAAATTAATGGGGTTCTTGTTCTTTGCTTTGAGTGAACTAATCACAGAGGAGAAAAAGGACAGAAAGAGTAATTCACAGTATTATCAAGAACAAGAATGCACTGAATGTGAATCGTAGTCTACTCAACTGGTGTATGTATGGTTGCTTAACCAAACGTTTGGAAATCACGTTGGGTTGCCTAGCTCGTTTCGTTATGTTTTTAGACACTGATGACTTCACTTGTTTATCCTAATACAGTTAAATGGATTTTCCCCACAAGGTTTTCCCAACATATGAGAGAAATTCAAAAGGTTTACACTTCGAGCGGTGAGATCTCAGAGAGTTCTAGTTATTTTATATTCTACGCTATTCTCTGCTATCTCATTGGTAAATGTTGAATATCATCAGCTAATTTTAGTCTTTGGCATTGAAATCGTAATCGTTGGAAAATTCAGTATTTATACTATATAAAGCTGGATCGACTGGAATGCAGAAGTAAAAGAGGTCGTACACAGAGGGGAGAAGAGTTATGGGTAAGACCAGTTGGGAAAGGGACACTTGACACTTGAGAAAGGCAGTTTCGTTTTTAAGATGGTGCTAAACGCGGGGATTGGGAGTCAGCCCAGTTAGTGACCCACCTTGAATTACCACCACAATAAATAAATAAATAAATAAATAAATAAAGACGGTAACCTTTAAGGAAACTTAAACGACAGCTGTTTAATTGTTGTCAGTAATAACACATAACGAAATATATTTTGTATCTCAATATAGAATATCAAACACTTTGTGTTACCATGATTCATGCAGATCGTAACCAATCTGATTTTGTACCAAAATGATCACCGATAATTTATGATGCTTTGAAAGTTAAAAATAAATTTCAATTTCTTAATTTTATTTGCGTTTATTATTAACATCCGCGCTTGCGAGTCGTTGTTAGCTCAGAGCAAGTAGATGGACAGGTGAGCAGAAACTTGCAAGAGTGAGATATGGTCCATTACATTATGTATGTACCATTCTAATTTAAAAATAAACAAACCCATTCAGTGGTACTCTAATGGATATACGTCACTGCTTAGAAACGTGCATAGAGTAAGGGCAGTAGCTTAGTATGTTCGCTATCTTCATATTAACCACGACGTGCTCCCATCGAAATAGCCCATTTCCCACTACATAATATCTACTTGTAGGACAAATTCAAAAATATAAATAGTACAAACAGAGACTGTTTGTTTTTTATGTTTTCTTTTCAACCCGACATCTCCTCTCCCTCCGCCAAGGGTTATGATGCAGCCGTTCTTCCTGACCTATTGCCTTACAGTAGTGTCTCTGTTGTTTCCCCCCTCCATGGGTATAATACTAAATAAGTAAAGTAAAGTAAAGTAAAGTAAAGTAAAATAAAGTAAAGTAAAGTATATTGTCTCAAAAAATATAGACATCGTCATAATACAATATAAATGACTAAAATAAGTAACCATTACATACATAGTTAAATAATATTAAATAATATAAAAAAGTGTTTATTTTTCCATTGTATAAGGATTGCCCAAGGATTTACGAGATTATTGTCGGCTAAACGCAATTCTGTTGGGATCTGGCCACCCCAACATATTTGAAAACTCCTGGTACCTGCCATCCTGTCAGATATTTTTGTAAAATTTAAGTACATAAAATTTTCAAACTCCACCTAGCAATGCTGATGAAAATTCTGCAGTTGGTGAGTAACCTAAAATAAACTGTAATCAAAAAAAATTTCTTGTCAATTTACAATATTTATGTACCTGTAACTTTTTTTTATCTCGCCATCATTTTAATAATAATTCAGTTCCTGTATATTCTCTCTCTAATGTTTTAACTTTTGTTTTCTTTATAACTCCCCTTACTTTTGCGAAGAAACCAACATGGAATCCCTTCAATTAGTAGCTGCCGGCAAGAAACGTTTTGAAATAAGAAATTGGGACGCAGTCGCACATTGGGCTTGGGACGCAGAGGTCAGCAACTGTGCGATTTGTCGCAATCATATCACGGACCTGTGCATAGAATGTGAAGCGAATAGAGATTTTGTAGATGTCCACGATTGTCCCATTGATTGTGGTATGTGTAATCACTCTTATCATTTTCACTGCATTAGCAGGTTTCTGAAGACCAGATATACGTTTGTCCTCTAGACAATAAAAAGTGGAAATTCAAAAAATAATACGGCAGATGAAGTATTTTTGTGGTGTATTTGTCCTTACTTAGAAATATATTTATGTTAATTCGTGGTCGTTGTTAGGGACATAGAGGAAGAATGGAATTGCATTAAAAATGGTTTAGTTTCCTCAGCTAGGGATATTTTGGGTCATAAACAGAATGAAAGTAGGAAACCCTGGATAACAAAACATATTGTGAGTCTAATAGAGGAAAGGCGCAAATATAAAAATAGGTTAGATGAAATAGGGAAACAAAGATATAAGGCGATCAAGTGGGAAATTATTCGGAAATGTAGGAAAGCGAAAGAGCAATGGATCGATGATAAGTGCAAAGAAGTGGAAAATAAGTTCGAAATAGGAAAGACTGATGAAGCATATAAAATAATTAGGAGAAATTTTAGAGAAATTGGATCTAGTACCAAAAGCATTAGGAATGAGGCAGGAGATATCCTAATCGAAAGCGGGGAGAAGGCAGATAGGTGGAAAGAATATTTAGGAAACTTATATGCGGGACAGGAAGTGCAAGATATATTAGAAAGTGAAAGCAGTGTAGAAGGGGATAACCTAGGGAGTCCTATAATGAGAGAAGAGTTTGAGTTAGCACTAAAAAGTTTAAGGAATAATAAAGCACCAGGTATAGATGGCTTGCAGGCAGAAATCTTAAAGTGCGCAGGTCAAGAGGTAATAGATCGTTTATTTAAATTAGTTAGTCGCATATACCTGACAGGCGAGATTCCAGAGGATTACAAACTGAACATCATGGTAGCTTTGCCAAAAAGGAAAGGCGCGGATAGATGCGAAAATTTTAGAACTATCAGTTTAACTTCCCATGCGTCAAAAATTTTAACTAGAATTGTGCAAAGAAGGATGGAGAAAAAGGCGGAAGAAATATTAGGAGAAGATCAGTTCGGATTTAGACGAAATAGAGGAACGCGCGAGGCCATTCTAGCTTTACGAGTAATTATAGAAAAAACGATAGAAAAGAGAAAGAGCGTATATATAGGATTTGTAGATTTAGAAAAAGCCTTCGACAACGTAAAATGGGGGAAGATGTTCGAAGTGCTGAGAAAGGTAGGGATGAAATACAGGGACAGAAGAATAATACATAATCTCTACAAAGAGCAAAAGGCAGTTATAGAATGTGAGCAGGAACGAAGGGAAGTAGATATCCGGAAGGGAGTGAGACAGGGATGGGCATTGTCACCTCTAGTTTTCAACTTATATATCGAAGATGCGATTAATATTGTTAAGGAAAGAACAGCCTCAGGGATCAATGTACAGGGCCAAACTATTAACATGCTCAGATTTGCGGATGATATAGCAGTGTTAGCATCTAGCAAAGAAGAATTAGGAGCGGCTTTGAATGAAATGGAAGCAGTTTTGACACAGGGCTACGGCATGAAAATCAATAAAAAGAAAACTAAAATTTTGGTATGTAGATGGAGTGAAAATAGAACTAAAATTGAAATACAAATAGGAAATGAGAAGATAGAGGAGGTCGCGGATTTCTGCTACTTAGGAAGTAAAATAACCCAAGACGGTAGGAGCACTAAAGATATAAAACAAAGAATGGCGCAGGGACAAGTTGCGTTTAACAAAAAGAAACAACTGTTATGTTCGAGAACGGTTAATATAGAGACTAGGAAGAGACTCTTAAAGTCGTATGTATGGAGTACGGCATTATACGGGTGCGAAACTTGGACAATAGGAGAAGCGGATAGAAAAAGAGTAGAAGCGTTTGAACTGTGGTGTTACAGACGCATGATGAAGATACCGTGGATAGATAAGGTTAGCAATAGGGAAGTATTAGAAAGAGTTGGGGAAAGGCGAAAGGTATGGAAAACAATAAAGAGTAGGAGAGATAGGATTGTAGGACACCTTCTAAGACACGAAGGAATAGTTCGCGACATACTAGAGTCAGAGATAGGAATAAAAAGAGGTAGGGGTAGGCCTAGATTAGACTCATCATCATCATAAGGTTCTCAGTCCGAAGACTGGTTGGACGCGTACCTCCATTCTTTTCTATCCTGAGCTAACCTACGCATTTCCCTAAAAGTAGAACATCCTACATCCCTAACTATTTGAGAGCAGTAGTCTAATCTAGGCCTACCCCTACCTCTTTTTATTCCTATCTCTGACTCTAGTATGTCACGAACTATTCCTTCGTGTCTTAGAAGGTGTCCTACCATCCTATCTCTCCTACTCTTTATTGTTTTCCATACCTTTCGCTTTTCCCCAACTCTTTCTAATACTTCCCTATTGCTAACCTTATCTATCCACGGTATCTTCATCATGCGTCTGTAGCACCACATTTCAAACGCTTCTACTCTTTTTCTATCCGCTTCTCCTATTGTCCAAGTTTCGCACCCGTATAATGCCGTACTCCATACATACGACGTTAAGAGTCTCTTCCTAGTCTCTATATTAACCGTTCTCGAGCATAACAGTTGTTTCTTTTTGTTAAACGCAACTCGGCCCTGCGCCATTCTTTGTTTTATATCTTTAGTGCTCCTACCGTCTTGAGTTATTTTACTTCCTAAGTAGCAGAAATCCGCGACCTCCTCTATCTTCTCATTTCCAATTTGTATTTCCATTTTAGTTCTATTTTCACATCCCCTACATACCAAAATTTTAGTTTTCTTTTTATTGATTTTCATGCCGAAGCCCTGTGTCAAAACTGCTTCCATTTCATTCAGAGCCGCTCCTAATTCTTCTTTGCTAGATGCTAACACTGCTATATCATCCGCAAATCTGAGCATGTTAATAGTTTGGCCCTGTACATTGATCCCTGAGGCTGTTCTTTCCTTAACAATATTAATCGCATCTTCGATATATAAGTTGAAAACTAGAGGTGACAATGCACATCCCTGTCTCACTCCCTACTACTGCTCTCAAATAGTTAGGGATGTAGGATGTTCTACTTTTAGGGAAATGCGTAGGTTAGCTCAGGATAGAAAAGAATGGAGGTACGCGTCCAACCAGTCTTCGGACTGAGAACCTTATGATGATGACGTGGTCGTGTATTAATTTATTTATTTAGTTACAAGTAAGTGCCAAAACTTTCCGGCATAGTCTATCATGAATTAGTTCATTCTGCAGCATTAAGAATGATTATACCTTCTGGAGCAAAATATTGATGAGGTCCCGCATTCGAATCTCCGGGCGGAGACTGCTTCGGGAGGAGTCATCAGCAATTATAATAAATGTAACATTTCACGAATCGGAACGTGGAATGTTAGAGACATGAAACAAGTAGGAAAATCGCTCAATCATCGAAATTTTTGGCTGTTTTATACCTCGTATTCACATTTTTCGAAAACAGAAAGGATTAGATATAATATAATATAGAATTGTTTATTCCTTGAACGTAAACAAATGTAAAAAATACGCTAAGGCGTTTATTTGTGATTGAATAAATAGCAGGTAATACTGAAAACTATTTTTCAAACCTACGAAGATTAAATTTGATTCTAGGATAATAAACATAAAGAATTCGTAATGCGCCAACAATAATTGTGATTGAGGTGCCCATATTTAACTTGCTCTGTTTCAGAAAAAGAACTCTGGCTGATCAAAAATTAGACTCAATCTTGGAAGACCAACTTAAAATATAAAAATAACAACTTTTTGTCAATTTATTGTACTCAGCTGACTTAGATCAAAAGAAAAACTGTGGTCACGTGAATGTTGTATAAAAAGTATGGCAGAAACGTGGGAATTACTCTATAAAAAACCTGAACGACCTAGACCTTCGAGAAAAATTATTATAATTTGCGAAACTTTCAATACTTATATTACGTTTAGCTTTTTCAACCTTGCTTCTTTTACAAACATAATAGTTTATGTCGGAATTGCCACCTTTTTAGTATTTATTGATTCATGCTAAACGATTATTGATATTCAGCTTCTTAAACAAACAGTTTTACTAAGGACGAGAGGAAAAGTTTTATTTCGTTAATAGAAACTACTTAAACAACCATTTTTCACGAACTTCTGTAGGTATAGTTCACTCTTTACAAGTACCTACCTATTATATTCTGCCTGAACCTAATAATTGTGATACTTATTTTGGTAATCAATAAATTACAAAACGATAAAGCTCCGGGATATAAATAAATAACCAAATAAATATAGGCGTTCCACAAGCCAGCGTTCTTGGGCCCTTGCTTCACATCTCCTATATTTCAGAATTCAGTGAGTTATGTTCCATAAGAATCCGGCAATAAAATATAATGGTTTCATTTAAAAAAAATACCCGATGACGTTATCACACGTTTCGGAAATAATGAGTTTATTCCATCCTTTTCTTCCACACTGTATAGTAATGGTCCACTGATAATAACCAATATCAGCTCAACAGGTGTCTTAAACACGCATCGAGTGTCATGTCAAGCATCGACCCATATCCATTCAAGCAAAATTATTATTTCCTGGTGAGATTCAGAATTTACCAATGATATAACAGAGAAAAACTTCATTTGTAGGTTTCATAAGTTACATCATTTTTTATTTATAATATAATTATATTTCACTTTTCATAATTACTTCTTAATTTACAGCATTCAGGAGATAATATTTTATTTATGTCATTCTCTGCAAACTCTAGGCATTCCCTCAATATTCAGATTCAATACACTTGGAATTTATAATCCTTCATAACTTTAAGACACACCCACTTCGCTAAATCAGAATTATGCAGTCGAGCTTATCAGAGTGTGAAAATGTGAAATGAAATAATTTATTTTATCAGAAGAATTTGCCTTAATAATTCAAAGGCAGCAGCAGTGGAGCATTTAATTAATTTAACAGTTTGCCAATGAGTGATAATCGAATTCATTCACGTATGCCAGACATGCTCGAGTTTAATTTTAGGATATTTTCGTGTCTGGCGATTCCAAAAATTGATAAGTATATTGTATCAAGGACATAATTTATTATGTTCGTAAAAAATGCAATCCTGTAGTAGATTCTGTACAAAATGAATGAGTTTAAGTGATCTTTTAAACGTTCTTCACAACGCAAAGTACCTAGCTAAACGCTTTGGCACATCTTCCACTCTTGTTATGTTTCTTATCCAACCACTAGGTCATCTCGCGCGCTACGCGCGCTCACTGCCCTAGTCGAATCATGACTTCAAAGAAACGCATTATTGCCTGATTACAGAATAATTTACATCTGATATAATTCCCTGAAAACGTAGTTTTGAACTATAAGGCTATTTCTTTGATTTCCTAAATAAATTATCAAACCTTCCCAAGAAAGAACTCTTGAAAAGGCCACGCATAATTGTCCGTGAGTAAATTTTTCTTTTCGGAGATCAATTCCTATTTGATCAAATGTTTGGCCTTGTGATTTGTTAATCGTCATTGCAAACGCTAGTTTAATGGGAGTTTACTGTCGTCTTTTAAAAGTAAAAGGATAAACATTTTCACAGTACAACGCTATACGGTTAACGAAAACTATATCTCCATGTTTATCGCCTGTTAAAATTTTGCACTGTAGGATATTGTCTCCCAATTGTAAAATTAACAATCTCGTACCATTACATAAGCCTTCATTAATGCTGAGATTTCTAACCAACATCACAATACAATATACTCTCAACTTCAATTCATGAGGAGGAAAATTTGGCGGGTTTAAAGTATTTAAATATTCAAGAAGAATAGCATCGTTTAAATCTCCATTATCACAATTTTCAACACTATCCAAATTTGTATATATTTTTTCTGTTTTTATTTCTAACAGTTCTACCACTTTTTTGTTAATGTCTTCATCAGAATAGCTGATTAGGTCATATCTATGAATCGCTTTTCTCTAATTGATTCCTCCATATACGTTCAACGATATCAGAATTATAAATACATCTCTGTGGCAATTCTAAATTGCTATTCATATTGTTCAAAACTCCATCTCCAACATCCAATAAAAACTTGGTGAATTCTTGTTCCTGCGGTAGAGCCCGCATATTTTGTGTTTAAGAAAATTTACGGAAATAACTCCAAAGAGAACTAAATTTGATACTTAAATTCACTGTTTCACAGCGGGTAGCATTTATTTTAACTGGTAACAATTGTCAAAAATCTACTCGCAACACCATAATTTTTCCACCAAACGGAACATCACAATTCATAAAGTCTCGTAAGGTTCTGTTTATAATGTCTAAAGCATACCTTGGCGCCACAGGAGCTTCATCCCAAATAAAAACGTATACACTCCTTAAATAATCTGCTTCTTTTGAATTCTTCTTAAAGTTGGAAGATGAATCTAAAAACAGAGGAACAGGTAACCCAAACGTTTTATGAACTGTTCTGCCATGAGGAAGTAGTGTTGCTGCTATGCCCGTGAAGGCCATGGTACAAACAATTTTATTCTTACTCGTCAGTAAGCTGTAAAGGGTTGTATAAACATAAGTCTTACAGGAGCCTCCTGGACCGCCTATATAAAAACATGAAGATTCAGAAATTGATTCATTTATGTTAGCATCACATTTACCCAAAATAATATCTACAATTTCTTTCTCCTTTTCATTTAGGTGTTTATATTGTCGTGATCCTATTTCTATTGCTTGTTCTTCATTTGCATATTCAATGTCGTGGCATGGTAGGAAACATTGAAAGATTGTAACCTTCCGCAGAAAGCATGGAACTAATTTGAATATATGCTTTTTTGTCCTTCAGTAGGTATTGCTGTAACGTCTTTCGTAATCTTGTGACATTGCTTCTTTAAATTCTTCCCACAATTATTCCTGATAAATTGGTCGGGAATGCATTAAAATACGAATGAATAAATATCTCAGCTGTCTGGGCATCATCCAAATTTCAGCTTCATTCATGGCTCTTTTCCACTCGTGATGATCTTAAATAAGAACTAATTTTAAACACGCTGCTACATAAGATTCCTGCGTTTCTCCGTTTACTGTTTTCAGATCTTCAAATCTGTTTGCTCCTTTAATATGAAGTAATAATAATCGAAAATGAAATAGTTCAATTTGGCTGTGTCTATTGCGCATTCTTCACGACTAACATCACTTTTATTAGATAGGATTTGACTTTCTGGCTTGCAACATCACTCCAAGCTCCGATCTTTCATGTACCTTTGTGTTTTAATGATGTTTTTCCGTATTTGTCTCCTCCAAAAATCAGAAGGAATCGCTCATTACATGCTTGTTATTCTCCTGTTTCCGTTGTCCAGAGAAGTTACTCATCTGACCTATTCTAACTAGACCTGACTGGACCTGACTGGACCAAATCAAAAAATATGAAATTGTGGTTTTTGACCGTTTCTTCTTCGCTCGCTGAACGTTTTTGGAGTTCAAGAGTAACAAATATACCAAGATAATTCAGCGCTTATTTAGTACTACTCCCAATAATTATACTTTCTGAATAAAAATATAAATAAATTCCTCGAAACATGGAATGACTACCTAATAAGTAAGGAAAGGCATTTTAAAATACCGATTCATCTGCCTCTACCACAATTCGCAGAGCCACAGCGTCCATTCTCTATTGGACTTAAAACGTTGTTGGATCAACGTCTCTGGATCTGTCAAGAATAACGAAATAAGTTTAAATAACGTAGCTAATATAGTTTTTAAATGCCACAAATCTTTCTAATACGAAAAGCAAATATTCCTAAGTCCCATACGTATAAATAACTTATAAAACAAACCACTCTCTAAAAATAATCATTGTTTTTGCTGCAGTATAACTCACTAGTTTAAAAATAATTTTCACATTTATTACTTGGATAACAAGTTAGCAGATAAGATACTCCTATCCTATCCTATGATACCAGAAACTCTGTCTACGTAAACTGCTCTACACGTTTGTAGTTTGAGCAAATACGACCTCAAAACAATGCAATCCGTCTCGCCCTGATATGAAACACTCGTTTCTGCCTATTTTCACCTGATTCACTATTTTTCTTAAAAAAACTACTCACTATTTACTTTGTTTTATACCCTAGCGAATAGCCTGATTCGCTGCGACATAAAAATAACAGTCGAAGGACCAGGCGCCGACGAAAATAATTCATAAGAAAACTTGTGGAAAATTCTACAATAATGTTATTTGGGTCAGTTCGTTATAAACGCGTAAATTTATCTATGGCTCATCTTAAAATACTTAACACGCATTTTATTTTTGTTTAATCAAATACTCGAGATTGCTGCTGAAAACAATACTCGTTCAATGTTATTTTAATAAAACACACCATGTTGTACCAAAATTCCGTCGTAGATATGCCTAATAGAAATATAGAAAATAGTTTTCCTTTGTTCTAGTAATAAACAGGAAAATGTCCTATGTGATATTTTCCCGATCAAATCAGCAGACATAAAGTTGGTCACTATGAAATATTTCACTTACAGTGACTGCCCTAGACATTTTGGAATTTTCTAATGTCTTTTTATTGTAATATGGCGTTTATAATAAATCAAAGTTAAAATAAATTGAATATTTTTTTAATAGTACCTATACAAAGGCAGGTAGTATACAATTATAATTTTTACTTTAGGAATGAACAGCAATCAAATAATAAAAGATAAGAAAAATGTACTGCAAGTAAAGTAAAAACAATAGATAAAGAGATATTTAAGATAAAGATACTAGGAAATATTCATTGTTAATTGTGAAAACATTTCAGGTATTTGTTTTTAAGTCGAGGAATTTCCTGAATGTGCAACGATATATCAATTTTCTGTTCTTATAACCTAACTCTCCATTTTACCTTGTTTTATTCATTGCATCCCAGTGTTCCATAGTTTCATGCCTTTCCATGTTTATTAATAATTTGAATGATATGACTAACTCTTGATTTTTCAACTATATTGGTGTTTATTTGTAAAATCCTCGCTTGTGATTCTTTCTTATCAAAGTAACGAGCGATCTAATGACTGGGGTAATACACTGTTGGTTATTAACATTTTCTTTTGGCTTCATCATGCATCGTTATTACCGATGTGGATGTTGGTACTAGGTCTGGCAAATTTTATATACATTTTTTGATATGTATATTCGATTTTAAATATTTGATATTGCTCAACTGTAGTCTTAGGATCTGTGAAAAAATTAAAAATGTACTTCAAGAAGTAAATGCTTGGATGAGGCTTATGGAATTGATTTACTGGTTTGCAGTTACATAAAATTCTTCAACGTAACACTCGAATAGTTTAATTAAAACATGACAATTTTAATATTATGTGGATGATCGTAGGTTGCAACCATCCTAACGGAAATAAAAGATAAATAGATTATTATGAACAACGAAGATGCAATTTTAATGAATGAAACATAGTTTTTGTTTTAACCGCGGTCGTAGTGGATATTTTCTTTACTCATTCAGGAAACCACATTCCAGGATTGTTATTATGCAGCATAATTTACACACAAAACCCATAAAAATAGCGCAAGACGTCATTAACGATTCCCACAAACAAGACAAAACCACCCGCAATATGAGTAAGTCCAACCTAGTTTACAATCTTCTGTTATCTGGTCAGAATAATTGTAAAGTGTGTGATAAACGTTCTCAAACTGTCCAAACCACTGGTGATAAGTTAGTATTTTTAATTCATTATTTAGGCACTCCTTTTTATGTGTTGTTTATTGAAAATGCTGGTTTGATACAAAAACTGAAATTGTAAACATAATGGACCGTTTTGTAGCAGCTGAATGTTCATTCTATTCATAGATTTTTGTTACATAATGCCGAGAATTTATTATTTAATTAATCGTTCATTAGAGCAGTTTGCAGCATGTATCTTGTTAGATGTACTGAAAATACCTACCGGAGTCTGTGCTCTGGAAGAAGATATAAATTTCTCAGCTCACAGAAAGCAGCGTTTTAGGTAGTTTATTAGTTGTTCTTGTACCTTGAATAGGTCTTCTTCTATTCCTTCTCTTCTCACGTCTAACCATCAACCCATCGATTATAAGGTCCACCAAGGAGACTTGCTTTCTTGGTAAGTACTTATTTTATTTCTTACTACTTTTACCGTTTTCTTGTCGCCTATTCTGTCGA
The DNA here is from genome assembly GCA_963966045.1 of Xestobium rufovillosum. Taxonomy (NCBI): domain Eukaryota; kingdom Metazoa; phylum Arthropoda; class Insecta; order Coleoptera; family Ptinidae; genus Xestobium; species Xestobium rufovillosum. The sequence goes on from OZ014502.1 coordinate 11,744,071, forward strand.
TGTGTTCATTCCATTGGCTTCGTCACTTTCTGATTCACTTTACAGCAACCTACCCTGGCAGTGTTACTCATAGAAAAGGCAGCGATTTTCCCAAAATGTGTTGTCGAAAGAGAAACGGAAACTATTTACAACCAACCCTGGAATTTCAGTGTCTAATCTAAAGAAATTAGTATGGCTGAAAGTTGGCACAGTTGTTCCATTTGGTGTGCTTAACACTATTTCAAAAATTCTCATGTTGGCTTCCAAGAATCCCAGGTGCTTGAACTCCTGGATAAGTGCAGAACAACACTGGAATTATTCATGTTAGGATAATCGGCCCCATGACCTTCATACAGTGTTCATTTTAAAGAGGATGACACAGGTTGTAATTCAGAGTAGTTTATGTCTATATTCTGTATGACACCCGGTGGTGCGAAACCCACAGGTAGAAATTTGCATTTGAAAGTCAATAATAGCAACTTCAGGCAATCGCTAAATCTTCCTGTTCAAATACACCAACTGCCAAAATTTTTTTGAAGCTCAGGGCATGTTGTGGAGACCGCCCCGACGTGTGTCCTTTTTTAATAAAGTTTATACATCTTCTCAAGATTATATTTCCATGTGAAGATCACAGACACTTCAGGGCTTAGAAAGATGTGACTGATCAGCGTTCGCTTTAATTGCAGAGATTTATGTCTAATGTAAGCTTCAATTGAAAAGCTCTGTATAAATAACTATTATTCTCGAAGGCCGTGTACAGAATATTGTTTCACAGAAGTCATAACCAATTTCAAAAATCATTCAAGAATTTGTTTTTCTTAGCCATAAGAAATTTATACAGGCAGGAAGAAATTAGCATGGGAAACTTCTGAATTTTCATATTTAGAGGAGCAGCTAAAAATGAGACGGGCTCATTGGTTTCCAGAAGAAAAGCTGTCAAAATTTTCTTTAATTAGTGGTACTGGACCGTTCGAACAACTACTCCTCGGGCAAATACCCCGCCAGGCATTGAATTATAGAACTAAATCCAGATTTTTTGTACTACGAGACGTTTCAGACTGCTACCCCACCTAAGGTGGCTTTGAAACAATCCTAATTTGTCTCCATGTACGTACGTGCTTTTAAGTAGGTCTTTGTTCAAATATTGCATGTTTTTAATGTGTATGGGAAACCGCAGACCAACTGGTTTCGTCCTTTTGGGACTCATCAGTACGGTGCTTCCCTCTACACACTATTATAGAACTAAATCCAGTTCTATAATTCAATGCCTGGCGGGGTATTTGCCCGAGGAGTAGTTGTTCGAACGGTCCAGTACCACTAATTAATATCAGATAATTACTCAAAGTAGTTGTCACTTGCTGATATCTGTCCAGAGCGCGGCAGTATATATAGCAAGATTAAATTGCATGGTTTGAGTGTGTAGGGGGAAGCACCGTACTGATGAGTCCCAGAAGGACGAAGCCAGTTGGTCTGCGGTTTTCCATACACATTCAAAACATGCAATATTTGAACAAAAATTTTCTTTGGTAATCAGAGTCGCCATTGCACAAAGAGACAGATACTTAATTATCATTTAATCTTGTTGGTGCAAAATCAAATTGGCTACCATTTGCATTCATCACAAGGTGTTTGGTAATCTCTATTGAGATTAAAATGATATCTTTGTTATACTTTACTACTGAAAATCAAACAGGGGTCATTAAAGTTTTGTTCTTAATAATGTACTTATAATTTATTTCCGTATTGCTTTGCGGTTAATCGTCATTTCATGTTTATCATTTAATGACGTTTTCCTCCATAGTTATCACCATTATAATATAACAGAAAATGTATTGGATTTAACCATGATTAATGCTTATTAGTCCTAACTTGACCGTAACCTCTATCCCTTCATCAATACTTCCCTTCTATCCTACGTTAGCGTCTGGAGCGTTAAAGATTAAAGATTGATGACTGAAGTTGAAGACAGAAGATTAAAGACCAAAGACTAATGATTAAAGATTAAAGACCAAAGACTAATGATTAAAGATTAAAGGTTAAAGATTAAAGATTAGATATTAGATAATTAGTGATACTGGACCGTTCGAACAACTACTCCTCGGGCAAATACCCCGCCAGGCGTTGAATTATAGAACTAAATCCAGATTTTTTGTACTACGAGACGTTTCAGACTGCTACCCCATCTAAGATGGCTTTGAAACAATCCTAATTTGTCTCCATGTACGTACGTGCTTTTAAGCAGGTCTTTGTTCAAATATTGCATGTTTTGAATGTGTATGGAAAACCGCAGACCAACTGGTTTCGTCCTTCTGGGACTCATCAGTACGGTGCTTTCCCCTACACACTCAAACCATGCAATTTAATCTTGCTATATATACTGCCGCGCTCTGGACAGATATCAGCAAGTGACAACTACTTTGAGTAATTATCTAGTATTAATTAGTGATACTGGACCGTTCGAACAACTACTCCTCGGGCAAATACCCCGCCAGGCGTTGAATTATAGAACTAAATCCAGATTTTTTGTACTACGAGACGTTTCAGACTGCTACCCCATCTAAGATGGCTTTGAAACAATCCTAATTTGTCTCCATGTACGTACGTGCTTTTAAGCAGGTCTTTGTTCAAATATTGCATGTTTTGAATGTGTATGGAAAACCGCAGACCAACTGGTTTCGTCCTTCTGGGACTCATCAGTACGGTGCTTTCCCCTACACACTCAAACCATGCAATTTAATCTTGCTATATATACTGCCGCGCTCTGGACAGATATCAGCAAGTGACAACTACTTTGAGTAATTATCTAGTATTAATTAGTGATACTGGACCGTTCGAACAACTACTCCTCGGGCAAATACCCCGCCAGGCGTTGAATTATAGAACTAAATCCAGATTTTTTGTACTACGAGACGTTTCAGACTGCTACCCCATCTAAGATGGCTTTGAAACAATCCTAATTTGTCTCCATGTACGTACGTGCTTTTAAGCAGGTCTTTGTTCAAATATTGCATGTTTTGAATGTGTATGGAAAACCGCAGACCAACTGGTTTCGTCCTTCTGGGACTCATCAGTACGGTGCTTTCCCCTACACACTCAAACCATGCAATTTAATCTTGCTATATATACTGCCGCGCTCTGGACAGATATCAGCAAGTGACAACTACTTTGAGTAATTATCTGATATTAATTAGTGGTACTGGACCGTTCGAACAACTACTCCTCGGGCAAATACCCCGCCAGGCATTGAATTATAGAACTGGATTTAGTTCTATAATAGTGTGTAGAGGGAAGCACCGTACTGATGAGTCCCAAAAGGACGAAACCAGTTGGTCTGCGGTTTTCCATACACATTAAAAACATGCAATATTTGAACAAAGACCTGCTTAAAAGCACGTACGTACATGGAGACAAATTAGGATTGTTTCAAAGCCATCTTAGATGGGGTAGCAGTCTGAAACGTCTCGTAGTACAAAAAATCTGGATTTAGTTCTATAATTCAACGCCTGGCGGGGTATTTGCCCGAGGAGTAGTTGTTCGAACGGTCCAGTATCACTAATTAATACTAGATAATTACTCAAAGTAGTTGTCACTTGCTGATATCTGTCCAGAGCGCGGCAGTATATATAGCAAGATTAAATTGCATGGTTTGAGTGTGTAGGGGAAAGCACCGTACTGATGAGTCCCAGAAGGACGAAACCAGTTGGTCTGCGGTTTTCCATACACATTCAAAACATGCAATATTTGAACAAAGACCTGCTTAAAAGCACGTACGTACATGGAGACAAATTAGGATTGTTTCAAAGCCATCTTAGATGGGGTAGCAGTCTGAAACGTCTCGTAGTACAAAAAATCTGGATTTAGTTCTATAATTCAACGCCTGGCGGGGTATTTGCCCGAGGAGTAGTTGTTCGAACGGTCCAGTATCACTAATTAATACTAGATAATTACTCAAAGTAGTTGTCACTTGCTGATATCTGTCCAGAGCGCGGCAGTATATATAGCAAGATTAAATTGCATGGTTTGAGTGTGTAGGGGAAAGCACCGTACTGATGAGTCCCAGAAGGACGAAACCAGTTGGTCTGCGGTTTTCCATACACATTCAAAACATGCAATATTTGAACAAAGACCTGCTTAAAAGCACGTACGTACATGGAGACAAATTAGGATTGTTTCAAAGCCATCTTAGATGGGGTAGCAGTCTGAAACGTCTCGTAGTACAAAAAATCTGGATTTAGTTCTATAATTCAACGCCTGGCGGGGTATTTGCCCGAGGAGTAGTTGTTCGAACGGTCCAGTATCACTAATTAATACTAGATAATTACTCAAAGTAGTTGTCACTTGCTGATATCTGTCCAGAGCGCGGCAGTATATATAGCAAGATTAAATTGCATGGTTTGAGTGTGTAGGGGAAAGCACCGTACTGATGAGTCCCAGAAGGACGAAACCAGTTGGTCTGCGGTTTTCCATACACATTCAAAACATGCAATATTTGAACAAAGACCTGCTTAAAAGCACGTACGTACATGGAGACAAATTAGGATTGTTTCAAAGCCATCTTAGATGGGGTAGCAGTCTGAAACGTCTCGTAGTACAAAAAATCTGGATTTAGTTCTATAATTCAACGCCTGGCGGGGTATTTGCCCGAGGAGTAGTTGTTCGAACGGTCCAGTATCACTAATTAATACTAGATAATTACTCAAAGTAGTTGTCACTTGCTGATATCTGTCCAGAGCGCGGCAGTATATATAGCAAGATTAAATTGCATGGTTTGAGTGTGTAGGGGAAAGCACCGTACTGATGAGTCCCAGATATTAGATATTAAAGATTAGGGATTAGAGATTTGTGATTTTAAACTTTGGCCTCATGTCGCCCTAAAAGGAAGCGTTTTGGTGTACTAATTTATATAGTAAACCCATGTTGTCTTGGGATACTCTATTTTTCTAGAAATTTGTCAATTAAAAACTGGACCAACCTATGCCCGAAAGAAGCGCATCATTTCTGGTTATTGAAATCATGAAAGTGTAACACCAATTTGAATGACCGAACTTTGAACATGTTATTATTAAAGAGTTAGCTGAAAAAATAGAATACATAGGTAAGTCATTTTATAACAGTTAAAGATTACTAGATGACCCGTGGGCTACGCTCCACGACTTTTACGTAGTGGTGAATCGGTGTAGTAATTATACTTAAAACGTAGGTGCATCCCAGGTGCACGGTGCACCACAAAATATTCCCATAGAATATTCTTAAATAATTAATTGCGTTTAATTTATAATAAGGCAAAAGACCATTCTGCGAACAGCGCTGAGCAGATCCAAGCGTCCATCGGAATGATGCCGATGCAATATTCTTATTTGCGTTAAAGAAACACCTGATCGAGTGCACGACCTCACCCATACGATCTCCGCCAATTGAAAAGAGACCGAGCGACCGATATCCATCCACACCCGTAAAGTGTTGTGCCACTTCGCTTTTAATATTATGATGATGATAGAAGAAAATCACGTCGATTTAATACAATCAATCAGAGTAAATGTTTTAAATACTATTATTATTTTTATAGAATTTTGGGTACTTTTTGATATAGCAACAACTCTTAGGAAAATTTCCTTATTTAAATTATTTTTATATGCTTACTTAATGTGGATTATGTATTAAATGAGTTCTGATAAAACATAAAGGAAGGGATATAACCTACTTAAAATAAGGATACCTAGATAACATCGAGTTGTCTTACACCTATGAGTATGTACGTAGTCGACTCAAAATATTAACTTAGCCTATTTTAGAATAATGAAGTTTGCGCCAAAGCCGTTCATTCCATATTTATTTATTTAACATTAAAAATATACTTTTTTCTATTTGTACGAGAAAGTCATAAAATACAGATTCTTGTAAATTACGATGAGATTAGCGAGTCACTTATTCATAAAGTTTTTCAGGTACAAGAATAGGGAGGTTCGGAGAAAAATAAGATATCTATTTTTGGCATGAAAATGACAGAAAATTGTTATTGTAATTGATTTACGGCGAAATTTTTTTTCTGAAAAAATTTTTTCAGAAATTGAATTTTTAAAGTAAGGTGTCAAGGAAACATAAAACAAAGACAACATAATCGATATAATGATGCAACAAGGGTATCAAAAGTCCGATTCACATAATTTGCCATATTTATGTAGTAGGTAGGTAAATGTCCCGGTAAATGTGGAAATGGTGTGTGATTCTTGCATCTAACCCCAATTTCATTCAATCTCAAAACAGTAGTGTAAAGGCAGACCGGTATAAGTAAAACAAAGTCAACAATTTATTAACTGTACATGCCTTTTATAATTCGGTATAAGTAGGTATGTAGATTGTAGATACCTGCTTACTTCTGTTTTGTAAAATAGGTACCTACCTATATTCTCTAATACAATACAATACATACCTACTCATTTATGTAGGTATGTATACCTAAGTGATTGACAAGTTATCAAGTTAACAGTTTTATAACGGATTGGAAATTTTTCAAAAAAACGGAAACAAATACAACTCACGCGAATCAAAAAACTACGCTACGTAGGTACTAGGTACTTGTTTAACAAAAAGAAACAACTGCTATATTCTGTAACGGTTAATGTAGAAACTCGGAAGAGACTCTTAAAGACGCATGTATCGAGTACGAAATTTTACCTATGGGTGCGAAACTTGGACAATGCGAGAAGCGGATTGAAAAAGAGTAGAAGCGTTTAAAATGTGATGCTACAGACGGGTGTTGAAGATACCGTGGATAGACAAGTTAGCAATAAGGAGGAATTAGAAAGAGTTGGGGAAAAGACAAAAGTATGGAAGACAATAAAGAATAGGGGATAGGATCGTAGGATGGTAGGACACCTTCTGAGACACAAAGGAATAGTTCGCGACATACTAGAGTCAGAGATAGGAATAAAGAGGCAGAGGTTGGAGCAGATTAGACTACTGCTCTGAAATAGTTGGGGATGTAGAATATTCTACTTTTACGGAAATGCGTAGGCTAGCTCAGGGAAAGGATGGAGGTACGCGTCCTACCAGTCTTCAAAAGAGAACTTTATGATGACGTACTATTTAATTATTATTGTAAAATAGTTAATAAAATTTCCTTTTTTAGTTCAGGGAGTGAACGCTATGGCGATTCAGTATTTGGCTCCGTCATGCTCCTAGCATCCTGTTTCAAATTATGCTAACCGTAACACGTTACCAAGTACAAAGGGGTCCCAGAAAACTGTCGATAAATTACATTATGTTCGATTTTATTTAGAGTGGCTGCAATGGGGCAGCCGATAATTTTATAAACTTTTGCAATGATAAACTAACTCGCGAAAATATCGATAATGCTGACCGATTTTCCTTCTGGCTCCAACGAACCACTTTTTCCGTTTTATTGGTGTGCTGTACGATGTATTAGTCTGGGTACAAAACAGAAAACACCAGTTAGAACCAGTTAATAATATTTAACAATTTAACTACACATGCATATGCATAATACTTATGGGACTGCTGCGCGCTGAAGCTGGGACTTGTACGTTATACTAAGTTCTGACGTCACGCGGCCTACTCTCGCTGCAAGGTACGATTTCTAGCCTCGCACCGACGGAAAGCTTTGCAACGGCTTCACAGGCGAAGGAATTTTTTTTAACAAAAATTAACAACATAACTGCCTTAAGTATAATAAACTCTAACAATTTTAATGAAATTTGAAAATTACCGAACCTGCCTATTGTTAGGCGCGTACCTCCAACCTTCCGATCTCGAGCTAATCGACACCCCCGATGATTACATCTCTAAACTATTTTACAAACCAGGGTATCTTCACCATGCATTACATAGCATAACATTTCTCTTCATCTACTTTTCGCATACTGCTCCATACGTGTTCTACATTTACTGTTTCCGAGAAGTTGTTTTTTCTTTTTCTTTTATTTAAATACAACTCGATTATATGCTATTCTTTGTTTTATATCCACATTGTACCAGAAATGCGCGATTTCTAATTTCTCTGTTCAAATTTGTATTTTTAGCGAAAAAACGTCAACTCCTTCTTTCGTTTCATTTTACCAAATGCTCACAATTCAGACCCTTTTATTACCCAAGAGTGTCATGGTATTGCTCATCAATTATCTTGTTAACTAGAGTTTCGTGATGCACACAAGAAAATAAACTAATTACATTTGCATTTCTAATTCATTGATCTCATTTGACTGGCAATATGCAATATGCAATCTAAGTATTTGCATCTAGCACGATCTAGAACAATTCCCTGTAAACTATTTTGCTTTCCTACAAATAACACAATAGTAGTCCTCTACTTGATTTCTTAGGGGAATTCAGCAATTAGAGATATTGGAGTGTCTCTAATGACCTTTTAAATGAATATTTGCCTAGAATTAATTTATAGTTATACCAAGGAATTTGCATAAAAAGTAGGATCATTAGTTCCGTTGATTTTAAATTGCATGCTACGAGACAAAAATTTGCGTAAGATACATAAAAACTATTCGAATCAGCTTTGTTAAAGATAAGAGAAATATGCAAATTTATAGTTAAATATAAAATTAATGGAATCGTTCACCTACAGTAATTCTAATAGAATACATTAGTAAATGGTGACGTTGATAATTATAGCAATTAATTTATATGTTTTACGCGCTTGGGGAGTCTCTTTCTTCGTATTAAAAATGGTATATAACTCGTCTAGTGAACGTCATAATAATAATAATTTTCATTGTTGTGCAAAACTGAAATAATAAATAACATATAATACAGTAGGCAATAACAAATGGAAGAAACAAACAGTGATCGTATGCTGCGCCAACGAAACTGTCGATGTCTTCATTGAAATGGTCAGAGGTCTTTACAAAATCATCAGCAGAGAAGGAGTCATCAGCCTAGAAATGCATCCTACAGTATTTTTCACAAAAGTTTGGTAGTGTAAAAGTTAAACAGTAGAGGACCAGTGCGTATTCCAAAGGGCAATGTGGCTTGTACTACGCTTCAATTCGACAATTATTACCATAGTTTTTACCCTAGGAACTCATTTTCATTGGCTGGGTAGACTCAGGGGCGGAAAAACCGTTCGGCATAGTGAGGGCTCTAGTGATTGAACCCGGGTCGGCTGTATTTATGGTCTAGTGCTCTAACCACCAGACCTAATTGAGAATTCACTGCAATATTTTGAAAATATTTTCCGTGTAAGATATTATATCTATTAGTAACTCAAGACTTTCTGAGCCGTCGCTAAATACGAACAAGTGTATTTCTTGTACCCGATGCAGATTATCAATATTACAATAGACTTAAATAAATTACATTAATTATCATGTGATTGAATATTCTGGGAATCATGTGGACGGCTATCTTCTGATTAATATTTTTTCACAAAAGTTTACCTGCTGTTATACTGCCTTATCCGATTGTCAAGCTGATTTCTGCTTATAGATAGGTACCTGTGTAAGGAATAAGTCACAATGGATTATCAGACATAGCACATTTTTATGTACTGTTTCTTGTTTCTGAGCATTCCAGGAAAAGATAAAATGTTTGCCAAAAATGGTCATAAAATACAGAGCACCTAATAAAAATAATAATTATGGAATTAATATTGTTTTTGAAAACAACTGCTAGTTATAAAACAGGAAAGTGGGGATAAATTTTAGTTATAATGTCATAAACTTTTACCGAAAATTATTCAAATAAGTACATTTGTGTTACTAAAATGTAATGAAACTTAAAGATATATTTTAAGCCAAGTTATAGAAATTTTATATATTTCTCTACGGAAATTTGTTCCATTTCTTCATGTTACGGACGTTGGAAATTGTAAAATGGGGAAAGAAAAAAGCTTTAATAAATCAAGCGGGGCATCTCGCACTTGTAATTTGTATTGTCTGTTCAGTGATTTTCAAGTTTGAGCAGTAACTTCATTCGTGATAATGACTGTTCTTTGATATTTCCATGTAGCCAACCAAAAATCGCCTGCTGACGTCATGGTAATGGGACATATTTTAAAAATATACCATCTTAGGTAATGGAAAGCAGAATTTATTATTAGTCAAATTCATGGAGTATACTTTAACTTGAGGTATACTTTCTGCATCTGAAGTCAAATGAAGAATTTCGAAGTGTTTCGCTTGAAGAGTTGATAACAAAAACAGCACATGTCATAAAATTGTATTTTTGAGATATTGGTATCACTGGCTTCGTACTTATGTTATGTACCCATAGGTATGTTTGTTTCTGGCAAAAACAACTTCTGTCAGGGTAAAACTATTGGTTAAAATACAGCTAGTTCCGCAAAAAGAACACTTGTCCGTGACAAGTGTTGTTTTTGCCGGAAACAAGCTCTCAAACGTCAAAATGAATGGCGGTGATGTTGCTGTTCCGTTTAAAAAGGCTAAGAAAACCAAAAAAAGTATCGTTATTCGGGACAAAAAAGTGCAAGGTTTAGAACATGTGAACCACAAAGGTAGAATAATTCCAGAAAAACAACTAGGTGAAGACTGTAGGTAAGTTTTTCTATTATTTCTCGCGTAGAATTTTTTCTAACGTCGCGTCGCTTTCTTACAGATGCACTCTATTTAAATGTTTTACTGTTTTATCTGAACACGAAAGGCAAACTATCTTTACGAATTTTTATAAAATTGCGTCAAATAATTACCACCTTTGTGGCCTTATAAAAGTAGACTTGATCAAGCAAAGAATGCCTCGTAAACCGAACAGGCCAGCTCTTGTGCATATTCTGATTCAGAAGAAGACAATACTGGACCTAATAATTACGGCCACGCTGCGCATTATAGGTACAAGATACGTACAAAGCAACCTGCTACAGAATCTTACAAGGAAGTTGATGTTTGTAAGAAGGCCTTTCTTAGCTTACACAGTACCTATAACACCAGCTCGACTTAGACGACTGCAATCAAGTCTGTGCGAATCTTTAAAATCACCAGTAGATAAAAGGGGCCAACACAAAAATAGGCCTAATGCAATAGGTACCTGAACAAGTAGAAAACTAGGCAATCTCATTATTCACTGAGAAAAAATCCTCATCGTAATTACTTGGACGAAACGTTAAATGTTCAACGCATGTACAAAATGTTTTTAGAAGAATACAAGATCAATATTTCCTACAAAGTTTACTGGTCCATTTTTCATTCAAAGTTTAACATCAAATTTGGTTACCCAGAACTGACACATGTTCAATTTGCGACTCGTTAGCACAGAAACTAGGGGCAGCAGAGAATGATGACCTAAAACGATCTCTACAGGCAGAAAAAGAGCTTCATTTAAGAAAAGCACAAGCATTTTATGATTTAAAGAAGTCTTGGAAATTAAAAGCTAAGAGAGGAGAAGCAGTGGTTATATGCTTTGATTTTATGCAAAATCTACCCCTCCCTCATGTCAGAGATAATTTAGCCTTTAGATGTCGGCAGTTGTGGTACTACGTATTTGGTATTCATAATTTTGCAGATGACTCTGCTTCAATGTTCGTTTACGACGAAACTACTGCAAAAAAGGGACAACATGAGGTTACTTCAATGCTATTCCATTACTTTGCAAGAGTCGCCGACATTTCATCACCAAATCTGGTTCTTCTAAGTGATGGATGGCCAGGTCAAAATAAGAATTATGTCATGATCCACTTTCTGTATATTCTAGTTCACTGCCTTAAGTTACATATTTGACAATATTACTTACATTTTTCCTATTCGCGGACACTCTTTCGTGCCTAACGATCAAGAAGACTTTTCCATTATTTCCAAAAGAAAAAATGTCGAAATAGCAGAAATTCCAGAGCATTGGGACGAGATTATTAAAACTTGCCGTGAAAAACCATCACCATTTAATCTCGAGAAAATGGAACAAAACTTTTTCGATTTTAAGCAGGCGACTAGCAAACTTTTCTTGAAGAAGCCCAAACCGGCAGTTCAGCTGAAGTCTCTTCGAATGTATCGTATTCAATCCCGTAACACATTTTTAGATGTAAGGGATAGCTACAACGGAGCATGGAGGCAATGCATAATCAGAAGAAAGGCTTGAGTTACAACTCAAGCCTTCGTACCAGGGCCCAAAACCCATAAACCAGCTGAAACTAAATGACCTACAAACATTGTGTGGTGTACTCAGAGAAGAAAAATATCGGGCATTTTATGACTCCTTGGTTGCAGTCGATAGAGGTGGGCAAGGAAATGCTGACATTGACGAGGAAGACAACAGTAGTGCCTATGGAGATTCTGATTGAACTTTAAAATTTAATGTTTAAACACTTAATTTTGCTTTGTTTTCAAAAAGTTTTAGTGACTTTAAAGCTGTAATCTTTAAGTTCTTTTCCAAACCGCAATAAAAGTTTTAAAAGTATCAAATTTTCTATGAACTTCTTTCAAAAACGACACTTGTCAAAGCATAAAATTAAAGAAAAAGGTTTCAAGGTTATTTTTTTCAAAAACTACACATCCGTGAAAAATGTTTATTTAAGTCTTAACAAATGATGAAGTCTTACTTTCTTCATACTATATCCTGTAGAGATAATAGGTTTTAGGCTTCTACTTGACATGCGCTGTTTTTGAAAAAATGTCTTCCTTTGTAAATAGTTGCCTGAACATATTTTCGTGACAACTCCGAGGACAAGAGATAATGCTGAATAATTTTGTTCTCTGCTAGTGACAGTGACCTATGTTAACGAATAATATTTACCACACATTTTCTGTTTACTGGACTAGCGATCTTTTCATATCTCATTGGATGACATAATTTTGTAAATAAAATTGCCCCAGAAGACTTCTCATCTTTTAAAACTCGATTAACAAACCAAATAAAAGAAGCACATGAAACTTAGATAGGTACAGACAACATCGTCATTATTTCTATGTACTTGCCGCAGAAATAAAGTAGTTTGTCTGGGAGAAAATAAATCTCATACCTACAATAAGTCTTGAAACATAACCGATGATATATTCCGAGGACATTCACATCATCTGTCATCTTTATAGAAATGCAACAAACATAAATGCCAAGTTTGCGGATTTTTCAACATAGCCTTCTATCGTGCATTAACCCTGGAGTTTGTTAACCCCCTTGAAAAAATCATATGCTTATAAAATTGATAAAAGCGCACATCTATGATAAGTTATGCAGTTTGTTCATTCAACCGTTCATACATTTGGTAAAATATTAGTAAAAGAACTTGTGTGTCAGCCCCTACTCACGACTGGAGTTTACTCCTTACGAACGATTATTTTAACTTCAATCACTTGATAATAGGGTACACGCGAATGTCAGTTTTATACCCAAATGTGTATTTATCAGATGGTTTATGTTCGAAAATGTCCAACTACATCAAAATATAAATTGTTTATAAATTCAGTAATTAAGTGACAATCTGCTAAACGTCGATCCCACTGGCAATGAAATAAATACTTTTCCTGGTGTTCGAATAGGCGTTGATTCACATTTCGGCACTACGCAATATTTGGAATATTTAATATTAGGTTTTCCCATATTAAATCAAAAGATTCAACAAATTTAGGAACGAACAAACACTGCAAATGCTGACTTTACAACGCCAACTGTCATATCTACTCAATGCCACTCTATTTTCACTATTTCCATGCTCTATGCAGTCAGACATAAACATCCGTATCCATAGATACGTACATAATTTCAATGTGACAGATAACGTAACGCTTGATTTTACTAGTAATAAAATTTCTGTACCACGGGCTATAACTGAAAATCGATTCTTAAGGAGTAAACTCCAAAAATTGTTCCGATTTTCCATACTCAACACTAACGTAATCATTAAATATTATTATTTTAATAAGAAATATAGATAGCCTGCTCGATAAAGGTATTTGGGCAAACTAATGTGACGCTATTATTCAAAGTTTCGAGCCTCCATGTATCCATTACTTCAAAATCTTTACCCCAAAAGTTTCTAGTTTCTGACCATTCATAGAATCGGTTGGTTTGGTAACATCACATGGTGCAATAAGTACTTAGGTACGTATTTATCACACGTTACTGACCAATCAAAGATTCAAAGATGAAAACACCCATGAAGATAATGGAAATGAGTCAAAAAAGAGGCACTTGATAATCCAAAATTTTCCAAAAGATAATAAAATGATCACGTGCAGAAGTTCGTCATATTTTACCAATATAGTTCTAAGGAACTAAACAATTTGCTATGTAATACACTTTCAAGCTATTGAAAAAATATAAAAATCAAGTATCTATGTAATCCAATTTAATGTTTTCATAAAATTTATAAATGAGACCAGGATTCAATACCATGTTCATGTGTTTATGACGATTTCTCTAAAAGCAAAAACAATTCCAGTTCTGAAGAAGCTGTTTAGGCCTATATTCCCTAATTCGTACCATTATTTCAGTAATTATTAATTTTCTGCCTGCATACCTCACTGACATAAATCAGGTACGCTGCCGTGGTTTATCAAATCATGATTTATTTTCAAATCGTCGCATACTCATCCCATTTCCACTTCAAAGGTTTTTGTCTCCTAACTAAAGGATCTTGACTTAGTTCTAACTAGAAGTTTATCGGCTTTTATCTTGTTTACTCATGGTAAACGCAGTATTTATTCTAGATTATTAATATGTAGGTATATAATCAAACATAAGAAATAATCCAGGTGTGTCACTTGACTTACACGTCAAAGTTAATGAACGATATTGTTCTTATTGACAATGGAAATACTTAAAACGAAGCACACACTTATTACAGGTGTGGATGCACTTATTTTTTTATAAAAATAGCAAGATAGGTATTTTTGTGCCACTAAATTCTTATTTTGTTATACAGCTTGTTTTTAAGTTAGTGCTGAAAACTTCTGTGGATGAATTCTTCTATAAAATGAAGGGAATTGCAATGGAGTTGAATGGTATACTGCAGTTGCTCCACTTTAATTTATTAATTTAAAGTAAGTAAGATTATGATATATCTAACAATATGAAGTAAAATTGTACCGTTTCATTTTTGTGGTGATATGCGTCAATAAAGGGGTACTCATTGTCATTATTAGAGTATAATAGTAGCCTAAATATAATGGTCTTAACAAGTAAATAGTCTTACATATACATCTTCTGTTTTTACTTAAACGCAAGTCATTTAACATACTTTTACAAATAAAAATGCAAGTCATCAACAACATTCTACGTTTTATTTTATTAAGGACAAATCGAATACAATCGTTAATTGATCAAAATATTTATCTCGTATGTTCATTCTTAATATGTATCTTCAAACCTCTTGCTCGGATTTGTACAATTTTATTTGTACCTACGGGCAATGAGGAAAAATTAAACTTAAGAAAACAACAGGTGATTGTCGATAGTAATTATGTGTCTTTACAAATTTTTTCACCTGCGTATCTACCTGCTTAGCACTGACGAATTAGCTTGATTAAGAAATTATCTAAAACCTATCGTTATATACATGATTGTCTTTTACCTACGTTGTGTTTCACCGGTACTGCATCTCGATCGCCAATTCTTCTTGTCCTTCCAATCTCCGTCTTCCAATACTCGTATTCCCCTGTGCTCCACAACTTCTTCTTTCCAAGTGCGGGTTGGTCTTCCTCTCCTCCTTTTGTGCTCAAAACCGTTCTTTAATATTTTTGCGCTTCCCGATATTTTTGGAATTCCGCTTATATATCTTCTTTTAAGTGCTGAAAATGGTGTGTATCCACCATTCTTCAGAAGGCGTCCAATCTTATTCGTGCATCCACTAAGGTAGATAAGGTAGACGGGCAGATACCCCTTATATCTTCGGTTCTTAACCTTTGGTTTTCACTTGACGCGTTTCTCCATGTTGATCCTAGGATAGGTAGCCATTCTTCCTTAAAGTTAGCTGTAAATGGTTCAGTTCTTCTCCAGGAGCTCCAGTTCGCTAATCTGTTTAGCTCACTTAATCCAGAACTTTGTCGATACCTTTCTTATGTGCCTGTTGATTGTGTGATTCAGCGTTTGAGTAACGATCCGTATGCGTAGATTTCCTTTACACTTGATGTGTCAATGTTCCATCTACCGAACAAATGCATCCAGAAAAGATAGTCAGCAGCCCTGCTCTGGGTCAATGGTGCACTTATTATTAGGATGTATGCTGTTAAGGTGGCCCTTAAATCCTTCATTGCTACTGCGTCCATGTAGCCAACGATATCTGTCCTCCATTTACCTAAACCAGCAATTCGGCTTCAAACTGGTTGATTCCAGGGTAGTCCTCTCAATGATTTCCACGCACAGTAGCGGAGGTATAAGGGATCACATAGCTGTTCATTCCGCTTGTTCCTAGAACTCGTCTCTGAGGATGAAGAAAGTGAAATTAATAAGGAATTATGAAGATGACCGAATGTATGGCGAGGAAGTTGATTGAAGACTAAGTACTCCAAATAATGGTGCTTAAAATGAACTGGGGGATACCGAACATCTCACTATAACTGAAGCTTCCAGAGGCTCAAACATATTTGGGAGAGTCGCCATATTTGGACCACCTATATTTTTAGGACCGCACTAACATATTCCGTGCCATCTACATTCAGCACCTCTCGCTTGCTCATTTGTCTAATGAATCACAGTTTTGTGGTATAGTGGCAGTGTTGTTCTCAGTTGGCGAATTTGGATTTTCAAAATTCTCTATGTAAATTGATATGCTCTCGCTAAGCAAATCATGGAAAAACGGACCACATAACTAATTAACTATTTCTCTTTCTTTGTGGTTATGTTCGATTTTTTAACGAGCGAGAACTATAAAAGCTGCGAGTTTCTCAAATTGGACCACCACCAGTTTCCTTATTTGGACCGGTCAAATTTAGGTAACCATAATTTTTTAGTACTATTTTGTTCTGCAATGAATTTAATTTGCACAAAGGAAAATACGGAAAATAGCCCAAAAATGAACTACAGATAGCTGTAAATGTCTACAGAAATGGTGGCATTGAGCTCACGCGCAATACAATGTGCCCAAAGCGACTCTAAAGCAGTGTGTCGACAATAGCAATAAAATTGCTAATGGACATACCAAGATATTTGGTAAAGGAACTACTTTGCCAAATGAAGTAGAAGGGAAGCTGTTGAGACATATTATAAAGTTAGGAGATGATGTTTGGTTTGACCATATTAGACATAAGGAAACTTGCGTTTCAATTCACCCAAAAAGACAATATTTTACATAGTTTCAACCAAGAGATCTGCAGGAAAAAGTGGAATTATGCAACGTCTCAGGCAGCCTAAAACGACTTCCATCGCTAGAGCCAAAAGTCTCAACAAGGAAAATATATAAAACTTTTTTGATATACTTGAAACCTTGAAAGGATTGATGACCAGAATAAACTCGATTCCACCCGAATATTCAATGTGGATGAGAGTGGCTTCTCAACAGTGCAAATGAAATCACAAAAAATAATTGGCGAAAAGGGCAAGAAGCAAATAGGAGCTATTGCAAGTGGAGAACGAGGGGGCCAACACTACTATGGCATGCTGTGTGAGGGCTTCCGGACAATTTGTTCCACCCATGATCAACTTTAAGGGGATGATGCTGTACTTTCGCTATTTCCTCTGCCAAAAAGGATGAAAATAGTTTGTACGCCGTATTTCTACCTCCAGATATATTCTGTATACAACCCGCGGTATTTGATAAAAACTAAAACTAGGTCTCTGGAAGAAAGTACGACTCAGTTCTTGCAGCAGCACTTTTAAAGTAGATAGAAGACCTCTCAAGAAAAAAAGTTTCTATACACATGGGTCTTAGAATGCCTCATTTGTGAGATATACATTTGTGAGATTCATGTTTCTTTAACTTTCCCTTAATATAAAAATAACTGTGAATTAAAAGCCTGATATTGCGGCAAAAGACTAAGTACTTGAGTACAGATGATTCAATATTCAACATCGGTCAGAAAAGTATTTATTTAATATTAGGTAATAAAATGTAATGCATATCGTAAGGAAACAATGAAACAACTAATAATAACGATGATCAAAGATAAATCCAATAACAGTTTAAAGAATATTGAGGTAATCAAATTTAATGTAACTTGAAAGAAAATGGGACGACTAACAATAACAATAATCAATAATAAATCCAATAATAAATTATTAAAGTAGGTATTCGATCAAAATGTGAACCATATTGTTCTATGCACAATTCACATCGACATTCAATAGAGCGTCTCATGCGCACTAAATGGTGAACCCTTAGTTCATTACACGTATTTCTTATGCGATTAGTAAGCTGCTCCCTGTTTACACTAGGAGTCGCATAAACACTTCCTTTTAAGAATCTCTACAAAAAAATCTAGGAGGTTCAAGTCTGGAGATCATGGAGGCCACGCAACTGGCCCTCCACAACCAATCCATATCTCTGGGAAGTTGTTAACCAGCCAGTTCCTCACATTCCTCCCGAAATGAGCTGGGCAGACATCAAGTTGAAACCAAGTCAACCTTCTTAAAATTAGAGGAATTTCTTCCCGCATACTCGCATGCTCGGCTTTTTCTGCAAAAAATTTTCAGCATTCACAAGTGGTGATAAAAAATAGGGCCTAAACAAATTAATATTGTAAATTCGGACCCAAACGTTTACACTAAACTGATTTTGGAAATTCCTTGGCCGAACGACATGCGGATTTTCATGTGTCCACACAAGTTGAAAAATGTTCAACATGTGTTCCATTATTAATGGAATTTATAATTCCCCGACGAGTGAAGCAGGACTCATCGGTCCACAATATGTTGAAGGGAAAATTCCTATTATTCTGATTGTCCACTTTTCACGCGCTGCCTCACGTTCTACTGAACGTTGTCGGTGTGGGCGCAAGTATTTTATTCCAAACACTTTGAATTGTTACTGGTCTCATTTATTATTATCATTATTGTTACTTGTTCCATGTTTTCCACGGGGATTTTTGCGATTTACATTAAATTTGACATACCTAGTATTAAAAAAATTCCTGACTGATTACAAATATTTCACTTTATATTGAAAACGCTTGCAACAAGAGGGCCTTTTTCAAGGAAAATTAGATGATATTTTTGAATACAGATTGAAAATAATTACCAATTGGTTAATATCCTTTCCAATAAAAATACTCATAGGCACCCTACCGTCTACGCCACTGGAAACATTGAACTATACGTACTCATGTATTAAGTCTTTTGTCGCAATTTCAGGATTTTAATTCAAACAGTTATTTGTATACTAAGGAAAAGTTATAGGAAAATTGTATTTCAATACCCTGTATCTCACAAATGAGGCATTCCAAGACATATGTTTAGAGTGAAGGTCTTCTATCAACTGCTAAAGTCCTGCTTCGAAAAGCTGACTCACCCTGTATAATATCACACTAAAGAGCTTCCAAAAGAGTATAGATACAGAACATAGTAGAGCAAGGTCGAAGACCTGTACCAAATTCTACTCGAAAAAAGTTAGTTATTGCAAAATCATTTGTTCAGCAGTGACTCGGAAACAATTTACTGTTCGGTGATATATTCCCTAATGATTTTTTCCGCATTTCTAAATAATGCGATGGCGAAGACAAAAACCGATCAAAAAATTAGCCACTCCTGTGTTGCTTGATATGTGGCAAGAAGGAGTGTACGGCATGCGGGAAGGTGTACATTGGACATTCAGGACCATGTATCATCAGCACGAGACTAAAGGAACACCGTCGCAAAACATCGAGGATACCAGTATTTTGAGAAAGGAGGCACGGCTCTGGCCCAAACCGTGCAACGGAGTTATAGAAACACAAAAGGAGCCTGGAAACTTCAACATGGACTGAGGAATCGAAATATATCACAGAAATGAAAACCGGTTATCCGTGAAACGTAGTTAACGGCTCATCGCGCACGAATGCGCAAGAGGGATATAAATTAGAAGAGCACTTACCAGTTTTAGAGCATCTCCTAAAGAAGGCACTATTTTTTGTTATGGCACATTATGTACTGAATACTAAATATCTGTACACTGCCGAACCTATTTCATAAAAGAATATGGGGTGATGCTCGATAAAGTGCTGAAAAACTTTTTACCACACCTCGTAAATTACTTAATATTTTACATAACACTGACGACGAAAAAAAACGTTTTCTTTTTACTCTCATTCAATGATCCATTTCATGCTCAATGTCATATCTTAAAAAATGGATGACTGCAGAAACAAGAGAAGTCAATCTTGCGTAACACAATAGGTTAGTATCCTTCTTACATATTTTCCACAAAATGTTTGTTAAATAATAAAATGATATCACTGATTTAAACTTTCCTTGTTCGGTAATTTTTAAGAATTGCTTTTATTGATAAGTGTAACTAGATTTATCTAATTACTTACTTAAACTACTGAATCAATGCATTTTTGGTTAGTTTTCCTTCATTCTTTTGAAAAGAAATTATAATCTTATCATATCAACAAAACTAACAACAACCTTAAAACCGTTAAAGTAACTTATTATCGCGTTTTTGTCTTGCCTGCTGACGTCGTTTTATTGCTCTTTTTGCATTGAAAGTGAGAATCGGAAAGCGAAAGTTGAAAACGAAACTTCTTTGACTCAATGAACAAGAGTATTATGCCAAAGTAGGTTATGTGCGCAAAAATTGAAAGTGGCCTAAATAAATGTAAATGGGTTTGTGGCACGTATCTTGAATTTAAATTCACGTTGAATTGAGGAAGTTAAATGTTTATTGCTTTGTGCAAATTAGTATCGATGAAAAACGGTACTTAAAAATATGCATGGTAATTATTTACTTAAACACACGATACATTAATGATTGGAAGGTTTCATTAGACATGGAAACTGCAAACTGTAGATAATCAGTAATGATTTTAGCCAAGGCTCAATACTTGCCTTTATTTTATTAATTAGGTACGTATATAACCAGGAACCCAAACAAAAATTACTTCTCTCGTGTACTCTGGCCCCAGTGTTAATTATAGTTCCATCTTCCATAGGGTCGCAAAAATACTTCCTGGCAAGTTTTTGTAAAGTCAAAGAAAGACACTCAAGAGAACGTTTCTTGCTTATTTTTGGGGTTCTGTAGCAATATCCTTAAACTCTACAAGTTCCCTCAGTTACTTCTGGCCAATCATAGGCCCTGCCGAAAAAAGGTCATGGACAGTACTCAAGGTATCCTTTTTTAGCTTCACTGTTTAACAGGAAGGTCCTTCTCTTACCAATGGTTTAGATAGACCTTAATGTTAACCGTAGCTTAGTATTCAAAGGTGCCATAGTTATTACTGTTGCATGGCAGTTGGATTAATTAAAAAGTTAGTAATTTAACAAACCCAGAGTTGTGAAGTTTAGTAGTTGTCTTCGTAATTAAATGAACTAAAAGTGCAGATCACTTTCATTTCAAATGAAACAAAATTCAAAGTTTTATTTGAGAAGCATAATACGAACTAAAATTAAGAGAGGTCAGCAGTATATATTATAATAACGTTTATTCGAAAAAAATCAAAACAAATTCATAATTATTTATTGTGTTTAACATACAAAATTTTGGGTTCAGGTGTTAACGCATACATATTTTGAACAAATTAAAAATAAATTCGCAAGAAAACTTTGTAATGACAGTTTTAAGTCTTTTACTACAGGTTCCAAGTATGCAATCACGAAAATAAGGTACCTAAAAGACGATTAGATTATAATATTATTTAGCCTGGCCGAATATTCTAGAGCATGATAGACGGAAATTATTTTTAACATTAAATATTTAAAAAACGGAAATAGAATGCAAGAATACTTTTCTTAAATCAGCGGGAAAACCTTTATCCTAATCCATAAAACTATACAGACGGTTCCATTTAAAAAAATACTAGTTTAGTATGTACGTGTGAATGTAATATACGTATAAATCGCGTATTTTATGGAGTAATTCTTTTCATTTTTTTGAAGCCTTAGATTGCGTGTCTGTAATTTTCTTCCTTTTCATATCTTGCTCGTGACTATCTTTCATCTTACAGTCCAAATATTTTATTCTAATGTATGTTCTTTACAAAAAGGTAGATCTGGACATTTCTTCGCAGCAATTTTAACTAGTTTTTTAAAGGTTGTCTCGTCTCCTGCTATAAATATCCCCACTCCCAACCTTGTGGAGCTTCACAAATATTTCAATCCAAAACTTTCACTTGCTTCAGTCATTCTTGAGAAGGCTGCATTGATCCACCGTATGATAAATGTTGAACCCAAGATGGCATTGAGTAGGGGAGACCAGGGCTACCTTCTATAAGCAAGTGTGATTAGTTTGGCAAAGATCGTGGTTGTATCAACAGTGACCGTTTTGCGAAGAAAATTTGAAAAGTTGGAGTTTTTATCCTACTTTAGCTGCAGATGAAGGTGGATATAGATATGATTTGGTTAAAATATTCAAATGAAAATTTTCGTGATTAATGTATGCTAATAATTGTAACATAAAGATGCAAATATGCATTTGCAATGAGTATTTTAGACTATATTTTTGCTATGTTTGCTAACGAAAACCTAATGGGGCAATGACCCCATTTCTGTTCATACACAATACAAAGCACCAAAGAAACGATGGCAGCGGCTTGTGCCCAGATAGCCAGTAGCAAAAGTGTCAAAAGTGTGGCTGAGGCTTTCAACATATCGAAACGTTTTCTTCCAAATCATAAAAGCTATGGGAATCCTCAGCGCCCTAAAGTGGAGTAACCACCCGTCTTCAACATCACACAGGAAGGAACAAGACGACCGAACTTGCTGGAATGGTTGTCTGGCTTCTTAAAACGTATCAGTAAGAAGGTCAGAGCACACACGCCTCAACAGAATATTGGGCTTCAATAAGGCTGATGTTTCAAAATTTTGCAGAAACCTTGAGAAGCATATGATAAGTACAAGTTTCCTGCACCTTGAGTCTTCAACTGTGATGAAACAGATGTCAACATGGTTGAGAATGCAGTAAAGACATTTGCCAAAAAAGGGCAGAAACAAGTTGGCCTTATTTCAAGTGCTGAAAGAGGGGCAAATACAACAGTGATTTACTGCTTCAACGCTGCGAGATTCTACATCCCGCCTATTTTCAGGCTTCAAAGAATGAGCCCACTATTGCAGACGTACGAGCCCCCAGAAGCCATTTACGCTTGCTTTAAGTCTGGCTGGATGACTGAAGATCTGTTTGTGGTATGATTCCATAATTTTCAAAAGAATACAAAATGTTCTCTAGAAGAACCAGTCTTATTAGTGCTTAACAGTCACGCGGGTCATATTTCCCTATTAGCTTACAATTTCTGCAAATGCAATGAAATTGTCATTGTATTCATATACATCGCATCGCACCCAGCCTCCGGATGTCGTCTTTTTCAGACCTTTGAAGAAGGCAGTAAATCGTGAGTCAGACCTTTATCTGAAAACACGCAATATGAAAGAGTTGGACAATACGACATTGCTTCCATCTTCAATTCTGCCTACGGTAGGGTCTCTTTAGTGGAAAAAGATGCAAAAGGTTTCCACTGTACTGGAATCTTCACACTGAAACCAAATGTGTTCTACGAGACCGATTTCACAACTTCTGCTGAAGATCTGAACCTGGTCCCCTTCCTTTCAGTCTCCGTGTCTTCAAATGTGGATGTTCTTAAATCTAAACAGTTCCCCTGCGGTATTATATCTCGCCGTAGGCAGTTGCAAGTCGCCCCAAGTTATGGTGGCTGAAATAACGCCCCAGACGCTGGAGCAATGAGGTCATCTGCAGGGTTCATGCTTTTTAGCTGTCAGAGTCTCAGAATCAATGAAGTTGCGCAATCTGCAGCACAGGATAGTAGCCAATATGTTGAAGTTTATCCTTGTATAGGAGCGACACCTAGAGACTCGCCCAAATTACAATAATATTAACAATTTCTCTTAAGGTGGCCTCATAGCCCCGATCTCATCTACTCATGTTAAAATTTATTCTTGTACATATAATCTTCTAAATCAGGATATAAAAATTTGTATTTTTGGCAACCCAACATACAAAAATTACAGACCATCTTCTTCTCTTTGCGCTGTTAAATGTCGTACAGCGGTGCAGGTGGTATTAGATGAATGCGAATTCGTTTAAACTACGCTATCCGACTCGTATTCAGTTTCATCGCTGTCCATGGAGATTTTCATTAGTGGCATTGTTCTTTTCAACACTTTTGTCACTATGTAATCTTCCGGGCCATCCTGCTATTTAGTATTCTGAGTAATGCGATGGTGGAATACCTAGGGAATTAATTAAAGGCAGATCGCCCGAGCAATTCAGGACAATAGCTAAATTATTTACAATGCGCATAAACAGCCAGTCAGTGCCTGATGAATGGAAAGTTGCTTATATCACCCCTCTTCATAAGAAAGGCAATCGAAATAAATGTGAAAATTACAGAGCCCTATCGGTCGCTAACACATTTAGCAGATTTTACGTACGAACTTTAAGAGACAATAGATGATGAATATCAAACCAACGAGGTATAGGAACAAAGTGGATTCAGAGCGAGAAGAAGCTGCATAGACAACGCATTCTGCATCAAACAACTCATTGAGAAACAACTAGCTACAGGAAAAGAAACACACCTATTATTTGCAGATCTGACGAAAGCGTACGATACAGTACCAGTGATAAGACTATGGCGAGGGATGAAACAAACACAGATTAGCCATACTCTCATAAAAGCGGTACAAGACTTATAATATGCGAACTGCTCATCGACAATAAAAATCGGTAATACGCTAACAGAAAGTTTTCCCGTTATGAAAAGCCTTCGACAAGGTTGTGCTATATCTCTGATTTTGTTTAAAGTATGTGTGGAGCTGGCATTAGAGAAGTGGAAAAGGAAATGTGGTGCCATGGGCTTTGAAATGTTTGACATGATGTTGCATACCTTGCAATTCGCATACGATCAGTGATTGTACAGTCAAAACTCAAAAGAGGCCATAGAGTAGTGACTATTTGAAAAATATAACGATTGGGAATTAACCATGAATATAAGAAGTAAAACCAAGTAGAAGAGCATCGGAAGTTATGAAGGGGATCTGGAGCCGAAGAAGGGTATAAGCATGGAAGGATGTAAAGGATACATTTGGGAGCGACATTTGATGCAGTGCAGAAGGCAAGGATGTTTTAGATATTCAAAACAGAATAACACGAAGCAGGAAAATGATAGGAGCTTTAAATGGAATATTTTGGGCAAAGTATGCCACAAGAAACAAAAAGAAGAATATATACAACTTCATTGTCAAAAGTATATTAACCTATGGTTCCGAGACGTGGACAATGACAGGAAACGACAAGCGAAAGAGATGGATGCCTTAAGATGGTCCGCGAGAATATCAAGATTAGACATGAAATCTAATGTATGTAAGGGAAGTAATGGATGCAAAGACAACAGTGGGACGATATCGAGCATAAGTAACTGGTTTGGTATATCCACGTACGAAGAATAGAAGACGATAGACTGTCAAATCAATATCATTGATAGTATTTCGGGAACATAAACATGAACACAAACACAAACATTTCTCATTTTTTAAGAGAAATATGCCTTATTAATTTTTCATTTCTTTACAAGATCTCCCCATCCGGCGCGATAAAAAGCATGTTTCCCCAAATTTCCATTTTCTTCTGTTTACCTGAATTTTAAAATTGCGCAATATTTTGTAACCCACCTAAAACCAATTAGTGTTCGATAAAAGCAAAGCAGTCCCGACTTCTTTGTTTTCTATTTTAGCGCATAAATAACCTAGGAGGTAGTTTTTCTCTGTGTTTAGGCGGCTTGTAATAAAGTTGTGGTTAAGTGTGTCAGTCGTGACCGGCGTATCACTGGAAGTAATCGTCACTTTTCCTTTTAAATTCTCCTACTAATTTGTCCTGAATGAGATAATTAAATTTCTATGCTGTAAATTACCGATTTTTCGCACGAATAAAAACAACTGCCCACAAAGCAGACTGTTACGAAATCTCTTGCAGTGAGATTCTCAGTGTTTTACAATGTATCTGACATCCTAATATTATCTTATTTAAGGTCATATCATTCATATTTGTTTTCTTAAATTTTCTAATTTTCCGATTTATTTCATGTTTCCAACATTCCGTGAAATTTTGTCGTAAAACATTCGGAGATCCAAATGTGGAATCTTAAACCGCAGAGGATGCCATCGGGGGCATAATTTGGAGCCAATGAAATTAAAAAAAAATTTATTTATGCCAGATGGAGTTTTTTCTGCCACAACCAATATGTACAACTGGTGCATCAAGTTACACATATATAAATTATAAATTTAAATATAGAAATTTGCATTTCATGCTTGTGGGTCATTTAAAAATACAAACTAGGCAAGTCACTGCATTCATGTGTTTTAATAAACACCTTCGCCAAACTGAAATGAATATTTTATTAAAGTAGTCCATAAAGAGCAAGATATAAATTATTAAATTATTATTTGCTCAGCACCCGGTGCACATCAAAAAAAAGGCTGACTCACTTGGCGGAAGGATATTGCTTGTAATATTGCTTGTAATATTAACAATACGGCAGGTATGGGAATATACAATATACATGTGCCTGCCGAATCTCTATGTATATCGTTGTGTGGAACACTTTGTACCGAGAATTTAAAGATTACGCAATAAGACCAGCTGGACAAAAGGCAATAGGCAGGCTTAACATTTTTCAGAAGAAAACCTAGTTTATCAAAGGATTTCAGTCTGATTCTTACCTTGTTGTCAACCTTTCAAGCCAAGGTCTTTCCTTCTTCTAACTTACAATTGAACACTCGAATGGTGTACCTAAGAACTTTCTGCCCACCATCTACCATACATTTCTCGCGAAGTCACAATGAGTCAAAATTGACGGTTCTTTGTTCTCTTTTTATGTTTATCTGAGATCTAAATTTTGGTTTAAAGCAACCACTGCAGAAAGCCCCATTTCTCAAAAACTTGTTGGAAGGACAAACGTATACCAAGAACTCTTAACCTCAGTGCACAAAATTCATCAAAAGGCCAGTCTAAAATTAAAAAAGTGATTTGGAGGAAACCGGCTTTTCTCTGTGAGCCTCCAACCTTAAGAATAACCTTCTTCTTCAATTAAAAGATCATCAAAAGTATTTTGAAAAGGGATTCCAACCTACTAGAATGTTGCTACTGTATTATCCTCACATTTTTTGTGAACATTTGCAGATGTATTTGTTTCGTGCACTGTGTTTCATAATTCCAATGTTCTATAAATGGCCTTACTTGTCCCTCATCTCCAGTAAATGCTTATTTGGTCCATGGAAGGTGCTGTTATGGTTCTTCTTTATTACTGGTTTGTCCTTGCCGTGTAGCCTTATATTCGACGTGCCTCAGGGTAATATTCTAGGCCCTATTTTGTATACGTACTATTTACACGTCTTCTTTTCAAAAATCGCTTTATCACTGTAGACGATATACTCAACTTTACCATTCTTTCGAAGCTGCAAATGTTCGCAACGCCTGCTCCCTCATAAATAGAGATACGAATAAAAAGACCTAGAGGTAGGAATAGACTAGACTACTGCTCTCAAATAGTTAGAGATGTAGGATGTTCTACTTTTAGAGAAATGCGTAGGTCAGCTCAGGATAGAAAAGGATGGAGGTACATGTCCACCGTCCAACCAGTCTTCGGACTGAAAACCATAATGATGCATTTTTTCAGCATCACACGTTCTGCGTTTTTGAAAATAATGCTATCCCACATTTTACTCTTTGTTAATAAACGCCATTTACAGTAGACTGTATATTTGCCACTTATTTTATTCTTTTCAAAAATAATTAATTAACAAAAGAGTTGAAGGAATGTGGAACGAAAATGTAAATGAGCCTAATATTTTAAATATTTCATTGATAGAATGTCATGTGATATAAGTATTATTTAACAAGTCAGTAATGATATATATTGTATAATCGGAGTCCCCCGTATACCGCTAGGTGTGGGGGTGTTGTGTCACTAATCACCCATGCACGAATTTGCACCACTCCCTCTTATTTTGTGCCAACACTTTTGCATCCCTCCATTCCACGTTTTTATTCTTTATTATTTTTCCTATTACACTATCCCACGTTTCTTTTGGTCTTCCCCTTTTCTTGTTCATTTGACTCTTGCCTCCCATACCTCTTTAACTTGTCTATCCCGGTTCATTCTACTCAAATGCCCCCACCAGCTCAACTGTCTTCTCTCTATAAATTCTACCTCTAAATCTTCTCTGACTTGTTCATTCCTAACTCTGTCACATCTCGTTATCCCTTTCGCAAATATTTCATTTCTGTTGCTTGTACTTTACTTTTTTGACTTCTTGTCAACACCCATGATTCACAGCCGTACGTAAGTATTGGTCTATATATTGCTTTATACACTTTCATCTTCGTTGTTTTGGATACTTCCTTTTTGTTGATAAAGTTGTTGTTCATTGCATAGTATAACTTTATAGTTTTCTCAATCCTCTCAGTAATCTCTAGTCATGTCTCCCTTTTTCTTCAATAGTTGCCCCCAGATATCGAAATTGACTTACTTGTCCGATCTTTACACCATCCACCATTATATTTAAATTTAACTCTTCTTCAGTTATTGTCATCACTTTCGTCTTATCTTTATTCATTAGCATACCACTTTTCTTTAGTTCTTCATTCTACACTGTCAAATTCGTTTGTAAGTCTTGTACACTACCTGTCACAATAACAATATCGTCAGCAAAAGCACATTCTGACAATTCTACTTTCTGCAAGTTTCTGTATCCTACATACAGTCTTTTGGCTCTTCGATTACTTCTTTGTATAATGTCATCCATAAAAACTGTAAATAATGCTGGACTCATGACACCTCCTTGCCGCAATCCTTCTGTTGTTTCAAAGAGATCTGATCTCATATTTTTCGTGATGACACAATTTACGTCATTTCTGTAAAGACTCTTTATAATCCTTACGAGTTTGTTGTTGACTCCTCTGTTATATAGAGACTTTCCCTTTGCTGCTCTCAATATAAGCCCCTTGAAACTGTTCCACGCTTGATCAACATTTTCCAGATTTTCCATTTTTAGATTCATTCCTCTGTTTATTATTTCCTCGTACCTTCTTGCTATATGTTCCTCTTTCAATCTGTATGTTTTTATGGTTTCAAATTTAATCTTTCTCTCAGTTTCCATAATTTCCTGCTCTTTCTGTTCTCTTATCTTTGCAACCAAGAAGTAATGATCACTACTTATTTCCGCTTCTCTTTTAACCCTTACATCCATTACTATTTTTCTATTTTCTCTCTCTACAAATATGTAGTCTATTATTGATTTCTCGTTATGTTCGTATAATGTATTTGTGACCACTAGATTATTAAGCTGGCAGTAATAATGCAGAACTTACATTTTTCAGCCTAGGGGAATTCAAAATGGTCAAATTTTTCTTGAGAACAGTAGCAGTATTTTGGATATTTACATCTTTTTCAATCAACAATACCTACAGTTTACATAATATTTAACGACCAAACGCTAATATAGGTAGCAAATAAAATATTGTATAATTTATTATCCACGTAAATTTCTTTGTAGGTCACATAAATTTTATAACGTACATCGTCTCTTACCGAAAAAATCGTATCACATGTGTCGTCTTATTACAGCGGAAGAGCAGTTTCCCGTTTAATTACGCAACTCACATACCTTTATTAACTTCCACTTCTAGATCATAACGAATCGATGAAAAAGATAGGTAAGTACGATAAAACAAATTCTAGATGCCTCATAAAGTAGGTCATGCCTCGATTTATTCAAACCGACAAAAACACATCGCAAATTCGTTTTCTGATTGGCTGCTTCGCTGGGCTAGACGCGAACAAGTGAAAGTGCAAACCTAACCTCGATTTCACTTTCGTTTAGTAGGCCGAACGGGTCCCACGACATACTCGATTTTTGCATTAAATTGCAGCATTCGCTTTAGTGTTCTATCTCTGTTTCTGTTTATAAGTAAATGTTGGGGAGAGAGATGGGGGTTTTCGATGTGAAGGGGAATTGGCTAGAGTCGTTTCGAGCCTAGAAACTAACGTGAATTGGGTCGTGTGCTCCTTAGTAGTTATTGCATCACATACTATTATGCGACGAGATTCACTGTCCGTACAGGAAATCGAAAAATTGTCAACACTATCTGATTAGCGCGTGTGGAACAAATAGCTTCAAGCAGCGAAACATAGTGAAAAAATTTAATGAATGCAGCACGTACAGAAAAAGAACCATCTAACGAAAGTAAGAGTTTTAAAATTTGCCAAGAATGTCCCACGAATAAAGATCATCTTATATGCACCGAGTGTTAAATTTGATGTAAGTAAACTACACCTACAGCACTCTTTTAAACTTGAATTCTAGTTGGTTTTATTTGACAGTAACTATTAAGTACAAATTGTTTTGCGTAAGGTGATTTTTTCAAAGTTCTAATAACGTGATTAATGCATTATAGTGGAGACCAGTCTGAGGAGTATGTATATTGACTGTAAACCTATATTTGGTGAACTTGCTCACAGTGTCGGAATGGTAAAGCATAGGTTGGTACCCCAATAATAATTATTGTTGGTATTAATTTACTAACAATATATTAGAGTAATTTTGGAAGCGATACCCTACGGGCGGAGTAGGCATGGTGAGAAGTAAGATGTCCTTACAATCCCTCAAGATACATAACCGTTTATGTTACGTCTTACGTTATGCCTCTACTAACCGATAAATTAGTTTGATGACCTATTTCGGCATAAGTAGCTAAACAGGGCATCAGGTATCTTTTTTACGTCATCGGTAGATATGTTCCATCCACATCAGGCAGAGGTGTCCATTACCGAATATTTCCAATTTATGTATTTCTACAAACTATTCAGGCAGATACAGATATAGCTGCATTTCAGTGAAAACATATCCGTATCCGGGTACCGATTTACAATCGGGCCATGTTCCTCAGTGGGTGTTTTTAAAGTTAAACCAAAAAGAGTAAGAAAATCAAAAGCACTTTGATATGAGGTAAGAAAACTGAAGAAACCCACTACGAGAAAACAGGCTAAAGTCATGACCAACGATGCAGCCAAAGTAACAGCTCATACTGTACAAATAAGAAGCTATTGAAAAGATAAATGCCATGACTGAAAGCATAGAAAAAAGGGCTACTAAAACCGAAAATGAATAAGTTATGGATGTCGGATAACATCTTCCAGATGATGGCGAAATGAGGCTGTTAAAAGAAAAGAAAGAAAGAAATCAGGGGAACGATACGAGAAGCTAAAGAACGTGAAGTAAATGGAAAATGTGCTAAAACATAGAAGACTTGCAAATGAAGCATGATAGTTTTCAAGTTCACCTCAATTCAAGCAAGTGACTAGACAACATAAGACAGGAGCATTTAATAATGACGAAAAACTAATTGTTCAAAAGAGAGAAACTTATGACTTATGAGAACTTACGACTACGGAAGCATTCTTCGAAAATGGCTTGAATCCGAATTTGTTCTGCTGCCTTAGGAAGTGCTGGGAGTATAGAACAGTAAGCCTCAAGAGTCATTTTCTGAAGCTATTTCTAAAAATAATTCATCAAAAAATCTACAAACTCTGCACGCTTTGATTTTAGAACTGCGCTTGGAACACTGGCTGCTTTGTTCAGCATCAAAATATTATTCCAACGATGTGGGAACATGAACTTATTGTAATATCTATACTTGTTTTATTGATTATCAGAGAGCATGTGGCACAGTACAACATAAGAAGGTGATAGAATGCTTAAAGAGTTAGAATTGGTTGATAGGGACCTCAGAATTATAACGAATTTATAACGGCACCCATCAGCTTCTGTAAGGCTGAAAAGTGAGAATACAGAAGACATAAGAATTCTGAGAATTGTGAGGCAGGCTGTATATAAACTTCTGATCTGCTGCCTTTTCCCGGTCCTCATGTATGGTATCGCATCCTGGACCTTAACGGAGGCAATAAACAAAATAATGGGGGCTTTTGGGATGTAGCGTTACCGCAGGATCTTGAGAATATTGCGGACAGACCGTGTTACAAATGAAATAATTCTTCGGAGAATGAGAAAGAAAAGAAAGTGCTGGGCACACGAAAACTCCAGTTGTTCGATCGCATTATGCGTAACGAGAGCAGATTATCATCTACTGCAATCGATACTGCAGGACAAAGAATGGAAAATGAAAGGTCTAGGAAGGAGAAGAATCTCATGGTTGAAGAACTAAGAACCTGGTGTTCCATGAGTAGTTATAGCCAATACGGTTGTAAAAATCCGGAACGGATAGGCACTATACAGAGAAGATTCATGCAAGGTATGCAAGCGAAGATGACATTTAAAATGTGGGAAATAATTTCTTGCTTTGAATTAAAATATTTATTCAGAATTTGATATACAGGTACTTCCCCCCCACAAACATTTAAATATTTGATGCCGTCGATTTTGAGAAAATGTTTTCCACCTACAAAGATACTTATGGGGGGAACTTACCCTTTGATAGAAATGGGCGTGTCCGGGTGTTGCAGTTCCTTCAGACTTTAATTGCAGAAGATCTCTTCATTCCAGATACTGGTTGCGCTCTATCAGAGATAAAATAATGTGGTATTTTCCAATTGCCTTCCATATCGGATTTCCCATTATTTTTATGAAGTGTAATTTTGCTTGTACATGTACATTTTACAGCATGAATTGCAACGTTCTACTCCACAGAGTACGGGGTCAAGTAAAAATCTGAAACTTATTTTCTAGCTGAATAAGGGTAAAGGGCAAATTTGTATCAATGCCTACTTAGTACTCCCTTATCATAGTAGTTGCTACTTATCAATTTCATTAATAAAACCAATCAATTTTGCTAATAAAACGCTGAGTACATTAACTTTCAATCTCGCATTTTTATCAGCCTTTTTGGAAATATCATGCCACATTCTATCAATTTCTGAACTTCTGCGTACGTCATACATTTATAAATAAATTTTGCAATATCCTATTCAGCAGTCGGCCGATTCGAATTGGAAAAATTACAGTAACGTGAGCCGCACGTGAGGATCAAAAATACAACACGAGACTACATAACATCACGAGACCTTTTCTGCCATGAGATACCATAATCACATTCAACAAAACAGATAAAAAAGCAAAAACAATAGTGTTACTACTTTTGTAGTAAACCAGTGGCATTCAAACATTTCATGCAGTTTTGATTCCTGCGGTACTGTTATAGGAAGACATCGTAATACTTCATGTAAAACTGTCAAATTGCAAGATGTAACACAAAATAGTACAAAATCTGCAGATAACCATAAATATGTCCAAAAACGCTTCCCTTCTAAGAATTATGGGCCTCTAAATCACATGGACCGTTCGAATAACTCCTCTTCGGGCAAGTACCCCGCCAAGCATTGAATTATGGAACAAAATCCAGATTTTGTGCACTGTTTTTCAACATTGCATTTTTAGAATATGGATGGAAAACCGTGGACCACTAGTTTCGTCCTTTTGGGACTCATCACTACGGTACTTTCCCTTACCCTTATCTCGAATAATTGACACCAGGCTCAAGAAATCGAGTTACAGTTATATCCTGGTTTACGTCCAGAAAATTCAATAGTTTGCTGTTTGCTGGCCCGCAGCAGGATCAACTCTCGATTACAACAACGTACGTCGCACCTGAACGTCGTGGACGGACTCAGAGACCAAATGTCCCCAATCCAGTGAAAGCGCTGATCGTAGGGACGCGAGTCGTTACTATGACAACGGGTATGTCAGATAGATCAAAATGAATGTTTCTGAGTTAAATAATCCTTTAATTTAGTAAATTAACATTAAGAACTGCGAGCATCCAGTTAGAGTCCAGCCAAGTGCAAAACTAGGACATCGAAATAAGGGTAAGTATCTACGACAAAACTGCCTTCCTTTGGTATAAAATAGTGTATAATTGAACATTGTCCAATGAACTCTATTTATCCGAACACAAGTTTTAGCAATGAACACAAATTTCTAGATATTTTATAGTGTTTTGATGTATGCGTCCCCAATGCTGAAATTCCACGAACCGCCATTGACTAACTTACTGTGTTTCTTTGCAAAATCCCCAGGAAGACTGGAAACAAATATCTAAAAGATGTGTGGCATATAAATAAGTAATAATAATAATAATAATAATAATAAAGCATTTATTCTTTTGAACATACAAAACAAATTAATATACATATACCTACATCGGTAATATTGAGTATGTCCGCAGAAACAGCCAATATTCAAATGCAAGAAAAGAAACATTTCCCACATTTGTTCTTCCATATAGCATAACACTATATATTATATACGTAAATGAGGAGTATCCCGAAACACTATACAATTAGTGATTAATTTTACAATTACAATGCCTATAGGGCCCGATCAAAAAAAAGAAAAAAACATATAACTGCAAAGAAACAAGAAAAATAAAGATTGTTGCTATAGTATTAGAAGCTGAATGACACGAAGACGAATGAGAATGAAAATGGTAAGATTTAAGTTATATTTTAAATGTAATGCTAATTTTTCCCGCGTGCAGCATGTTTCTAAGTTGATGTATTTGTTTTTCTGCAATGCACCCGCACTTCATCACCAAATTTATTACTTTCGCAGCTGTATAAGAAAATGATCCCTGAAACTGAGCAGTTCGGTGTATAGGTATCGTTACAAGACTTTTTGACCTAATATTAATTTGATGGACCTCCGCCCTAACCAGAATTTTCTGTGATAGATATGTAGGAGAACCATTTTCTAATAATTTAAGGCATAATTTAGAGTAATGTAGAAATCTACGATCTCTTAATGGTCAACCACCGAAGCACTCCCAGACGACCCCTCAGCGAGTAGCGTTTTCTTAAATCAAAAATTAAACGTATCCATGAATTTTGAACTTTTTGCAGACGCCTCACATTATAACTCGTTAGACACGGCCCAAAAACAGAGTCACAATAATTTAAGTGTGATAAAACTAGAGATTCACAAAGAGTTACTTCCGAACGAATGTTTAAAATATGACGACTATTATAGATAACTTTCAAATTAGCATAAGCACTTCTTATTATTCGATTCACATGCGTGTTGAATCTCATGTCTGAATCAATGTACAAACCAAGATTCTTGACCACCCCAACGACTGATAATTTTACGTTATCCAACTTTACACCCAATCTCGCCAGGCATCGCTCTCTAGTATACTTACGCCCGAGAAGCATCACCTGCGACTTGGCTGGATTCAAGGTTCAACAGTATTTTTGTGACACCTGATGAAGTGAACAGAGATCCCGGTTTATAAACAAATTTGACTGGTCTATTTGATCTTCAGAACAAGAATAATAAAGCTGACTATCGTCCGCATAGAAATGACTCTTGCAGTATGTTAAACAATTTTGAAATAAATGTAGAAAATAACAAGGGGCCAATAAGTGATCCCTGCGGCACACCACTAACCTATGTTAAAGGATTCAAACATTTCTGTTTATATCTTACTAATTGCTGCCTATTCTGTAAATAACTCTTCATCAACCTAACAGCGCCGTCAGCAAAACCTAAATTATGAAGCATTGCCAGCATTAAATTATGATTAATGCGGTCAAAAGCTTTGGAGTAACCCAGGAGTACCAAGGTAGTCACCATGTTACTATCTGTAGCCGTCAAGATATCATCAACATTCAACAACCGACAAAAGCCCGGTAGTGCAACTATAATTGTTCCGAAAACCGGATTGATTACTTGGCAGGATCTTATATTCGAAATACCAGCAGATAATTAAAAGAAACAAGACTTCGAAGAAAAAGATGCCCTTTAAAGTTTTTCCAATTAGTATTTTTAAACAATTTTGTAATAAAATTATCTGTATTACAAAACTTTCTGCTTTCAAAGTACTGTCTGCTAACGCAATTTCAGGATCATCCATGTTATCAAAAGTTTTCAACTTTTCATCCAGCGGATCTAAATATGTACCTACTTGGTAAGCTTTCTCGAGATTCATTAAATATTACCTAAGTATACAAATCTTGAATTGTATTTTTAACAGACTTCAAAAAAAGGAGGTGGTTCTCAATTCGACTGTATTCTTTTTTATGTGTGATGACCTCAGAACTTTTTTCTAGGTGAACCGATTTTGATGATTTTTTATTTGAAAGCTGGTGCTTCTCATGTGGTCCCATATAAATTTGATCAAGATCTGACCAGTAGTTTTTGAGTTATCCTTAATAATGCGTATGTAATTGACTTCGACTACATTGATGATGTTCTCATTGTATATTGAAGTCGGTTTTCTCTTTTGTAGGACAAAAATATTATCTAAAATCTTTACTCCTGAAAGTCTTCCTTTATCCTCCTGCTAACGAGACAATCTGTGTTGTTGTAATAGACAAAGACTTAGTCCCTCTTTTAAGCAAACCGTGAACAGCGAATGAAGACAATTACTAATGGAAAGGAAGCTCGGTAAGAAGTTCCACAACTTCACGACAGAGGATGAAGAAGAAAATTCAGATGAACTTGATGATGTGAAGATATTTTGTTTTAGTCTGTGAGCACGTGTTTTTTTGCAAATATGAATAGCTGATAATAAATGTCCCTAAACATGTCTGCAGACACGGTAAAAGTGACTTCTCTTGCTCGCGAGACATCACAAAGCTGATGGCACAGGATAACTTTTAGTGTGTTGCTAGACACTGATTTTCACAAATTTCTAGATCAAAATATTTTTCATGATCTAAATTGCTATAAGTAAAAGAAAAATTATACATAATAAAAAATTTAAAAATAATTTAAAAAATTGAATAAGAAAAATTAATGTTAACTTCCAAGATTGATAGCGGTTGTTAAAATGCCTTTTATCTTTCGGTCATTTCACTCTGGGCAGATGAACATGATATTCCAATTTGAAAAACATTTTAGTTTACATTCTAAAACAGAAAATTGTCACTACGGCAGAGAATATGTACACAAATTCAAGGCTAGCTCACGGCATTTTTTTTCTAATTTCAATGCGAGATAGGGGTAATCAAAAGTGACATTGGAATCATATGATGATTACACGTTTCGAGTCATTTACACCAATTAAAAGCATATTTTGTTGTTTATTCAAACATATGATCTACATTGATATGGGAAACTGAATGGAGATGTTACTGGAAATATGTGCTAAAACCGGTTGAAACAACCCTTAAGAGCAGCAAAAAATGCGTTGGCTAAGAGATCATAGCTCAAAGATTTCATGTGTTCTGGTCATTTGTTGAGTGTACAAAGTTTGTTTGAATTAAATAATTAAGTCAATAAGTGTTTATAACCGACACATTTAACAACAAGTTAAATAAAATCAAAGCTATCGTCCTTAGTGAGGCCA
The DNA here is from genome assembly GCA_963966045.1 of Xestobium rufovillosum. NCBI lineage: Eukaryota > Metazoa > Arthropoda > Insecta > Coleoptera > Ptinidae > Xestobium > Xestobium rufovillosum. The sequence goes on from OZ014502.1 coordinate 11,781,404, forward strand.
AGGTGAAATACAAAGGGTTACGTCCACAATTACATAAAAAGATAAAATACCCTTCTTAATGAAAAGTTTTGACTGATTGGAATCATTAAATATTATGATTGTCCCAGAAGGACGAAACCAGTTGGTCTGCGGTTTTCCATACAAATTCAAAACATGCAATATTCGAACAAAGACCTGCTTAAAAGCACGTACGTACATGGAGACAAATTAGGATTGTTTCAAAGTCACCTTAGGTGGGGTAGCAGTCTGAAACGTCTCGTAGTACAAAAAATCTGGATTTAGTTCTATAATTCAATGTCTGGTGGGGTATTTGCCCGAGGAGTAGTTGTTCGAACGGTCCAGTACCACTAATTTAGTGAAATGATTAAAAATTGCGACAAGAGAGAATGGGCATACGCAGCAGAGAAGAGGAAAGAAACATTAAAATGGATTTGGGAGGGCCATGTGGCAAGGAAATCCCTAGATAATTGGTTCAACAGAGCTGCTCATTTTCGTTATCCAAGAATGACAAAGCGAAGTACCTGGCAGACCGCAGAAGAGACGATTGGACGACATTTTTAAAGTTTCTCATTCATGAATGCCACCATCTGCCAATCACCCTATTGCATTCAATTATTAAATATTAATATGTAATATTTGTCAATGTAATAATAATAATAATAATAATAACAAAAACAATAACATCCATATATTTCTTAATATACCTATTCGCATTTTTAAATGTTTAAACCCTCGTATTTGGTTACCGGTAGTTTAGGTATCAGAACATTTCAGCGCCAATATCTTCATGCAGAAAGTTAACTGAATAAAACCTGTAATATTTGAATTTTTCTTGGGTCGTATAATTTAATAACAGGCTGCACAAATCACAGGAGTGGCATATCAGAATAGCTATGTTCAAGTGAATTATAGGCCTGTCTTTAGCTCTCTGTAATGCACTGACAGCTATTAACGTATACAAGTGGGAACCTGGTGGTTTTCAACTTTTACTTTTTATTACACTTATTTAAAACAACTAGGAAGTTTACGCGTATGCACTAAAATGACTCAGTTGTTATTTTTATAATGTTATTTATAAATTAATAGTTTAAGTGAAAATATCGAGTGGTACTTTGTTATCCATAAATTTACTTTTGAAACTTGGATAGGCGTGTATCTTATACTCAAGTTTTCACATACTTATCTGCTCTCCATTATGTTGGAGACAGCTCTTCTCGTACATATATGGAGAGTTGCTAAATCGAGCGATCTTGCCAGCCATGCAAGGTAATTGCCTATAGGTACAACCAATTTCTTGTATAGTATTTGGGTATATACTATCTTCCAATTTTATTCTCTTGTTCTTCGTAATTTTTTCTCAGCAGTAATTTATTTTCAATTCGTTCTCTTCTTTCTTAAAATTTTCCTCAGAGTAACGGTAGGCAATGGTATTATCAAACCACCTACTTTCTAATAAGGGCATGTTAAGCTGGTAATCTAGGACTCTCTAGGAAATGAATTTTCCTCAGAAACAGTTTGAAATAAAGTCTGCATAAGAATCCCTACTCCTCACCACATCAAACGTTTTGGTGGTGTCTAGAACCAAAGTTGTGTATAAATAAAGAAACAACTGAAAAGCAAAACGTCCTGTCTGTCTTTAATGCCACACTTGTTGCTTTTTTGTTTTATCCTAATGAATAATATTACTGCCACTCACAGTACACGAGAAAATCATCCACAAGATATACGGAGTTTGTTGTTTGCTTGACTCCAGCTATCACATAACTTGACCTTGAAACGCTCGACCTGCGACGGTCCGATAATGATGATCTCACTATGAAAATATCTAAATTATATAAATAGGTATTACAAATTTTCTTCTGACACGGTCATTGTTCAAATGGAACTCATCATCATAAGGTTCTCAGTCCGAAGACTGGTTGGACGCGTACCTCCATTCTTTTCTATCCTGAGCTAACCTACGCATTTCCCTAAAAGTAGAACATCCTACATCCCTAACTATTTGAGAGCAGTAGTCTAATCTAGGCCTACCCCTACCTCTTTTTATTCCTATCTCTGACTCTAGTATGTCACGAACTATTCCTTCGTGTCTTAGAAGGTGTCCCACCATCCTATCTCTCCTACTCTTTATTGTTTTCCATACCTTTCGCTTTTCCCCAACTCTTTCTAATACTTCCCTATTGCTAACCTTATCTATCCACGGTATCTTCATCATGCGTCTGTAGCACCACATTTCAAACGCTTCTACTCTTTTTCTATCCGCTTCTCCTATTGTCCAAGTTTCGCACCCGTATAATGCCGTACTCCATACATACGACGTTAAGAGTCTCTTCCTAGTCTCTATATTAACCGTTCTCGAGCATAACAGTTGTTTCTTTTTGTTAAACGCAACTCGGCCCTGCGCCATTCTTTGTTTTATATCTTTAGTGCTCCTACCGTCTTGAGTTATTTTACTTCCTAAGTAGCAGAAATCCGCGACCTCCTCTATCTTCTCATTTCCAATTTGTATTTCCATTTTAGTTCTATTTTCACATCCCCTACATACCAAAATTTTAGTTTTCTTTTTATTGATTTTCATGCCGAAGCCCTGTGTCAAAACTGCTTCCATTTCATTCAAAGCCGCTCCAAATTCTTCTTTGCTAGATGCTAACACTGCTATATCATCCGCAAATCTGAGCATGTTAATAGTTTGGCCCTGTACATTGATCCCTGAGGCTGTTCTTTCCTTAACAATCTTAATCGCATCTTCGATATATAAGTTGAAAACTAGAGGTGACAATGCACATCCCTGTCTCACTCCCTTCCGGATATCTACTTCCCTTTGTTCCTGCTCACATTCTATAACTGCCTTTTGCTCTTTGTAGAGATTATGTATTATTCTTCTGTCCCTGTATTTCATCCCTACCTTTCTCAGCACTTCGAACATCTTCCCCCATTTTACGTTGTCGAAGGCTTTTTCTAAATCTACAAATCCTATATAGACGCTCTTTCTCTTTTCTATCGTTTTTTCTATAATTACTCGTAAAGCTAGAATGGCCTCGCGCGTTCCTCTATTTCGTCTAAATCCGAACTGATCTTCTCCTAATATTTCTTCCGCCTTTTTCTCCATCCTTCTTTGCACAATTCTAGTTAAAATTTTTGACGCATGGGAAGTTAAACTGATAGTTCTAAAATTTTCGCATCTATCCGCGCCTTTTCTCTTTGGCAAAGCTACTATGATGTTCCGTTTGTAATCTTCTGGAATCTCGCCTGTCAGGTATATGCGACTAACTAGTTTAAATAAACGATCTATTACCTCTTGACCTGCGCACTTTAAGATTTCTGCCTGCAAGCCATCTATACCTGGTGCTTTATTATTCCTTAAACTTTTTAGTGCTATCTCAAACTCTTCTCTCATTATAGGACTCCCTAGGTTATCCCCCTCTACACTGCTTTCGCTTTCTAATATATCTTGCACTTCCTGTCCCGCATATAAGTTTCCTAAATATTCTTTCCACCTATCTGCCTTCTCCCCACTTCCGATTAGGATATCTCCTGCCTCATTTCTAATGTTTTTGGTACTAGATCCAATTTCTCTAAAATTTCTCCTAATTATTTTATATGCTTCATCAGTCTTTCCTACTTCGAATTTATCTTCCACTTCTTTGCATTTATTATCGATCCATTGCTCTTTCGCTTTCCTACATTCCCGAATAATTTCCCACTTGATCGCCTTATATCTTTGTTTCCCTGTTTCATCTAACCTATTTTTATATTTTCGCCTTTCCTCTATTAGACTCACAATATGTTTTGTTATCCAGGGTTTCCTACTTTCATTCTGTTTATGACCCAAAATATCCCTAGCTGAGGAAACTAAACTATTTTTAATGCAATTCCATTCTGCCTCTATGTCCCTAACAATATTTCCACCCGTGCCCTTTAGTGCTTCGTTTGTCTTTTTCTCGAACTTATTGCGCATATCATCATCTTTTAGTTTCTCTGGGTCAAGATACCTTCTTCCGCTTCTTTTTTTCAAAATCTTAAATTTAAGATTGGCTTTCATAACGACTATGTTGTGATCACTATCTATATCTGCTCCTGGATAACTTCTACAATCCCTAACTTGATTTCTAAATCTTTGCCTAACGAGAATGTAATCTATTTGATATCTCCCTAAGTCTCCTGGCATCTTCCACGTATAGCATCTCCTAACATGATGGTGAAATAGAGTGTTCGCGACCGTTAAGTTATGTTTATCGCAGAACTCTATCAGTCTAACTCCCCTATCGTTCCTATTGCCTAATCCAAAGGGGCCAACTATTCCGCCCTCTCGCCCTGTGCCTACGACTGCATTGAAATCTCCTGTAATTATTAAATTTTCGTGCCCTCTCACAAAATCTAGCACATATTCAATATCACTATAAACTGCCTCTACGGCCTCATCACTGTAGTTAGAAGTGGGCATATATACCTGTATTATTACTGTTTTTACAGGTTTCGAATCTAACCTAACCATAACTACCCTGTCACTTTGCTGTAAGAAATTTTCTACACTCTGTCCTACTTTTTTCCGCATAACAATTCCTACTCCCGAATTTCCTCCTAAAAAAAAAAAAAAAAATGGAACTCGGTATATTAATTAATAGGTGGATATTGAAAGAGGAAACAGTGGTGCGCCACTGTTTTTCTCAGATTTTGATGAAGTTTTCCAAATGCCCAACTTATAAAATTAATTAGAGTACTCAATCAATCAAACTTTTATTGTTTCCCATTTGCGTTTACAGTTATTGAAAAAAATAATAATATTTGAGCAGGAAGCAATTGGAGTAAATACAAAGAGTTTTCGCAAAGGGGGTGGATGAAGACTAGCAGAGATATAGGACTGGAAGTGGAAGTGGGAAGAGCTGGAGAAGAGCACAAATATCTGGAGGACAAGAAAAACATGTCAGCAAGAAGTAGCGAAAAAATCGACAATAGTGATGAAACAAGTAAGGGAGTAAGGAATTTTTGAGGGACCTGAAAAAGAAGAATAAAGTTATTCGATGCATTGGTGGGCAGCATAGCGTTGTATGGAGCAGAGATTTGGGGATGGGGAGAGAGAGAGAAAAGATAGAGGAACTCCACGAAAAATATATAAGGTGGACTCTAAGCCTAAACTGGATAACCTCGGGGTACATGGGGAGAGATGAAATAAAGAGGGTTAAACTGAGAACAAGGGCAGGGAAAAGTGCATGAAGAAAAGTTAAGAGGTGAAGAGGTGGAGAGGTGGAGGCGGTAACGAATTAACAAGGCAGTGTTGGAAACAGATAAGGAAGGGATGAAGCAAAAAGAAAAGTGGGAAGAAAGAAGGGAAAAATTCTACGAGGAGAGAGGATATGTGGCGGTAGAATTGAGACTAAGGAGATGGAACATGGTAAGGGAAATACAAGAAAGAGATAGGCAGATACAGGAACAAAGTAAACAACAAAAAATAAGAGAATCCAGATGCAACCATAAATATAAAGAGATGGGAACCACGGCGCCGCTCAGATACTTATAAAAGAGGGAAAAGGAGGAGAAGATGATAAGGGTGGCGAAGTTTTCTAGTGGAAAACGACGTGAGAAGTAAAAGGTACTGGGAAAACGAAGAAAGAAGGAAGTGCAGGATGTGCAGGATGTGCGAAGCGGAAGAGGAGACGTGCGAATATGTATTGGAGAGGTGCAGTTGGAAAGAGAACACAGAACAGGCAAGATTAGAGTGGATTAGAAGGCATTCTTGCAACATTCAAATCGAAAGATATGTGTCATTTACAGTTTTCAACATCTCCTTATAACACTATAAATTTAGTAAATAGGTAAATATTTGGCCTGGAAAATTCCGTTTTTCAATTTTCGTTTGGCATCATTTGGAGGCAGAAATTATTGAAGGCTGAAAATATTTTTGGTGGCCACCGTTATGAAATTTTTTTTTTCTGAAAACTGAAATACTAATAATTCCCGAGACATAGCCTGCCGCCTGCCTTAATGAGACATCCGGTATATCTCCATGAACTTGACTGTAAAATAGGTATATAACGCTTGGTATAAAAAACAATACCTTTGAACCATAGACGTGCTCAGGGAAAAGTTGGGGGGTCAATGGGTATTACAATCCCCCCTTTCCTCCGTTAGTGCATCGACTTTTTTGATCAAACTTATACAAACACTGTGCCGATATATGAAAAAATGTTGTACAAAATTTCAACGGAATATCGTAAAAAACAAAGGAGTTATTAATAAAAATAGTTTTTTTTAAATTTTAACTTTAACACCCTGTATTTTGAAAGAAAGAAACCTAATTGAGAAATGGCATAAGGAAAGCCCCATTATTTTTAGCCAGATAATCTGTGGTTAACGGTTTGACCTATTTTGTTGGCAACACCCTGTGTATTTAGTTTTCTCTAAAATTTTCAAAAATTTGTCTTGATCTCTGCAGTCTGAGATCTATATTCTCTCTAGTTTGGTACATACTTGTGCAGTGTGCACTTGATAATTTCTTACATACATCCCTATTTGAGAGCAGTAGTCTAATCTGGGCCTACCTCTTTCTATTCCTATCTCTAACTCAAGTATGTCGCGAACTAATAAATCCTTCCTGCCTCAGAAGGTGTTCTACCAACCTATCTCTCCTATTCTTTACTGTCCTCCATACATTTCGCTTTTCCCCAACTCTTTCTAATACCTCTATGTTGCTAACCTTATCTATCCACGGTATCTTCATCATGCGTCTGTAGCACCACATTTCAAACGCTTCTAATTTTTTCCGATCCGCTTCTCCAAGTTTCGCACCCGTACAATGCCGTACTCCATATACATACGTACATACATACATACTCTTCCGAGTTTCTACATTTAAATGCAACTCAGCCCTGTGCTATTCCTTGTTTTATATCTCTGGAGCTCCTACCATGGCGAGTTATTTGACTTCCTAAATAGCAGAAATCTGAGACTTCCTCTATCTTCTCGTTTCCAATTTGCATTTTAGTTTTAGGCCTATTTTCAGGCTCCCTACACACCAAAATTTTGGTTTTCTTTTTATTAATCTTCATACCATAGCCCTCCGTCAAAACTGCTTCCATTTCGTGGTGGAGAGGGCGCTCGCATTTTTTTTTTAAGATTATGGCGTTAGCGACTATAGCTTTATATTTGATTTATTGTGTAACTAAATTTTGCTATATTTCCTTGGAGAATACGAACGTACCGAGCGAGCATTGGCAGCTGATCAATTAAAATTATTTGGCAATTGACTTAAGTGAAAATAATTATTCTAATTAAATCCTTTTGATGGCCAGAATATTACACAGGTTACTTTTCAGATCTCTAATGTCAATGGTAAAAAATAAACAGCCCACATTACGTTGGTAAACAATTAAACGGCAAATTTTGCTACAAACGAAACGAATTTTACGCTTGTGTTTGTCTTGCAGATTTCTCTTATTTTCAATAGGCCCAACTACAGAGATCACAAAAAAGCATGTAATGCGCAAATTTTTTACACAATACCAGCCTATTATGTAACGCAACGTTTCAGCGTTTAACCTAAATTAAAGTAGACCATACTTTTTTTAGAAATAAAGTAAAACTCTATTGTTTTCAAGCAAAAACTAATTCTCAACGATTAAGACAGCAGCTGAAATGGATGGAACTATGCGTAACATGATGCAATTAAACTGCTGTCTGAACTAATGTAACGTGATTGAAAGTTAGGAACGATATGATAACCCGCGGGAGGTCCAGACGGAAGATAACGGTTAAGGGCTAATAACATAGTTTACGTAAACATTGTAGATAGACTCACTTATTTTTTTTAATTGCATCATTTTAAAATAGCGTTTTGGAAAGAAATCTGCTACCTTAAGTATATTTCTGGAACTGTTTATGATGCAAATGTTGATTTAGTTTGCAGTACTCAAAGATACTCACGGATGAGATAAGAGATGAGAGTTTTCTTCCGTTAACAGAAAATAAAAGATCGTTGACGTATGCTATCAGTCACGCTTTAAGATAAACTAATGCTTCTCTTGATTTGAATTTTCAACCTGATATACTTAAATGAATCGAAAATTTTCGTTTTCAATCCTTTACCAGTAGAGCCTTATTCATTGAAGAAGACGTGATAATAATTTACAGTTATGTGATCATTTAAGAGAAGGTTTAAACTTTCTTTTCACGCAAATTGTAACAAAAACTAAATTATTTCATTAAAATGCTACAACAAACTTCTATGGTGAACAGTCTGGACATGCAAACTGAATCGTGTCTTCCTTGCAGAGGCCGACGCATTCTTCGTGTACGTACCTAGAGCAAGAAATGCACTTACCCATATCCAAAACTTCATCTTGTTCGCAAAGAAAACAGTATCAAGAGTTACATCGTGCGATCCTGCACAATCTACAATATTAGCGTCTAAAGCCCTGGTTTTTAAGGCCCGACGGAATCCGTCGACGCACTGCGCTGTCACAATTTTACTGAATTATATGTTTGTTGCTAAGTTACACCAATAAAAAAAACTGAAAATTTTCTGCCATTCAAACAGCGACAGATTTAAAATACGGCCAACGGAATTCCGTCGACGGAAAGTTGTTAAAAACCAGGGCTTAAGTGTGAGGCCGCTCCATCAAATATCAACGTCCAGCCGCCTTGTACCTACAAAAATTATCCAACCACTTGGTAAAGGTCGCTGCAGTCATGCTGTCTTTCGCAGTCATTTCTATCGACGTTCCGGACGGCATTGAATCAATCCATTCCGGCTTCTGACGTTTGTGACGTCACCCAAATGGCGAACGCCACAAAAGAGGATTCCGCCGCAGCTAAGCTCGAAGCCGAAGATGGGGGTGGGCAAAAACTGAAAAAGGGCGCCAAGGAGTTGTTGGCTGATCCTCCAATGAACACGCAAACACAGCGGTCACAGCTCCTAAAAACCGCTGGTACACAATAGGGCAAATGAATGAAAAAAATAATAAAACAATATAGTCCAATAATAAAGCCAGCATATAATAATGGAAAAATAAATATAGCCCAGAATGAATATACAAAATAAAAAAATAGTGGTAAATCAAAATAGCTGTTAATATAAAAAAAAAATAGTACAACAAAACTGCGGGAAATTTAGACGCCCGGTACTCACGTTGCGCCAAAAAAAGAAAAACCAAAATAGGCGCCGATGACACGGTAAATACCCTACACGGTTGGAGCTCCGCACGCGCAGCGCACCGACGGGTCAATCGCACGCACTCTACCCAAACGCAAATAGACGCAAACGGCAGTATCGACCGTTTCTAAATCCCGTTACAAAAAAATATATCTAAGTATAAAATTGAATTGAAAATTGAATAAACGGCAAAAACACTAATCAAAATTTATCAAAGCAAACAACTCTTATCTAATTTAACACTGGCAAAATGATTAAACTATGTATGGAAAAAAAACTACCGGAATTATTTATACCAAAATGACAAATTAAATTTAACAAAATAACGTGACAAAATTATGTCAAAAAACAAACAGATGACCACAACAAGCCGTGGCCAGGCATCTACATTAAAACTAGCCGAACGGGACGATTCCTAAACGGACTAGCGGCGCGCAAACACGAAAAATACAAATACAAAGTGGTCACAAAAAGCTGTGACGGGCGCTACACAAAAACCAGCCGTTGGACACGATGTTCCAGACGGACAGGCGACGAAATAATCAAAATTGATATCTGACCTTCCAGATGATAAAATGCAGGTCAGCTGCTACAGCAAATCACTTTCTTGTAGCTCAGCATCAGGTGATCGGCGCTTCTCTTAACGTGGGGAAAAGTGCAGCAAAATCGAAATTTGCACCCACGGAAAAATTGCTCCCAGAAAAAAAACCCTAAAATGCCGAAAAGAAAAATTAGAATAGAAAATAAGAAAAAGGAAAGGAACTAACACCGATGACTGAATTTTGAAATAAAAGATGAAAAATGAGACACTCACCACGAGGGTTTTTTTTCTCCAACAAAACCGACTGGACTCCAAATGCGAGTTAAAATCCCAAAAGGCTTAGACGACGATTCCTAAACTTGCACAATACAACCAAATCGACGTCTTCAAACGGTCGGGACCCAAGAAAATCCCAGAAACTGGCAAGAAAATCTATTTCCCAAAACTTGGCGTCACCAACCACTCACAAGAAGAATACAGCCGGAAGTGCCGTTTCAGAAAGCAAATCGGAATTTCCAAAAAAAACGCCGACTATAATACAAGGTGGCCCCATCCGAAACTACAAATGTACCCAGAAGTACCCTAGATTTCCAAATCTTCCAGAGGCGTCACCGGTAATGGAATAGGTAACTAAAGAAAAGAAAGCTTAAAATGACTTGCAAACCCAAAGGAAAAGAAGATAGCAATAAGAAAAGTCATAAAGAGGTCTCAAGAGACAGAAGAATAGATAAGACAATGCATAAAGAACCGAAAGATGAGACAGGGAAAATGAAAATGAGAGGGCGCGCCACTGAGCATCTAAATGGGAAAATGTCCTGCACAAGTTGGCAGAACCGAAAGTAACCAAATTAACCTCAAAAATCTGACAACAGACTAACAACAAATTGGAGGCTATTAAATGAATAATTATACGACCAAATCGTGAAAAGGGAACGACATTCCTCCTAAGGTAGGCTCAGCAAATTATAAATACGAAAGACGAACAATTCCAAGGCTGAAAAGAACCGAAACATAAACAGAAACATGAACAGAAAGCTACAAAGTACAGAGGCAACAAGGGAACCCAAAAATAGCAGGTAAGTGAGACAAAATCCATAAGACTAGCGAACCTAACAAGAAATAATAATTTTAAGACAGTTCTACCCTCAAACAAATCGATAGAAACTCAACAAGACAATGAACGGAGGCATGATCGGAGAACAGCTGCAAGAGGGGCAAGTAAAGCAATAATAGACTAAATATAAGTGAGAGACCTAAAATAGGAATACAAGTACGGTAATCAGAGCACGATGTAAGTACAAGTCTATAATAAAATGTTGAAAAAAAACAATTGTTGTTTTAATGCCAAATTAAAACGTAACACGTTTACCTTTAAATAAGATCATAGGAGGGTTAGCCTTTCCACGTGCACCGCAGTAACATTCTCAGCGTGCTCTGGTGCGAAAAGATGGACCATTTTCGTTCCTCTTCTAGCAAGAACTTGTTGCTGATGGTGGAGAGTGAGACGGCATCCTTTCTCACCCATATTGTAAACAAATTGAGGCTGATCTGCAAGATTTAAACCTATCAAAACTTTAACTTTTGAAAATAGTCACTTATGATGACTTTATTTACTTTTTGGGACCTTGCCGGATTCATCGACTGAGTTTTTCTTCGAATCAATTCGGGTGACTGTTGTAGAACAAGCTCATCCACTTCCATCCTACCAATCTAGTATCTTGAGAAAAAGTATGCTTCAAACCATTTTCTTCGCCAAATTGAAAACGTTTCGTCAGGGGACTTTGCTGTTAGTGGCATCCCGACTTCGGCTAACTGGAAAATTCGTCGACATAATTCCGTTTATACTGTTTGGTTAAAGACTCCTACGGCCTAATTCTCTTTTGGTACTCCCAGTTCTAATATGGTTTCTTAATGTTCTATGGGAAATATCATATTTTTTGGATGCTGCAAGAACGGGCATCCCATCACGAACTGGTCGCAACGCATGCTGCAATGCCACCTCGGACCACAAGGCTCGTTTTTTAGACATTTTCAGGCAATCTAATGAAAAAGAACAAAACAAATCGATGCTAAAGAGAATTGTTCAAAATAAGGCCATTGCAACTATTAAAGCCACTTGACATTTGTTATGTGGCTTTATTAAGAGCAATACCATTTCGTACAAAAAAGATAAAATCACTAAACATTGCAAATTTTTAATTATTGTTCACTTTCCTTGTCGCTTCCTAGACAGCTATTGCACCTTTCGACGACTAAACTAATAGCTGCACTCCTTCCAGACAAACGAAGACACAACAATTTCTAACCTACAACTTTATAACGTATAACCGCTAAAAAATCAGATGGGTACATTTCCACCTAGCGGTCATCATAGAAACTCAAAAATATTTTTTCACAAAGTACTACAGATACCTTTTCATGTAAGATGGTTAAATTCAGCATTATGTGTGCAACTTTGCTAAAAACAGGTATTGGCCTTATTAGGTACGTGGCCTTATATGGTGCAGGAACCTTATTTGTCTTTGAATTCATGATACAAGGATAATAAAGTAGGATATTGCGCATGCGCTCTCAATAGGCGTGCGTCATTTAGTGACCCGCTAAACACGATCACTGCAGACCTATAAAAATTTATTTGAAACGTGAGAAATTGAATAATTTTCCATAAAGTCTCTAATTTGCCTCCCGACGTTTTACCATATTGTGGTTTGAGGATCTAGGGTGGCCATCTGTGTATCGGAATATAATATCGAAATGGTCTAGATACTTCAATAAAAAGAACTCGCGCCCGCGGGTCACTGAAAACCGCTACGAACATTCAAAAACTCCTAAATTTCGATGAAATTTTGACAGTTGGGTGTTGGGATTCGACCGAATTTGCGTTTGTCCGGAATATTTATTGTCAATTTAAAAAAAAATGAAATCCTACCCTTAAAAGTTAGCTGTTTCAAATTTCATTCCCACGCAACACCCGCCGCAATTTCCTCTTTTGAACCATGCCTATACCTTGAATTTAGAGTTTCCACCACCCAGGGAAGAGTTGTCTCTACACACCCCCCCCCCCCCCCCCCCCCATGCACTCCTTTATCAAGTGTTGCTTCTATGCAGTTCCTTATTTTTATTAAACCTGAAGGCTAATAAATTTGTTGCGCCATAATGTGGGTGAAGAGGAAATACTAAATGCCTTTAATCCATCTACCAGCAGTATAGTGCACCTCCAACAAGAAAAGATTCTGCTAGTAGAACCTTGGAAATAATATTATGCTCGATACAAAAACAAATTTTAATCTTCAAACCTGATTTTATTTAATAAGTAATTATTTCACGAATTGTTATGAATACTTCAAACAACTACTACTCGAGCAACTACCCAGCCAGGCTCCGAACTATATATGGTGTTTCAGGACAAACTTAAAATCTGAATTCAGAACATCAAAATGAGAGAAAAAGTTTCTATGAGGGTATGTCCGGAAACGCTTCGTTGAAGAGTTGCCCCCCTCCAAAGATATAGGCTAAAGTTTGGCTTTTATTATCTTTCTCAAATTTGGTGAAAGATGAAGCAATGAATTTTGATGAAGATTGTGCAAAAAATTAAAGACGCAAAAAAGTTTCTAAATGAATCAGGCTTTGCAAGCCACATTTTCATATGATAAAATTCGGGTCCAAAAAAAAGTTCAATAAAAAATATAATGTGGGTTGCTGTTTTCACCCATTTAAATGATGAGGGATGGCTGAAAAAGTGTCCTTTGCAAGAGTTTCCGATGGTAGAAAATCTATCAAAATTGATTTTTTTCATCTTTTACCAAATTTTAAAAAAGTAAATAAAAGCCTAACTTTTGCATATACCTTTGGAGGGGTAACGAAGCATTTCCGGACATACCCTCATAGCCTCATAGCCTCATAGGAACTTTTTCTATCATTTTGAGGTCCTGAATTCAGATTTTAAGTTTGTCCAGTTAATCCTGAAATACCCTGTAGAACTAAAAACAGATTTCTTGAACTAGGATATTAAGAATTCACCATAATTTCCTTATTTCTTCTAATTAAAAAAGAAAAACGTTTGCGCTTATTAGAGTGCCTATTTAAGAGCTTTTCACTGAAGCAATTATAATATTTTTGTATCCAAAAGTTTCGAAGAAAATTGCGAATAATTAAATTTTGCTTGTTAATTTTATATACCACTCCACTTCTTATTCCAAAAATTACCACTGATAAAACAAAAAACCTATAAATTAGGAATTTTGTCATAGTAAGTCAAGAAATTCAAACAAATTAATACCACCCTGTGAATCAAAATTTTAAATTTTTACGAACGTGCATCCTAACCTTTTAAGTACTTAAATCTATTTTATTTATATTTTTATTAATTTTATATTATAACTGCACCAATAAGAGGTGATACTGTACAATAATGTGTAAATAGTATTTTTAAAATTATCACAAATATAGAAATTAGTGACAATTTTTGAAATCGGGCTGTTTCAGATGTTGTAGGATACCTATGTAAAACTATACTACTTTGCCTATTTAAGAGTCCGATAAAGCAGGTCAAAAGTTACACTTGCGGGATTGCGGGTCGGTGAGGTATCCGTTAGAAGGCGGAGCGAACTATCAGCTGTGTTACAACACCATTGTGCTAAACACATTTATGGACACAGGAACAACACACATTCAAAGCCCGCGCTTTTGGTACCTGGTAAATGTGACAACGCCGCTCTGAGTTTACGCTCACTCGTTACGGGGCGGCAGCACATACCAAGGCATATTTTGCGTTTGTAGTGCTTTCGCTATTCTATGATTAAACATTCATCCTGAAAATTTAGCAACGAGAACGCCTGATTATGATAGAAGAAGGTATATTTTATGCCTCTATAGAAACAATTTTTCAAAAATTGTAAATCTCTTGGCGTGAAGATGGTCAATTTCATGAGTGAACTGACACTTTCTAAGATTAAATTTTTAAATTTTCTTTATATAGAAGCCTAAAATAAAGTTTCGCGTAATACTACGAAGTCAGTTTTCCGGTTCATTTTAAAGGGGTCTGTTGGACTCTTAACCCAATAATGTACAATAGGTATACATTAGGGTTGTGCATTTCTCGTCTCGATTCTCGCCGAGATCGAGAGTGAATAAAAATCTCGGGTGCGAGACCGAGACGAGAACTGTCCAATGAAATCGAGATCAAGACCGAGAGTCAATTGCACGAGATCGAGACTCTCGCTCGAGAAATCGTCGAGAGTCTCGATTTCTCGACATTATTTTTTTGATCAATGTTACTTTTCTGTATTTTTGTCAAGAATAATAGGTGATAATTAATAATACTAAACTAAACAGTTATGTGAGAAAATTATATTTATTTTTGTAAAGCAAAATAAAGGAGCTTCTAGAAAATAAACTTAAAATAAAATAGAAGTAACTGCATAATTAATATCCTCGTTAATATCACAACAAAAATACTTATTTGGAAAATAATTGATAAAAATAATGTAGAAACAGAGCGAAAAATGCTGTGTCCGTTTTTTTTAAATTCCAACGGATGCAAATAGGTAAGTGTCATTTTGTTAGATTTTGTAAAATATAATTGTGAAGTTTTCCCCTTGATAACTTTTTCGCAATAACTCAGTTTTACTTAATCATTGCGTATTTCAGTCACTAAAACACAATAAACGTTGATTTAAACACGATATAATGTACAATACATACATTTCAGTGCAAAAACAATACATTACAGAACAACTCAAAAACAAAACTTAATACAATATTTACGGATCGCGTGTGGTTTTACTAGAGAGATGGAGAAATAAAAACCCTTGCCACAATATTTCAGGACATTGAAGTATACTAAATATGTATTTCGGCAGCTAAGGTGCCATCATCAGTAGCCTACGAGCTACGAGATTGTGTAGCTGTACTAAATACGTATTTTGGCATCTTTGCTGGCGAAATGTGTATTTAGTATAACTAAATTTTGTGAAATATTGTGGTAAGAGCTTTTATTTTTCAATTTTTTAAACTGCGTCCGCTTATAGAAACTTTTACAAAGGCATCTTATTTTAAAATCCAAACTTAACACAATTTTCAATCGTTCAATCGCGAAAAAGAAAATGTAAGTATTGTGTTGCAAACTGTGGTTCACTTAATAAGAACAGATCTGCGTCATTAGGCCCAAAAATGTTCTTCAATTCATAATTAGGAGGGTGGTATTTTGATTGGATCATCCTGTACCTTTTTATAAGACGTTCTGTTAAAAATTGTTTTGAATATGTATTTGTATTCTGGATATTTTTTATTTCAATATTCTGCGTTCTAAAAACGTTTCCGAGCCCAAACAAACTGTTCTGAATGCGATCCTGACACGAAAACTGCTGGTCCCGCGTCGTACGATACACCATCCCCTTATCGCAGGCAAAAATCGACCGTATGGTACTTGGCTTCCACAGTACAAAGGATGCTACCTACCTCTTAATAAATTCGAGATCGAGAACCGAGAGTCTCGAGGCGAGACGAGATTTTCGCAGTCGAGAGTTGTTCGAGATCAAGACGAGACCGAAGAGGTTCGAGAATTTTCGAGATCGAGACGAGAGTGGGCCAACTCTCGCCGAGATCTCGATCTCGCCCAACCCTAGTATACATATGTACACTTTTGAAATAGATCATTAGAATGTCCAACTGCAATAATCTAAAATGCCTGAATAATTTATTAGTACCTAAGTAATTATTTCAATCAGTTTCATGTTTATAAATCGAGAACAGATTTGAAAAAATCAAGCCATTCGAGAAAATCTTGATACTATGTGTAGGGAATAGACGTTTTCGATAATTAAGGCAGAAAAATTGAAATGAAAGTTTAAAAAATTACTTATTTTATGTTCTTGAAATTATATTTATCAATTTAAATAAATATATATGATCAAAAACCCTTTTATACCGTGTAGGTGTAAAAAAATTACAAATACTGTTCTAACCAAAATATTTTTGTTGCACTCGATGACCTAAAATGTTATTTAAATTTTCCATAGTGTATTTCTTTTAATTTCGTAATTAGTTCCAAATAAAGTCAGTGCTGATACCTGTGTTGCTAAAACATATCAATCAGTTGTTTTTCACAAAATCTGTTGATGTTTTAGTGCTTTATATTGC
The DNA here is from genome assembly GCA_963966045.1 of Xestobium rufovillosum. Taxonomy (NCBI): domain Eukaryota; kingdom Metazoa; phylum Arthropoda; class Insecta; order Coleoptera; family Ptinidae; genus Xestobium; species Xestobium rufovillosum. Next base: position 11,798,233 of record OZ014502.1, read on the forward strand.
CTCATATATTTTCGATGATTTCAGTTGCCATGTTAACAAATTGAAATCGTTTTTAAGAAACTAATAATTATTTAAATTTATTAATGTTTATACAGATACTGAATAAGATCCCATTACATCATTTATTAAAGATTGTAGGAATGTATACTTCTGCGCTCGATTTTACTTTCTGTCTTGAAAAAAAATTGTACCTACTCGTTTTCAATTCTAAATTCTATTCATTTCAGGTCCTCGATGCATCTCGCTTAACACCAATAATTAATAAATAAATAATACATTCACTTTCCGAGGCTAAGCTTAACTTTAACTTGAAAGGATCTCAAGGAAAGTATGATTTTGGTGGTCCCGAACTAGACGGGTTTGTGCGCTCTTCCGCCTCATTTTGTTAATAAATACACACATCCGCCTCCATAGCGGCTAAAATTTGACGCTTATGATTTATTTTAGAGGTCCTGTAAAATCGTGTTATTGAATATTTGAGGTCGCTAAGTAAAAAACAAACTCTGTTGTAGTAAAGGCCAGTGTTAAGGAGCCAAATCAAATGTAGTATGATGGATAGACTGAACTTTAACCTTAGGTGAAAACTTCCTGTAACATATTATCTAGTAGATCAGGCACCAGTTCTTCGAGTCTTTATTTAATGCATTCCTGTGTTTCCTAATCACTAACGATGCCCTAGAAAATAATCTTTCCGATGGTACTGATGCTGAATAAATCTCTTGCCATTTTCGCCAAATTTGGACAGGTACCTTCGTGGGGCTTCCACCACAATAAAATATCTGTATCTTTTCTAGCTCGTGGGGCGCTAATATACACTAGTAGTAGTAGTAGTAGTAGTAGTAGTAGTAGTAGTTTTTTTTTTTTTTTTTTTTTTTTTTTTTTTTTTCGGATGGAGGGGAAACCTTTTATAGGCCGGAAGTATGGGACTCCCCAATGGTCTAAAAATGGTATACCCACTAAAACCCCTCCTTGCTATTTCGCCGTGTGTCCTCCCCCACGGTATCGCAATCGCATTTCTTCATGGTGGGGCGGCGCCTTCTATTTCCTTCTGTCTCTATTCACTTTCTTCCTCATTATTTCTCGCAAGTGATTCTTGATTTCGGGCCATTTTCCCCTTCCAATGTTTTCGGCAAAGTTTTCGGTCGTGAGTTCCTCTCCCAGAAGCAGAGTAATTTTTGACAGTTCTTCCTTCCATCTGGAACATACCAGAATATGTTCGGCAGTGTCTTCCTCGTCCAGTCCACATTCATCACAATTGGCATTTTCCACTATTCCCATTCTCTTCAGATAGCTGTTAAAGCATCCGTGTCCAGTCAAAAACTGCGCCGTAAAATGGTCCACCTGCGCTTCCCGCTCAACCCATTCCTTGACCCTAGGAATCAACCTCCTAGTCCATGCTCCGACTGTTGAATCTTCCCATCTTTGCTGCCATCTCTCATAGAGGGTTTGTCGTAGATCATGTCTGTTTTCCCTACCCGTCTCGTACACTTCAGCCCTTTCGTATGCCAGCAAGTCGATTGGGGGAACCCCTGCCACCACCAGCAAAGCCTCCGTTGACACTGTCCTGTATGCTGCAATAATCCTCAGGGCTATACTACGCTGACATCTTTTAATCATATTTTGGTATTTTTTGAACACCAGCACGTCCTTCCATATTGGTACACCATAGAGTATAACCGAGTGTGCCACACCGGCCAAGATTATTCTTTTTTGACTATTAGGTCCTTCTGTACTCGGCATCAGTCTGATTATAGATGCTACTGTCTTATTGGTCTTCTCTACTGTCTTCTTTATGTGTTCAACCATCTTGAGGTCCCTATCGAGCCACACTCCAAGGTACTTTATAGCATGCTTGCTTTCCACTTCCAATCCTCCAACTTGAACAGTTATTGTCTTCAATTTCTTCCCCCCCGTGAGTATTACAACTTCGGTCTTTTCCGGACATAATTCCAGCCCGTTTTTCTCCATCCATATCTCAATTTGCGAAATACCGAGTCTCAGTAACCTGCTCAGAGTGCTACTGTTTTTATTTGTAACAACAAGTGCAAGATCGTCCGCATAACCAATTAGTTTGATTTCCGGAGGCATGACAATTCGCAGCACAGCATCATAAAAAATATTCCACAGTAGGGGTCCCAGCACCGAACCCTGTGGGACACCCATGCCCATGTCCAGCTCTCTGCCCTCCTCGCCAACAATAATTTTCCTGTCTTCGAAGTAACTTTTAATAAGGTTCACCAGATATTTCGGTATTTCCAACTTTTCAAGGGATTCAACTACTCTGTGCCATTGCACTGTGTTGAAAGCGTTCTTAACATCAAAAGCCACCATTACACACAACTTCTTGTTTCCCTTGGCCGCACAGCTTGCTGCATTAGCAATTTTTTTAACTTGGTTTATCGCATCTACAGTGGACCTCTGTTTTCTAAATCCAAATTGCGCAGGCGACAATCCCCCTTTAGCTTCCACTATAGGTCTTATTCTTCCCTCTATCAGTTTCTCGAATAACTTGGACACTGAGCTCAGAACGCACAAGGGTCTGTACTTTGTCTCGTCTGCATTATTTTTGGCAGGCTTCGGAATCAGCACCAGACGAGCCTCCTTCCATTTTTTCGGGTATTCTCCAGTCCTCAGGCTTTTGTTCATCACCGCAAGAAATATTTCCGGTATCGCTCCGACTGCGACTCTGACCACCTCATTGGGTATCTGGTCCAGGCCTGGTGCCTTTTTGCACCTCAGTCCTGCTGCTGCTGTTTCTAATTCGCCGATTGTAAATTCAACTATGTTCGGGTTTGGATGCTCTTCCTTCTTCCATTTTGTCACTGGGTGGCTTGGAAATAGACTTACTGCAATCTCATATTGTTGCTCCGTATCAAGATTGATCCTTGGTCTCATGTTCATTCCGTTAGTCACTATCTGATATGCCTTTCCCCATATATCGTTTTCAAGATCGTTTAGGATTTCTTTCCACTTCCTACCCTTAGAGTCCTTTATCAGTTTCTTCAGTTCTATTCTAGCTTCTTGGTATTTTTCCCTATATTTAGCCAGCCTTTCATTGTTGCCAACGTTGTTCGCCCTGTGGTATTTTCTGTTCTCTCTGATTATCCTCCTTCTGAGATCAGTACATTCCTTCCTTTTGCATCGAATATCTTCATTCCACCAGTATTTGCTTGAAAACCCTCTTCTGTTTGTGCTCGTTTTATGGAAAGTATTATCACATGCTTCTCCAATAAGTCTATCCAGTTCCTGTGGGTTATCTATGTTTTGATTTTCCATATTCCACAGGGTTGTCTCTATGTTAACGGACAGCTCCTCCAGTTTCTCTTTGGTTATTTTCCATCTTCCAACAAGCTTTGCACGTTTTGGTTCTTGGACCCTATGCAGCACATCAAATGTTATGTATTTATGGTCGCTCATGTTTTCAATGTCTAAGACTTTCCAGTTTTGTACCCTTCCAGTCAGGCTTTCGCTATGAGCTGTGATATCCAAATGTGAAACTTGTTCTCCTCTTACAAAGGTGGGTTCTTCACCTTTGTTCGCTATCACCAATTGGTTTGCTGACATCAGTTCTTCAAGTAATTCTCCTCTCTGATCAGTTTTAGGAGACCCCCAAGTCCCTGATTTTGAATTAAAATCGCCTGCGGCTATAAGTGGCTTCTTTCTATTTCTCAGCACCAATTCAAGTCTCCTTAGATTATCAGCATATATATCCATATTCACATTCGGCGAGATGTATACACCGCATATTTCGATCTCTTTCAGTTCCACCAGCACTATACCGTTATCCTTCGCGATCTTGCTTATCACTGTTTCGGCAGATTGTGTACATATCCTGACTGCGATGTCCTTATTATTGTCAGTGATCCAGGTCTTATTGTCTACTACCCTTCTATTTGGTTCTGCAACTAGCACTAAATCAACATTCTTCTCCTTTATATATTGTTCCAGTAGATCGTGGGCAATCCTGCTTCTGTTTAGGTTCGATTGTAATATGTGCATTCTTAGGGTCGTCTGTCGCCACGCCGTTTGTCCCTCTCCCGTTTTACGGCCTCTCTGTATATAGCACAGGTCATACTATCTGCCCGGTGGCCCTCGTTTCCGCACACATAGCATTTCTTTTCGTTTTGGCATTCTCTTGCCAGATGCCCCACCTCACCACATTTCAAGCATTTCTGTTTTACTGGTTCTTGTGTCCTACATTGTTGAGATGTGTGCCCAAAGGACTGACACTTATAGCATCTGGATATTCTTTCTTCGACTCTACATCTGGTCCATCCTATTCTGATTTTCCGTTGCTGTATTAGCGTTCGTCCCATATCCTCCGGAAGCGTGACTTGGGCATATTTGTATCCTTTTCCATTTTCAGGTAGCCTTGGTTCAGTTAAATTTAGATCTCTAATGTTTTCCTGTTTCAGTGCTTTCTCGATTGCTTCCCGAATTTCCTGTTTTCCTATTGTGTCTTCTAGGTCTCTTATTATAATCGTGGTTGTTTTTCCTACGCCCCTTGTAACTCTGTCATTTCCTATTATGCCTTTCATTTCCTTCATCAGTTGATTTACCGCCCCCACGTTCTTTTCAATTACTTGAAGGGAAATCCCATCTTTTGTTATTTTGGTTTTAATTGAGTTTATTCCGACTTCATTTATGTCTATTTGTTTTCTCAACTTTTTCATCATTTCGGCGTATGTGTCCTCGCCTTGTTTAGTTACTTTAAGGAATACTGTTTCAGCCTTCCGTTTTCTCTTCTGTTTCTCCCATCTTTCTGTGTCATCATCTTCATCGTCTTCTTTTGTTCTAATTTGGCTTCTATATATATTAACCAATACTTTTGTGGTCCTTGCTACATATTCTACCATCCTTCGCAGGGTTTTTTGGTCTTTAAAGCCTATTGCATTGACGATCACTTTTTCTATATCATACTTTTTCACTAAATTCCATGTTCGTTCAAACATCTCGTACATCTCCCTTGCTTCTGCAGTAACCTTAACTGCTATTGCTAACTTCTCTGCTCCCTCGTTAGGTTCTCCACTATCTTCGTCTGAGACTACTCTGCTGCTTTTTTTAACTATATATTTCAGTTGTTTGGTTCGCCCTTCTTCTTTCAGCACTTCCTCTAGTTCCACTTGTGTCTTGGCATATGTAATTGCACCTATCAGACTCTTCTCTGTATTATTTACCAGCGTTATGCTACTCATGTCTCTAGCAATTTCATTTAGATCCCCATGTACCACTTCAGTGGCTCGAAAACTCGGCTCCGGCCACTCGTCGAGCATATTGATTTCGGCGAAGTGATCGTAGGTCTTGTCAGGCTTTTCAAGTTCTATACTGATATCTACCGACCGAAAACTATCTTCAATATTCCTCTCTTGCACCTGAGTCCCAAATTCACGTGTATCTCTTGCCTTCTTGTATTGTGTCTCCTCCGTCTGACAGTCAATATCGCATCTTGGTTGTTCAGGTTTTTCCCATCTAGCGTCTTCCAACCATTCTATAAGGTTCTTTCGGTTTAGCTGTGCAGTTATGCGCTGTAAGTCTATGCTGACATCTTTAATTTCGCGCTTCGTGTTTTGATGTGCGCTTACCGCTTCACTAAGTTTCCTGGAACTTCTTTTAATCATCGCCACGATGTCAATCAAGTTCTTGATTATTACATTTTCTTTCTTTTTTGACATATCTTTTACGGAGTGGTCTGGTGTCAATACATCTGCTTTCCTCTTTTTGCTAGCTTCTCTCTCCTCCTCATTTTTGAAGATAGTTTCACCAGGAGGCGTTCTCGCGATAGAATCTCTTCTCACAAATGGATTCCTTACTTCATTCCTAGTTCCTTCGTCCACCGCTAACTCACCAGTGTTCTCATCTTCTAATAGTACCTGTGTTTCTTGTGTTTGTTCAGAACTCATAGCAGTCAATCTTCATCCAGCGCATCGTGCGCAAGGGGGCGGGCCGAGTTAGTTGGGAACGGGTATACCCTCGGACATAGTTCCTACCCCAGTTCCCCGAGGCCCAACCCTCGTTTTCCAGTCCCGGAATACACGGACGGACTGGGCTCGCCCGAGGCAATGCAGGTTCCGACCCCTGCATCCAATGCGCACTCCCTGATCAGGGCCCGAAGGGGCTGGTCACTGATCCCCCGCTGTCGCTATCGCCTCGGCAGAGCCAGCTCACATCAGCCCATCCGCCACGCCAGCAGAAACAAAAACCGGCGCCGCTCAGGGCACTCCCAGCGGGCCACAGGAGGGACCGATCATGTGTGTGACGACCATGAGGATCCGCCCATCTTGGGTCAGACGATCCCACATCCGTCACCGGCTAGTTTTGGTCCGCCCCGGGTATTTTATTTCCCCGATACCCTCCATATCTGGAGAGCGTTCCCCGATCCGCCACCTGGGGAGGCGCCCGATGGGGGACTAGCAACCCCACACGGGAGTAGTAGTAGTAGTAGTAGTAGTAGTAGTAGTAGTATCTCTTCCTGACTGAAATGCAAATATCAACGATTCGTCTACTTCATTTCTATTTTTCTAGTTTTTATCTAGTTCAAAAACTTGCTTTTCAATAGAGTCAAGTCAAATTTTATGACCCGATGGCCCCCAAATGTTCTATTTGCTTCTAATTCGTACTTATTCAGAAAACTGATGTTACACTATTGTGCCTTCAGGTTTTCAAATTTCCATGAAAACTGATGGGTAGCAGTTGTATAATCGCTCTGAAACTCAACCGGACGGGATGCTCATCGGTTGAATAGAGATGTGCTATTCGCACCACACTAAATTTATTCAACTTGTGCGAGTTCTTGGTTTGAACACCCACGACCCCCGTAGAATTTCAGAACAAGTCTTAACCAGCCCATTATACCTATACAACGGATCAATTATGTATATTTAATTATTTATAGCCTCACACCAACAATACTTCAATACCGGCACTTACTTAGTGTATAAGACCACAAAACTCAGGACAGGTACTCTCAATAGTTCAGAAATTTAATCGGAAAATGTCTGGTATGAGAATGCTTTTCATCTCCGGTTGACAAGGGGTTTTATTATTTCTTCCGTTATTCTTCTTGAACGGCCGTTCGTAGACTCGGCTCCTCCCATCTGTCAGCGCGCGTTCCTTTGTACCCTCTCCCAGCTTTCCTTCAGTTCATTGACGTGTGTGACGTACTTTCATATGCTTCTTTTTTCTTAGCCGCTGCGATCTTTTATTTGATTCACTCGAATAAAATAACTAACGCCTAATCTAAGTTTGTTCTCTCCATAGGGCGTTTAATTATACTTTGTTACAACGCTATGTTAGCAGAAAACGCTGTGTTTATAAGAATTAAACAACACTGTTCAATTTTACCAGTTTTTTATTGCTGCAACAGTTAGGTACTTCTAGATGTCTTATAGAAATATTTGCTATATTCAATTCCAAGGTATTTAATTTTTAAAATTCCCTATACTTCTATCAAAATTTACAAAACCTCAAAAATTTTACAGTTTAAGCGAGACATATTTTACAACCTCACAATAAAATCAGTTGAGGAATCCAAAAATGCAGTCATGCACAAGGTGTTACATTAAAAAAAGTTCTAAAGATAGCACTAGATACATTGTATGGTTGAAAATATTTTCTTAAGGATTATGTAAAAGAAGCGAGACAACTTTTACATACCTACATTCCCTGGGATAAAATAAATAATAAAATTGGCATGGAAGATTAAATATGTTAGGTTCAAAATGATTACAGAAAACTGCAGACCACTGGTTTCGTCCTTGTGGGACCCGTCATTATTAACTAATCTTTCGTGTGACATCGTGTACAGTCATGAAAGGGATACTTAGAAAGTTCTCATTGTAATATTATCGCAGTTATGTAAAATAAATTAATAATTTTGATTCAAAAACTGATTATAATTATTAATCATAATTTAGAAAAAAATTAAGACATGCCATTCAAATTTCATTTTGATAAGTACCTGTTTGAAAACAATCTAGTAGATTGAATTGCTGTAGGTTTCCTTTTTTCACAAATTCCGAATCGAATAAGGTTTTATGGCAAGATTGTGAGTGCTTCTTCAAACCACTTGTACTATAGTCCGTCATTTTTATGTACCTACTCCGTTATTTGTTTTTCTCTTTCATGGGTGAGCCAGGTTCCACATTTTACATCATTTTTTGAGAATGAAACATATTTTCCATAAATATTTTCACCACATCGAGATATTTTGGATGATATTTTCTCTGCTGCAAGTGCCTCACTTTCAGTTTCATTTTGTCCTAATTCTCCAACATCGCTTTCTGAAATAATTACTTGCTTTCTTTTTATATTTTCTTAATTCTCATACAATCAGGGACACGCTCAAATACAAAATGAGAGCCTGTGGTGGAAAAACATTCTTTTGCACAGCTTTATATCATCATCATAAGGTTTTCAGTCCAAAGACTGGTTCGACGCGTACCTCCATCCTTTTCCACCCTGAGCTAACCTACGCATTTGTAGAACATCCTACATCCCTAACTACTTGAGAGCAGTAATCTAATCTAGGCATACCCCTACCTCTTTTTATTCCTATCTCTGACTCTAGTATGCCGCGAACTATTCCTTCGTGTCTTAGAAGGTGTCCTACCATTCTACCATTCTACCATCCTATCTCTCCTACTCTTTATCTAGGTGAACATACATTTTAATTGATCTAGCAAAATCTTTCAGACTCAGGTAAATCTCTTCGAGGAAATTTGGAGTAAAGACGAATCGTCCAAAAAACAAAAACAAGTCTGCGAATCTCGGTCCCAGACCGAGGCGGGACCGGCGAATTTCAAAATCTCACGAGACCGAGACGAGACTAAGTTCGGAATAAGGTCGGATTAAATTGGACTAAGGCGGACTCAAATCGAATTAAATCTGATTAAGATATATTAAGTGGATTAAGATGGATTAAGTCGGACTGGGCAGGATTTAAGTTAACTAGAAGGAATTAATGGAATAATGCCGGATTTTAAGAGGGCCTAAAGTCCGAATAAGACTAAAATGGACTGGTCAGATTAAGACAGACTAAGAGCCGGTTGTTGGAACGCGGATCAAAAAGTAACGCGATACTACATTTAATTCTACTTTCGTTGCTATGATACAACCAATCACTAAGTCAGTACCTTAGCAACCAAATTAAATGCAGCCTCGTGTTACATTTTGGTCCGCGTTCTAACAACCGGCGCTATGTCGACTTAGTGCGAACTAAATTGGACTAAACCTTCAGGTGCTCCAAGTGGGTGGTCGACCATCGGCTACTGCCTGGCTGCCGTGTGTTATTATAACAAACGAAATTGGCAATTTTCGCGTCTGATTAATCATGAGTAAACTGTCACTTTATCTTAGAATGTAGGAAAACGTATTTTCCTTATTTTTATAATTTGTATTGTCAATGTAATACATAATAGCAATGAGAAAGTCATTGAGGTCACAAAATTGTTATTGCAATATGTATTTATTGTCAAATATTTTTTTAGCACAAATATTTTATTGTGTATTAATAATTTATTATAGCATAATATATTCTTCCAATAAATAATAAAAACCCGTTAAAAATCAACAAATGTCGAGCATATTGAAGTATATAAACTTACACCGTATCTTGACTAATATCCCGCCTAAAATTAAAAACTTTGAACACGTAAAACAATCAGTATCGATATTAGTAGAACATCAATAAAGATGTTATCGAGGAGGTAAACGAAGTTGTGTCCTTTTTAGCTCACGCCGGCATATCTATTTAAAATAGGTTAATAACAGATTATATTGACAAAAATATAGTGGAATAACCTAAAAATAAAACCTATTAAACTTTTATTGCAGTTCTATTTAGTTTCGCTTTTTATCTAGCTTATTTTATAAGTTATTTCCCTTTTTTATTTATTATTCAGTACCAAACTACTAGATAAATGCAGACTATAAAACTGTTTTACGTTCTGATGTACCATTTATTGTCTTAATTTCAAATTGAACTCGCCTAAATTTAATTGATTTTATTTGGGCCCCATATTTTTCCCGGTTAATCTTATGAATCTAACAAGATAAAAATCTGATCTGCCCAATTAAAATAATATCTTAGATAATATTACTTGTTTTTGAGGTCTGTCACCATGTCTTTAAATATCGAATTATTTCGGCTCTACTGATATCTGCAATGTATCACATCTGTTAAGATTTTTCGAAAAGATAGAATATTCTGGATGATTTCTGTAAAAATCTTTAAAATAATCTCGAATCGTTCACGCTTTAACATTTGTATGAAACTGTTGCACCAGTAGAAATTTTATTAGCATTTGCGTAATTTTTCAAGGTAACCCTTTGTTTTGACGCTTTCGCACCGACGATTTCTCCCTACTTTCCCTTCGATCATTATCAAATGAGTAATCGTATTATTCGCCATTTTAGATATAATTAAGTGTCTTTATTAATTTTATGGTTCTCGTCATGACAAAAGAAAATACATGAAACATAAAGGTACGTGATTCTGCACTAGTATAAATTCTTAGACGGTAATCACCAAAAATTAGATTATAAAATCATTCGTTTAAATATTGTATATTATATCCTGATTTTAAATCAGAAAAATCTACGTAATATTCAAATTCTGACTGTGTGTTACATTACAGAAATCTTTTTTACAAAATAGCTCGATTAAGTTTTTCGATTAACAAATTTGATTTGAGAAGACATTACTTGTAATTCAGGTTAGTGAATAATATTTCAGTTCAACTTAGCAGATTTGATTTCGGACAACATAATTTGTTTCAGATTGTGTTTTAGAAATTTATTGTAATTCAAATTAGTTAATTTGTTTTCAGATTAAAAAAGGTTTCAAATATGCTCGCATAATTGTATCGAACACTTTAATACATACATACATACATAGATTATTCTCTTTAGCAAAATAACAAAAAACGTGGTTTCTGAATTACAAATGACGCATTCTTGATTACAATTCACGCTGTCTGAAATACAACTTACTAATCTGAATTACGATTGAAGTTTACTGAAATACAATTCACAATTACAATTATTACAATTAACGTTTTCCTAAATATATCTTATCTTTTTTGGTATACAGTTGAAAAGGTGTAGTATAATTAATCTGTAACAGACAGCCGAATCTAAGCTCCATTTTTGTCCATAGTACAATTAAAGTGAAGTAATGCAAACAAATGTAAAAAAAAATTCAAAAAAGTCCTGATAATAGCAGTATATGAAAATTGCTGTTCACAAAAGCTTAAGGCTGGGATTTATCAGCTGTTAGTCTATAAAGTGGTGCCACCTATCACCCAAAAGTGTTGTTAGGATTATGCAAAATATGGTCACAATCTATTATGTTTGGTTTCTATCACAGCTGCAGACTCCTCAGACGGAACCTGTACAGCTTGAAATTTTCAAGGTTTTTTTTCTTTAGAGGCAACCAAACAAATGTGGGAGACGGTCCTATCTTTAAATTATTATTTTCTATTTAGAAATAAGAGAATAAACTGAAGCGCCACCGCCATCTGCATTGCAATGGCCACACTATTACTACGGTCAAACGTCCAGTTTACTGTGCATCTCGGCCAAATATGCACAAGATGCAGAGATTGCAATATAATTTTCATTCCAACACGCCGGTTCAACCAAGTAACGGATCAAGACATTCTTGGTCAAAAATAAATAAAGAATAATTAACTGCTTTCTAATTACGATAAATATGTGTACAAATAGAAAAAAATGTGTCGAATTTATGACGGATTTATGACGGATTTTTAAATAATTAGAGAGAGTCTCTAAATTGATCCTTTATTGATAAATATTTTTTTATTTAACGCCCTATCTACTTTAATTGCAGAATGGTGTTGGAATAATAATGTGTCTACATGTCCCGTTTTTTAGTGCTCAAATTCCGCACCCTTAAGAGCCAAGTCTCCCTGCTGCATTTTCGAGCGATTCAGACGTTCGCGCCTTTACAAACTGTACTGGTATTTATTGATATTTTGCTTTCTAATTTTGCAAGTATATACAGAAATCATAAAGGCCAAGTATCCGATCGCGAACATCAAGAATTTTTTGCTCCGAAGCAGAGGTCGCCACAGTGCAGGGCATTAAATTGCGTTTGCAAGGGCAGCTCTCTTTACAAATTACTTCCTTAGTTATGAACCGATTTTGAAATTCTTTGTTTTGTTTGAAAGAAGAAACTGGTGGAAATAGGCCTCTCGTCTCGGATTTTTAAAAGAGTGATTTTTTAGTAAGTTATAAGTACGCAAAATATGGGTATATTTGAAGCCGAAAAAGACAAACTTCTATTCGTTTTTTTTTAAATTGCCGACGAGACGACTCTTAGGGAATGCTTTCTGTATATGCTTGCAAAATTAGAAAGCAAAATATAAATAAATAGCAGTACAGTTTGTAAAGGCGTGAACGTCTGAATCGCTCGAAAATGCAGCAGGGAGACTTGGCTCTTAAAAAGAAACTTATACCAGGATAGTTCATATTCACAATATACAAGGGCAGCTTAACAATGACGAAGAACACAAATGGAAGGAAACGGCAGATTTTATTGTTTTTCGCCGGGATACTTTTTTTAAGTTAATACATTCGGTTAGTCGTTTCTGAAAAGTTATTATACCTTCTTCAAAAGAATTTTTCTTCAAAATAACCCTTCAGCTCGAATGACTAAATGACTTCCGCTAATTAAATCGCTTACCACCAAGCCGTTGATTTAACTTCGAAAACAGGCCGACATCTTCTTGAAGTTCCATCTCCTATTAGAGCTTGGCAATCATCATGACAACTTTGTTTGCTGCGCTGCTGAATAATTGAATAGAATTCGTCCTGAACCAGCCTCTCAAATGATTGAACCAGAATTAATAATCATCTTTCCTTCCAATACTCTTATTTCCTAATTTATAATAATTAGTCTAAGCACCGGGCATCGTACTCCTCTAATCTCCAAAATAATTTGAATATTCCATTCTTTGATAGTTGTTTTGGTAATTTTATTCTATAACTGAATCTGAGAAGCACTTTAACGTTAGTCACGCGATCCACCCCAAAGCATCACTAGATAACTAACGTTCGAATTTTCTTGTCCAGGTTTTGAATCCCTACAGGGACGCACTTAAGATATAACTAACTTAGGCCTCTAAGTATTTTTACTGTTCAACCTCTTCTTTTTAGGTACCTACCAAAACTAATTAGATTGTCATATTAATTTTGGAAGGATCATTTGATTTGGGGTCAAATCTAGCAAATAGGGACATAATCATCAATTTTGGCCGAATTACGACAACTTTGCCAGATGAGGAATTCACTTTTACCTTTTTCGGATATTACTGGCCTCTCCTCCGCAACTCTTTCAGCATCTCTTTGTGGTGTTTAGCAACTAATCTGCATTACGTCTCAGGACATCTTTCGGGTTAGGTACGTTCGAAAAGATATCTTTGTGCATCGTTGCCTTTCGTCTGCTGTTAGCAAACGCGGCATCCATCTAGTCCAATGTATTTTCGGGCCCAAGTTATTGCGTTTTGTGAGTCTGCAAATATACGTATATTGTAACGGACCATACGAATACCCCACCCTTGCAGGTCTCTGCCCATCTGTCTATCTACCTGCTCAGCGCTGCTTAATTAACCTAATTAAAAATTACCTAAATACCTGTCGAAGTGGCCACGTGATCGTTTATTACCTACGTTGAGTATTACCTATGCCATTACAGACACCATTACTTCGATAGGAAAGAATCACAAGGGAAGATGTTAATAATAGACACTAATAAAGTTGAAATATCAAGATTTATTTATATCTTTGGAAGCATTATTACATTATCGTTAACCATTTAGGTACAGAATTATATTGGTTACCATCTGCAATAATCATAAATAAAACATGTTTAGTATTCTCTATCGAGATGCAAAATTTATTTATTATAATTTATTACTGAACAATCAGACAGCTGTCGTTAAAGTTTTTTATGTTTATTGGCGTTTTCCTTAACGGTTATCCTTTTTATAACGAATCAGAGATATATGGTTGGATTTAATCAGTATGATGCCTTTTGTAATGGTAAGTCTTAGATGGGCGCTCTGGGCTTTCCCACCATCTTGCCTACTGCATGGTTTATCTGGATAAGGTATGTACCCAGTGGGTTTCTTCTCGAATACCACATAATAAACAAGATACATGCTAATTTTTAAACGTAATAGAATAATTTATAATTATGCCTTTGTTGAGCTAAGAGACTTGAAGTCAGTAATGAGTGCGACCATTTGGCCAGTTTAGAATCCACGACGTTAAGAACACTTTGTATTAAGGCAGCTACATTAAATATGCAAACTAATAAAATTGTATTCAGACATACCTGGTATAATCACTTTGGTCTTAGATTTATAATTATTTTATTGGTGGAAACAATCTTAAAGACGTGACTACTTCTCTCAAGGACTGAACACCCTGTGTCCCGTGCCTAACTAACTTACACCGCGTCTCTCTACCCTTCCGTCTGGACTCTGCCTTTCTGAAGCTACTTTTGCTTATGTTAGTCTACATTCCAATGAACGCAACTTTCTAAGTAGGTATATAGTGTGTCCCGAAAGTAACCTATTGAAATAACTTAGAGATTCTAGTCTGATTTCCTAATAATGGGGATTGCAATAACAAATAGGTACTAAAATTAGCTAACTTCATTACTTGAACGTCTTCAGTATTTACGTATGAGATCGCAGAGAATAATTTACGAAGTGTATTTCAGTTTTATCCATAGTTTGAAAAACTCTTAACACCTCTGCTTTGTGGACAACTGTCGAATACAAACCAAGTTTCATACTGCTTTAAAATTGTACATGTGTTGTTGGAAGAGAACGTCCCGTCCCGTTGCGTTCCGGAATATAGCGGCCGTGGTATAGGTATGATGCGGGATAGGATGGTAATAATGGTTTCTGCAAAGAAGACTCAACCGTTTTTATATGTATCCTGGGATCCTTGAAGCCCGTTCACTAATAAAAAGGTTTTAATTTTAAGTGCTTATATTGATCCTACCGATTGAACAAATAGATATAATTATAATTTATTATATTGATACTGATAATTGCAAATTGCATCTTCATGACGATGAAAGTGGCATAATAATAGTATTCCGGCACCTTTAAACGAGATCGTCATCGCAGACACGAAGCTTTATATCTGTACGTGTCCTTGCATTATCCTTAACATTTTAAACGTCCTTATGCCACTATCAGAGCATAGCATTAAATTTGCTAGAGCAAAACTCTACGAGATCTGCAGCATGAGTCGCCGACTAGTTATATAAATAGTAATGCGCAGCTCTAATAATAACTTCATCTAGTCAGCTGTGCTCACGGCCTACTGTGTGTCAGACTGCATAACCCAGCAGGATCGACCTACTTCCGTATTTTTAACGCTTTTTACAAACAAATACGCTTCCGGCTGCAGCAGTTTTCTTGCATTTATTTTCATCTCCCGTTAAATCAAGTCGAATGTTTATAAATTAACAGTTTTATATTTTTTCTTTGTTAAAAACAAACAGATGGATGGAATGTTTTTTTTTCTGCAGCAGTAATATTTCCGTAGGGGTCACCGTTATCAATTAGGGTGCACTCAAACAAACAAATTAATAATGCTTAATATAGATATTACCAATTTTAATTTAATTTTTACAGTTGTTTATAATTAAAACAATCGACGTACAGGTCAGAAAAAAGTACAGTTCCATGTATATTTTTTATAGTTTTTGTACAGGATAATTTTATTAAGTGTTTTATTCTTACTTCACTCGCAATAAAGTAATAATAGCTATATTTTATCTGCAACCGTCAAATTATACGTTGGTTGGGCTGCAACCAATCAAAAATTGCAATTGTTAAACATCGAGGTTGCTTGATTTAATTATTTAACCAATTTAAAAAAAATTATTATTTATGCGTTTAAACAACAAACTAAATAAATTAAATTTGTCTAATTTCGTCTGCAAGCACATGGTGCAATGACGCCCTCCTATTGGTTTGCGTTAGTTGACGTCATCCGATAGTAAATACAACATGTGTTTACCATCGGCAGCCGGCATTTTCATATGCGATGGTGGAATCGTGCTGTGAATTATTCGTGTTCCGTCGTTCCGTGTCCGGTGTGTTTTGAACAATTGTGTAAAACTGTAAAACATTTATTTAATCTTTAACCGTGACTGACGAAGTTCTTAATAAGGCTCAGCCCGACTCATTGTTAATATTTCACTGGTCAAACCACAAATTAAATCTTCGATAATCCACGCAATCGTAAACTGGAAACGGAGGCTTCCCGTTTACAGACAGATGACGTCACAGATGTTATATGCTACTCTCGGGTTTTCTCGGGTTATTTCGCCGGGAATTGTCAATCTCACGCTCTTTTTGATATAGCCTGTAAACCCTAGTACCAAAGGAATATTCTTATTAGGTATTTACTTCTTGCTGAGGCCTTTCTAGAAAGTTAACATTTACCGGTGCTTTAGCACGCAGAGCTCCATTTGCATCAGCATCGCCAAAAAATCCTGTAAAAAGAGCAAGTGTCGCACCGTTGGCAACACACACTTTCTTGGATAGTCACCAAATCGTCTAAATTATGTAAGCTATAATTTTCCAAGATTCTAGGTAGAACAATTTCTGTTAAAAGACTATTTTTGTATCTCACTTTAGAAGCGAGTACTGGCAAAAATATTTACGCAGCCACAATGTAACGAGCAATGTCAAGTTTGCATTTATTGTTATTTAAAGAATCACATAAATACAGCAGGTGATAATTGGAACGTCGAACTGGATCCAAGCGGTATGACTATTTTTATTTTGTTACGTTTTTTACTCGTGCAATTTTACTAACTTCATTCATTACTCTTTAGAGTACAATTACTTTGCTGCCACTTAAATGTAACTGTAAATGGAATATATTGAATACACCCAATGACTGAGCCTTTTATTACTTAATATCCAACAAACAGGAATTGTATAGTACCAATCATTAGTCAATTAGCACGTGAGCTTTTTGATTACTGTACATTTCGTCTTCGTCACTACAATATTGACATTGGTGTATCCGATTGATCTATATAAATGTTAACTTGATATGCAAGTACGTATTATTTCCTTGCTTAGCCCAGTTCGAGATTTCAGACTGCCAGTAACAAGAATCGATCAAAAACGAGGCACTCATGCCCTGCTCGTTTTTATTCCTTTTTCATTCTAATGCACGATTTCATATATTACGAGCAAATTGATTACATGACCGCTAACAAGATCAAAGCTTTAAATGCAACATATGAACCAAGAAATAGCCGGTTTTTGCTATAAATTTAAAGCACATTTTGCAATCCAACACATCCAATTGTAAAAATATCACGTATGACTCCATCGAATTCATTTGGAAATACTGTATTTTTATAAAAGGTTTTACTGGAAAAACGCAAAAGCACCATACGAACTACCTAAATGGAAACGTTTCTTATTTTGGGCTGAAATTCTGCTGGAACACTACCAGAATATATTATAAACATAGGTGGACAGTACTCATTTTCTCAAGATTCACAAATATTTTCACGTATGTCAATAATTACTCGTACTGCATTGCTCACTTCAACCAGAAAAGGGTCCTTTGGTAAAAATGTTGGGAAACATCTACCTACTCTAAAGATCTGCCCAAAGAAAGGGGGGATTGCCATAAAAGATTCTGAAGCCTGATAAATTTCAAAGCCTAAAAAGGTGTTTATGTTAAATGGAACAACCTGTATTTTGTCACGGAATCGTACTGGCATTTTCTTAAGCATGTCCTATACCTATTGTTAATATTTTAAGAGACTTTTGATGTTTTTTAGATCCACGGCAAGTATGATATTGTAAAGAAGACAAGGTAGTCGTGAAGAGCTATATAAACTTAAGTACAATACCGATTACAATACTGAGAAAAAAAGTTATTTATCAAACTTTTGCAACACCTTGCAGTTTCGTCTACAAATATTAACTAGTTTATTACTAGTTTTTGGCCAATTAAAAAACATCAGTAAGGTAATTTTTTGCCTTCTTTCAATAAACATTATTATCAAAAATGTTCCCATCCCTAAAATCATCTGTATATTCTAGTATCTAGTTATTCAGCGCATAGTAATATTTTCTTTAGTAATCTCTCGAATATCCTCCCTTCAAATCATCGATTAATCGATTGGAATCGGAAATCGACTGGAATCTGAAATTGACTCGAATCTGGAATCGATTCGAATCGAATCTGAAAAATACGATTCGATATGATTTTTCGATCCCCACAAAAAAATCGATTTTGATCGATTAATAGACTTCTGGGCGCATACCTAACTGTGATAACTTGCTTCCCACCGGTTGTTCATATACGCATTGGCACTATAATTTCTTGTGAATGATCTTTATTGTATACAGGGTGCACCACGTAAGCGTATTTCTTTTGTTCCTCCTTTTATTAGACTTTTTAGAGGAAAAGTTTTGTATGAGGGACACCCATTGAATTTTTACTCTCAGTTACACAAAATTACTTTTACTTGTACGGTCGTCTTATTTGTTCCACACGTACCTATCTTCGTTTTCTTAAATGGAACGCCCCGCATTCGATTGCATTTTGGATTCCTTACCTAAGTTTACTAGATATTGTATTAGATACCTTTCCCACGATCCCCTAGGAAAGCGGCACGTTACATACAGCATAGTAGGCCGGAAACTTGACAATTGCGTTAACAGTGCGCTAAACTCAAAACTGTGCTGTAATTTTTGAAAATCGCACAGCTCATTCAAATTTTGTAGTCAGCTTTGAGATTTTGACGTTTACTGAATAAATATTCTGTCGCGTCTCTTTTAAATCTAATAATTTTTTAATAAAAGTCTTTTAAAACGTACGCTAGTTGAACATTTTAATGACTACTCCGTGGAAGACCTAAATATTTTAGGTACGAACTACTGGTCATTTATGAATTGGCGGGCAAGAGAACAAATCAACGTGTCATTCATGAGCCGGTCGTTACTATTAGAATATTATGCTTATGGTAAGTTAGTAGGCTACTTGGAAATTTTGACATCTGCACTGCCGGACAAAAAAAACCGGACACTCTCAGAATTACTATTTTAGTGAATAAAAAACAACGGACGGTTTGAAATGATATTCAGCTATATTCTTTACATCTTAACAATAAATAAAAAACAAGAAACAAAATGATTCGTCAACAAAAACCTAACAAAAGTATTTTTTAGAGATCAACCCGTTACTTACGAACTTGAAAAGACAAACAAAAAAAATATTAAAAGGAAAAGCACACTAGTAGAACCAAATTAATAATGGGTGTTACCACCACGAACTCTTATTACTTCCCTTAAACGTTGTGGCATGCCCTATATGGGGTATTTGTTCACATTCTTCTTGAAGCGCCATTTAATGTTTCTGGTAGGGGTTGGCGGCGTCTAATCCTTTTCCCAAGCTGATCCCACAGATGTTCAGTGGGATTCAGGTCTGGACTATTGACTGACCATGGGAGACATCCAATACCAACCTCTTCACGGTAGGTAGGTACTCGGTAACAATTCTTGCTGTGTGTGGGTGGGCGTTGTCATCCATAAACACAAAATTGTCCGCTATAAATGGCATATATGGTGTGACATGGGGTTCCAGGCACTCAACAATGTATCGGTGTGCAGTCATTGTTCCATTCTAAATGAAATGAATTCTGTGTGAGCCCTCAGAGATATTCCGGCCCACACCGTAATGCTACCACCATTGAAACTGACCCTGGGAGATATACAACATTGACTGTACCGCTCCCCTGGTCTTCGCCACACCTTTTCACGTCCATCTGGTGACCTGGCACTAAATCTTGACTCGTCCGAGAAGAGCACGTTCCTCCATTGATGTTCGTCCCAATTTACGTATTGCCGCGCAAATGCAAGTCTTGCTCTGCGATGTTCTACGGTCTACAGGGGACCCGTAGCTGGCTTTCTTGAGGTCAAAACATATTCGTTTAGCCTTTTCCGAACTGTTCTGGCTGAAACTGCCACTCCTCGAACTTCGGCTAACCATCCAGCAAGAATAGGTGATGGCAATGCTCGATCGGGCAGCGCAGCAACATGGAGAAAACGGACATCTTGATGGTTCGCAGTCCATGGACGACCAGATCCGACCTTCTTTACAAACCCATGAGTTTCACGAAATCGCAAGAGTACATTTTGCACTGTGTTACGGGGTATATTCAGCACTTGAGCAATATACCGCACTCTTCGGCCATCGTGGCTTAAAGCAACAATTTGTGAACAAATTTCTGGGTGCATTGTATGGAAAATATTAAAAGCTGACATTTACAAATGAAATTTTACCAAAAAACCAATAGAAAATAGAGAGCAGCCCAATAAGTTAAAAGATTTTGATGTTTCAATAAAGATGCATGAAGAGTCGTAATGCTGATTTGGCTGTTGAGGCGTACGAAAGGTGCAATATTCAGCTAAAACTTTCTTTTTCCTCACTAGTAGGGCAATCGTTAATTATTTGCGTAAGTTAAGTAACATAAAAATATTGTAGGGCCTCAAAATAAAAATAAAAACATGTGTCCGGTTTTTTGTCCGGCAGTGTATTAACATAGACAACAAATCCTCAAAAATAAAGTTACTGTTTTATGAATAAATTTGTCTTCTTAAGGGGTCGTGGGAAAAATAGCGTACATTACTCGATGGAAAGTGTATTTCCTATAAACTCGCTTGATTTCTGCACTCGGCTACACCTCGTGCATAAAATTTCACGCTCTTATGAAATTTGTCACTTTCCATGCTCGTTACGTAAACTACTATTACCAAACAGCTGAAAATGGATATTTTTTATAAACATTTTGACAGATGTAGAGGAATTTTGAAAATTGCATCTTCTTGTAATATTTTGAAAAAACGCTTAAGATTATGAAAACATTAATTTTTAGTTTGGGAATTTAGCGGCAGTCAAGAACCCAAAATTATTTTCGGCAATACGTTATTCAATTAAAAATTTTAATAAAAATAAACAAACAAATAAACACAAAATTGCTAATAAGTACAATAAGTTTACAAATAATTATTCTAACTTTTAACCTATTAATAATTGTCGCCTAAACTGCTCCCATTTTAAAAACTGCAGACTAGACAGTTATATAACAATAACCATAATAGCAATTATTCATATTCACATACTTTAAAGTCTAAACCATTAAAACTTTATATATTTATAATAAAACTTTCATATTCTTAAACAGTCGCCTTAATGTTGAGCCTGTTGTGTAACACCTCCAAAGAAATCTTAATTTGTCAAGAATTAATTACCTAAAACACCTTTTTCATTGTTCTCCAGACATAACACAAATGCTAACTATGCTAATAGCAAAAACGAAAAGTTATACATTAAGATTCAGTACGAGCGTTTTAAAACGCTCCGTTGTTTTATAAGGGAAAGTGAAACCGAAAAATCGAAAGTCACGCATGAAATTCGCACGAAAACGAACCTAAACTTTTGTGTATTACACTTACAATGAATAAACAGTGAGAGTGTGAGAAGAATTTAGCGTTTTAAGTCGGTATGTTCCTTAAAAGCGCTGTTACCCAAATCAGGAAGGAAGACATAAAATAAATTTTGTTTATAATAATAAATTTCATTGTTTGTCCGAAACCTTACAGGAAAAGGTCCAATATAATACACAGGAGTGTTCATTTACATTCACACATCATATTTTTGAAGCATTCACTTCAGTTATTCTTTAAAAATCGTCCAACACTGAAGGTTCTTCCACAATATAATCTTCGTCATTGCCAACACGATTTGCCCGTTTCAACCCACATTCCCATTTCTACCTGTCAACGACTTCTCCCATCTAGCGACCTCCAGCTAACTTTTTGGTGTTGACTATTCATCTATCTAATGTTCAGGCTGCCAATACTCCTAAAACTCAAATAGTCATCTAGTAACACCGTAATACATAGTTTTCCCCAGCTGACTGACGTATACTCCAATATTTCAAGGCTTTAAAAGTAAGAGTTGGGACGATTTTATTAGTTTACATTGTTATAAATTAAAGTTAGGTACTTTAGACGGCTATAAAATTGCCTTTTCATAGCCGGAACATTAATAATAACAATGTCCATAATTACAAAGAAGAAATTCTACTTAATTCAAGTTTTATGTTCTTTCCTTGCAGCAATACCATCTATTCTTATTGAAAAATCAATCTTGTTATTGTCCTTCTCGTTGTGCCATATCTCTTTCGAATGGTGGCGCTCCTCTTCTACACTTTTGGTATCATTACCGTTTTCATCAAGTACGAGGTCTACATTTAGAAGTGGATTCCGAACCACTAGGAAAATTCCTATTTGAGGGGAATGGAGTCGTTGTACTAAATAGAAAATCGATATAATTTTGGTAAAAATAAATAACTAGGTGTTTATTGGCCCTCTGGGTTACATTTATTTACTCACCAATAGCCAAAAATTTAAACAATGGCGATTTTAGCACGAAGCGCGCCTTCGGAGAATTAAACAGAAACACGTGCTGCCCCGGTTACGTCATTAGCTTAGAAGCGCTTGTGATTGGTCATCTGAATTGATGTTTTGATACCCAGAAAGCTAACGTTCCGTGGAGTTTGAGCCGATAAAGTAGGGAGCAATAATGTTGGGAATAATCAGAATTTGACATTTGGGAATTTATTATTTTTATTTGTATTGGGTATATTTCCATTTATTTATGTGTTTTTATTCCTATTTATTGTGTCAATTAGTATATTTGTGTACGGAAAAGAGAGCAAGGCTTCGTTAAAGCCGAATCAGACAATTATTTACCGGTAGTTAGTAGTGAAATGATTGACAATTATTATTTATCCAATTTGGACTATTTCAGTGCTGAAATAAGACGAAACGGTGAGTGCTTCATTTATTTGGGAACTAAACAAACTGATACACAACATGGACACTATCTCTGTCAAACGACTAGACTGCTATGATTGTTTGCTAATTCAGTTTACGTTTGACAAACAACGGTTGTACTTTCCGGCTAATATCGACAATTCTCGGCATTGCCCCGGATACGTCATCATTTAAACCAAGGGCATCAAATTTTTTCTGTTAAGTGCAGATCGTTAAAGCAATCCACTAAAATAATAAACTTCTACATATCAGAAGAAGTGGAACTTTGATCAAAAATAAACACGACTAAATACATAAGAATTTTAATAAATTAATTAACAAAAGAGTAAACAAATTGATCTATCTGAATAAGCGCATGCAACGAACAAATGATTGACAGATAAGTAATTCGTCACATTGCAAAAATTTCTATAATTTAGACCAGCTGTTCACCACAGTTTAGTACAATGATGCACAAAGTTTGGAAGAAAATTGTCCATTCCAATCTCAGTATCAAACGGGCTTCGTCAAGAAAATACATAAGTGTTTCTGCTTTTCAACGTTTAGCTGAAGGCAGCCACAAGAAATTGGAAAAATAGCTACACCACCCTACTGGAAAGGAAACAGGGGAAAAACTCAGACTTTTACGGAATGATGGGATTAGAGAGTGAAATGAAGACACCATACTTGGTGTAAGTGACTGGGTAGGCAATAAATAACTTTGTTATAATTTAGAGCATATTCCATAGAACAGGAAATTTGTTTTGGAAGATTTTTTGAACAGTAGAACTCTAACGTGCGTCCGTGCGTATTTGCACGCCGGACACTGGTAATAAATTTATCAAACATTCTAATAATCACCTCGTTTTCTAACAAAAGCAATCTATTTTATTGCTTGAATTATTGCGGAAGCGGCACGGCAATTTCAGATTCAGTAAACTGCCGAATGTTGGTGACCTATCTACATGTAACCTGTTCGCACCGTCAAATTATTGCCGTAATTCGGAAAGCAGGAAATAAAAGGTAGCGCATGCGTTACGTTCCGTTACTTAATGCACGCTAAGCACAAGGCCAAGGTCGTCTCTTCTACACTGTCTTATGGATCATACGTGTTTATACGCTGCTCCTGCAGCATCCAGTCCACGCACAAATAAAAACACATTCCTCTAATTACATTAGCATACTATTAGATGCCCCGGGCTGTGTTATATGTATCAACTATAATTAAATCAGTTTCTAGTGAGGTTTTTATGTAAAAAAAAAACTGGGCAATGTCATTAAAATGATACGTATCCATTCAAGATATAATGTGCATCTGGTATGCTGGTTTGGCAAGCAAAAGATAGATACCATAGAATATTATCTTTGACATACAAAATCAATAAACCTATTTTGATATTATCTACATACTAACTTCTGCTTCCATTCGATTTGGCTAATTTGAATCGGTAACTCTATAAAAGAAGTTTTGTTAAATACGTCCTCCCCCAGCCGAGAAACAGTTTGGGAAATTCCACGACTTACAGGTCAGAAATTGTGTCAAAAGATGCACAATGTACTTAAACGATGCTGCAGCCTTCCGCAGCCATTAGCGTAATGGTTACCTTGTCTTCCAGGTGAAGACCGCGTCATGAATTGGCTAGATTCCGACATTTCGTCCAGTATCACAAGAGACGTCTTTAGTGCTGCTGGACCGGCACTGAAATGGCAGGACTGTGATCTGAGGGTTTATTTATACCCAAAGAATGGTCAGCATGATATCAGATGATTGTATGGGTTATACTGTCAGGGGACTTTGACCTGGGGGAGGGTAGCTGGGGTTACTTGAAGCCCAGAAGATAATGGAGGCTTCGGATGTGACGACAAGATGTGATGACAATAGAGCCGATCCTTAACCCCAAACATTTTGTCCAAAAACTTCACGGATTGAGCATTGACGGTCGAGTCTCAATCTTCGTCAGTTTCAATCTCCAATTCCTATTTACCAATGTTCCTTCTCTGGATTCCCTTGCGATCATCAAATAACTGCTAGTATGCAACGATTCTTCATCAGATTTGGACTTTTCACATATTTCCTGTTTCGTGGCCAGTTCTATAAACAAGTCTCAAGTAACGCCGTATATTCTCCATGATACTTTCGTAATTTGGCTACATAGTCGTACTGCTTTAGATAAATTCCTAGACCATCTCAGTAGTCACCGTCCCAATATTCGGTTCACTATGGACGTTGAAGTTGATGGAAATCTGCCTTTCTTCGATGTCTTGGTCAGTCATAATCTTGATGGTAGTTTTAGTCATTCGGTTTACAGGAAACCCACTTATACTAATAGTTACCTCGATGCGTCTCTCTCATCATCATCCCTCTCAACACCGTGCGATCGTCATATCCAAAACTTCGTTCTTATCTTCTGTGCTTTTATATCCCTCTTGACATTCGATCAACCATCTCCAAAAACATAATTCCTTACAGGCCAAAGCCTGATGGCACTATAACCCTCACAGCCATCTCACATCTACCTTACATTCACAGTGTTACTGATCATATAGGCAAACTTTTTCGCAAACATGATATCAAGACTGCCTTCACTCCTCATAACAGAATCTCAGATCTTCTATCGTCTCGTCGGCTTAAGTCTGACACCGACTTCGTTGCTACGATACCGACTTTCTGACTGGTTGTATCATAGCAACGAAGCCGGTGTTACTTTTTTTGAACAACTGGGCCATAAACTGACCGCACACGATCAATATTATTGACAATAATATTAACAATATCTTTATTTGACCAATCAAAACACGGTATTATTGGTCAAATCACGATATTGTCAATATTATTGTCAATAATATTGATCGTGTGCGGTCAGCTCTAGATAGACGAGCAGCAGTGGATTTGTGCAATCTGTAAAGAAATGTCACGTAGAAAATATGGTCATGTGTTGTAAGTATAAGTATAAGAAGAAAAAGAAAAAGAATACTATTTACAATATTTTCGTTATGTAATAGACCTTATAGAAAGTTCACGTTTGTTTGCAACTATAAAAACTGATTACTTACTTGAAAATGAAAACTTGAAAATTGTAAACTCACGGTACACCTTTGAGGAAAGCACTGATCAAGACTGACGTTTTCCGTACTGATAGATTTACTCCCTTCTTGCAACTTTTTATTGTGGAAGTATGCTATCCTGAAGAACTTCAACAGTGACAAATCGAGGAGTGGAAACTGACTTGTTGTAACACACTGCTTTCGTTCATCCAAATACGATTCAAGCAATTTGAGGTGTGAGGACGGAATCCACACTAGTTCAGAATCGCCATAAGAAGACTATGATTTACGGTGTCAAAGGCTTTGGAAAAGTCGATCAGTATCAACACACTGACCTTGCCACAGTCATACTCTCGAATCAAATCATCTGTTATGACTGAAAATAAATCTAATTCAAGTTAAATTTTGGAGCTGAACACTCTTGGTCCAACGTTTCTCTAACTTCTCGATGCCCTCCCAGGAGTGACTTTCTTCAAGATTACCAATTTCTATCGCCTCACCATTTGACCGAAATCTTTTTTTCCGGTCAGGAATGTTTTGAGTTCGGGAACAGATGGAAGTTCGAGGAAATCAAATCAGGCAAATACGACGGACGCGGAAGGATTTGGCACTTTAATTCTGATTAGCTAAGCGAGTGTATTTAAATGACCGGGTGGGTTATCTTGGTGAAAGAACACCACATCCTGGACGTTTCTCTTGAAATGCAGCTTTCGGCTTGTCCAAAAGTGTTGTGTAATATTGGCCAGAAACAGTTTTCTCTTATCAACCAATAGAATTCCCCTGGCGTCCCAAACAACTGATGCCATCGCCTTTCCAGCCAACTGAACAGTCTTTGCCTTTTTCGGGGCAGATTTATGGTGTCCGATACACTGCTTTGATTGCCTTTTTGTTTCTGGCGTATAGTGGTGAATCCAGGTCTCATCCGTGGTCACGAATCGTCTCTTGAAATTCACTGGATTCTTATTAAACAGTGCCAAACTATCGTCTGAGATTCGGACTCGAACGCGTTTTCCTCCGGATTGAGAAAGTTTTTTGGACCCAATTTTATTATAAAATATGAACTGCTCGTTCATAAGAGATGCCCATGGCTTCCTCAATTTATAACTTTCTAGTTCTTGGAATCGATCTGAAGACTTCTACCCTAGGGTTCTTTGAAAGTTACACAAGAATTATTTGCGATATTTTCGTCATGTAATGTACCTTACAGAAAGTTCACATTTGGCTACAAAAACTGTGAAAACTTAGGAAAACTTTTGGATGTTGTAAATTCACACACACCTTTACTGATAGATTTACTTCCTTCTTGTGGTGTGGTGAAGAAAAGGAAGCTGGTAACAATAAGTCCTCAAAAATTTCCGACACTATAAGTGCAAGGGAAAATTATGAAGTACTTCTTGACTTCAAACTTTTCTAATGCAAATAAAATGATCATCAGGAATCGTATATTACGTAACTAGCGTGGAAAGTGACAAAATTCATACGAGCGAGAAATTTTATGCACGAGGTGTAGCCGAGTGCAGAAATCACGCGAGCTTACAGAAAATACACTTTCCATCGAGTTATGTTCACTATTTTTCCCACGACCCCTTAGGAAGATAAATTTATTCATAAAAAGTAACTTTATTTTTAAGGATTTATTGTATAGGTATGTTAATAGATGTCAAAATTTCCAAGTAGCCTACTAACTTACCATGAGCATAATATTCTAATAATTCTGATCATGAAACTCGTCCGACGAATAAGTTTTTTGTTTCTATACCCAAAGGACTTGTACCTTGACGCAGTTCTAGTAATACTGGGACGGGTGGGATGGCTTGCGCGCTTCAATGATCTAAAGAGCCGAACCATAGGTTTAACCATATTGGAGGGGTTTTTATTTGAGAAGCCAGACTAAATCAAGTCCCTGGAAGGGGGCAGCAGCTCTTTCAGTAATCATAGTGGCAGAGATCGTGAGGGTCGGTATGGCACTGTGATACACACTACTGCGATGTGGAAGGCAACGGGAAACCACCACATTATTATATCCCTGGTACAGCGTACTTCGAATTTATGATGATGGCACTTTCTGGAGTAAAATATTCCGGAGGTAAAATAGTCCCACATTCGGATCTCCGGGCGGGGACTGCTTCGGGGGGAGTCATCAGAAATGATAAGTGTAACATCTCACGAGTCGGAGCGTGGAATGTTAGAAGCATGAAACAAGTAGGAAAGTTAGAGAATTTGAAAATTGAGATGGATAGGTTAGCATTAGACGTAGTAGGTATTAGTGAAGTGCGATGGCCAGAAGCCGGAGACTTCTGAAGCGGAGATTTTAGAGTAATACACACAGGATCTGTAGGAGGAAATTCGGGAGTAGGAATTGTTATGCGGAAAAAAGTAGGGCAGAGTGTAGAAAATTTCTTACAGCAAAGTGACAGGGTAGTTATGGTTAGGTTAGATTCGAAACCTGTAAAAACAGTAATAATACAGGTATATATGCCCACTTCTAACTACAGTGATGAGGTCGTAGAGGCAGTTTATAGTGACATTGAACATGTGCTAGATTTTGTGAGAGGACACGAAAATTTAATAATTATAGGAGATTTCAATGCAGTCGTAGGCACAGGGCGAGAGGGCGGAATAGTTGGTCCCTTTGGATTAGGCAATAGGAACGATAGGGGAGTGAGACTGATAGAGTTCTGCGATAAACATAACTTAACGGTCGCGAACACTCTATTTCACCATCATGTTAGGAGACGCTACACGTGGAAGATGCCAGGAGACCTAGGGAGATATCAAATAGATTACATTCTTGTTAGGCAAAGATTTAGAAATCAAGTTAGGGATTGTAGAAGTTATCCAGGAGCAGATATAGATAGTGATCACAATATAGTCGTTATGAAGGCCAATCTTAAATTTAAGATTTTGAAAAAACGAAGCGGAAGAAGGTATCTTGACCCAGAGAAACTAAAAGATGATGATACGCGCGATAAGTTCGAGAAAAAGACAAACGAAGTACTAAAGGGCGCGGGCGAAAATATTGTTAGGGACATAGAGGAAGAATGGAATTGCATTAAAAATAGTTTAGTTTCCTCAGCTAGGGATATTTTGGGTCATAAACAGAATGAAAGTAGGAAACCCTGGATAACAAAACATATTGTGAGTCTAATAGAGGAAAGGCGCAAATATAAAAATAGGTTAGATGAAATAGGGAAACAAAGATATAAGGCGATCAAGTGGGAAATTATTCGGAAATGTAGGAAAGCGAAAGAGCAATGGATCGACGATAAGTGCAAAGAAGTGGAAAATAAGTTCGAAATAGGAAAGACTGATGAAGCATATAAAATAATTAGGAGAAATTTTAGAGAAATTGGATCTAGTACCAAAAGCATTAGGAATGAGGCAGGAGATATCCTAATCGAAAGCGGGGAGAAGGCAGATAGGTGGAAAGAATATTTAGGAAACTTATATGCGGGACAGGAAGTGCAAGATATATTAGAAAGTGAAAGCAGTGTAGAAGGGGATAACCTAGGGAGTCCTATAATGAGAGAAGAGTTTGAGCTAGCACTAAAAAGTTTAAGGAATAATAAAGCACCAGGTATAGATGGCTTGCAGGCAGAAATCTTAAAGTGCGCAGGTCAAGAGGTAATAGATCGTTTATTTAAATTAGTTAGTCGCATATACCTGACAGGCGATATTCCAGAGGATTACAAACTGAACATCATGGTAGCTTTGCCAAAAAGGAAAGGCGCGGATAGATGCGAAAATTTTAGAACTATCAGTTTAACTTCCCATGCGTCAAAAATTTTAACTAGAATTGTGCAAAGAAGGATGGAGAAAAAGGCGGAAGAAATATTAGGAGAAGATCAGTTCGGATTTAGACGAAATAGAGGAACGCGCGAGGCCATTCTAGCTTTACGAGTAATTATAGAAAAAACGATAGAAAAGAGAAAGAGCGTATATATAGGATTTGTAGATTTAGAAAAAGCCTTCGACAACGTAAAATGGGGGAAGATGTTCGAAGTGCTGAGAAAGGTAGGGATGAAATACAGGGACAGAAGAATAATACATAATCTCTACAAAGAGCAAAAGGCAGTTATAGAATGTGAGCAGGAACGAAGGGAAGTAGATATCCGGAAGGGAGTGAGACAGGGATGTGCATTGTCACCTCTAGTTTTCAACTTATATATCGAAGATGCGATTAATATTGTTAAGGAAAGAACAGCCTCAGGGATCAATGTACAGGGCCAAACTATTAACATGCTCAGATTTGCGGATGATATAGCAGTGTTAGCATCTAGCAAAGAAGAATTAGGAGCGGCTTTGAATGAAATGGAAGCAGTTTTGACACAGGGTTACGGCATGAAAATCAATAAAAAGAAAACTAAAATTTTGGTATGTAGATGGAGTGAAAATAGAACTAAAATTGAAATACGAATAGGAAATGAGAAGATAGAGGAGGTCGCGGATTTCTGCTACTTAGGAAGTAAAATAACCCAAGACGGTAGGAGCACTAAAGATATAAAACAAAGAATGGCGCAGGGACGAGTTGCGTTTAACAAAAAGAAACAACTGTTATGTTCGAGAACGGTTAATATAGAGACTAGGAAGAGACTCTTAAAGTCGTATGTATGGAGTACGGCATTATACGGGTGCGAAACTTGGACAATAGGAGAAGCGGATAGAAAAAGAGTAGAAGCGTTTGAACTGTGGTGTTACAGACGCATGATGAAGATACCGTGGATAGATAAGGTTAGCAATAGGGAAGTATTAGAAAGAGTTGGGGAAAGGCGAAAGGTATGGAAAACAATAAAGAGTAGGAGAGATAGGATGGTAGGACACCTTCTAAGACACGAAGGAATAGTTCGCGACATACTAGAGTCAGAGATAGGAATAAAAAGAGGTAGGGGTAGGCCTAGATTAGACTACTGCTCTCAAATAGTTAGGGATGTAGGATGTTCTACTTTTAGGGAAATGCGTAGGTTAGCTCAGGATAGAAAAGAATGGAGGTACGCGTCCAACCAGTCTTCGGACTGAGAACCTTATGATGATTCGACAAAATACGTATCTACTTTTGTAATTTTGAATTTGGTCACTAAAGGTAGTTGGTTGTGTTTAGCATTGTCACGTTGACATTATTAATTACATAATTATAAATTTCTCGTAGTCTGGTGCATTCGCTTCTTTCTAAAATAACTTTTTGGGCGTCTGTAATAATAATTATTACTTTGGCAATGAAAAAATAGAATGTCATTATCATTGTTACTCATGTAAGTGATAGTAGTAACCATAATAATAATTACACTCATTGAAATAAGTAAACTAAATGTACCACTTACAGAGAAGTGCTGTTCGTGCATCTTTTTTTATCTATCGGCTGATTCAACGGACATTTTCATTTCTAAATTGGTTAGTGTCAATTAATTTTCCTTAATTAATGTACACTTATAATACACTTTCAAATAAAATATCCTGCAAAATACAAATAGATTAAGGTAATATTTTGGTTCCAGAACGCGTTATCATACAACTTTATAAAAAAACATTAAGTCAACAAGTGGCTTCTATCTGTGAAGTACATAGGTAGGTAAAAGCGTCATAATCAGAGAAAAGATGGCACGCCTTTATTTATTTTATGATAAATAATATATAAATTAATCTCTGAATGGCGACAGGTTGCTGATATTTACTTAAATTGATCAGATCATACTTATACACCAAATATTTTATTTATTATTGTTTTTACCCGGAAAATTAAAACTTTTCCGGAAACAATAAAAGATGACGAAGCATGTGACTTGTACAAAATGTGGCGGTGTCATGATGTCATTAATGAAAAAATATTTTGTTGAAGTATGTACATACTTGCGAATGCCGAATGCGTAGTTGCCCACATGCGTTGTTTGAAGACTATTGTTTGAACAAAAAAAGATTAATATTTGATTGATTAAAAATTACAATTTTAATTTAAAAATGAAAAACTTGCTACCCATTACTTCGCAAGTAATTCATGTTAAAGCATAATCCTGACTATAATCCCATTAGCCACGTGTATTCGGAAACTAAAATATGTGAAGGAATAATTCAGTTTGTCCACGACTATCTTACAACATACTCTTTATACTTGTGTTTCTTCAATCAAAATTAGATACATTATTCACTGCAGTGATTAATGAATATTATTCACTAAACCAATAGGAACATCGTTTTGACCCTTTTTTACATTTATTTAGTAGGCCGCGATCGCGATGTGTTAGTTCAAATTTAAACGTCAAATCAGCATGGTTTGCTTTTAATTTGAAATGCGTATTCTAAAAAAGAAGATATAATGAGTAGTGAGAGTGAAAATGAGATTTCTTTACCAGCACCAGCAATAAAAGAAGCTGCAGAACTTGCCTCATTAGATTCATTGCCCAAAAAACCAAGAAAATTATACCTGAGAGCATATGTATGAATCTTTCTTGCATTGGAGAAGGGAAATGAAGGTAAATTCTTTCTGGGAATCTGTTTTGATAGTCGTGGACAAAGTATAGTATACAACTCATTATAATGATGCTATTATTACCTCGGATGATTACAAAACTCGCTCGCTTCGCTCGCTCGTGTTGTAAACTTCATCCTCGGTAATAATAGCATTCATTATAAACTCGTGTATAATATACTATTAAAACACTGAGTAACTTAATCTTCGCGAAGCTGAAATGGAAAATTTTCTTATCGTAAGACACTAATTTACTAATGAAGAAAAAACAATTTTTCTATATTTTAATGATTGTTAACACCAACTAAATGTCTTAATAACATTGTCTCGGATACTATAAATTAAACTTGCGTGACATTTTCGGACTGCATGAATGGAATGGCAAGTATTTGAATTTAGGTCATTATATTTTTAATGAAGTTTCCCTACATTAATTGAAAATAGATGCAAAACTTGTTTGTTTAAGTTTATGTAACTCTGTAAGTTTCTTTTAGTTTATTGGATTGCTTTCAGCGCAACAACGTGCGCCATCTAACGGAAGATATCTGAATACTAGTATACAGATACAGCAGGGAAGGAAACAGTTTTTGATTTTACAGCGATCTATAAGTAGCTATTTCTATACAGATTCCAGTAATCACTTAAGAGAATAAATAATAAGAGAAATCTTTGCACGACACTCATATTTCTAGCACCCAAATGCAGATGGCGCGCGTGTTAAATTGGTTTGAAACAAATACCTATGTATTTAAATATTTACATTTTTTCTATAAAATGGGAACATACCTATTTACTATAGAAGAAGTTGCATATTAAAAGACTTTTGGAGAAAATGTAGCCTGTAAATTAGAACAAAAATACTTCTTTTCCTGTAAAGTTATCCAAAACACTGATTTAATAAAGACAAATTCTATAGTCATTAAAATATGGGTACAATTAAATTCAGGTACTTACTCCTATTAACATTTTTTAAGAATGTATTATCAACGAAATTTTAAATTCTTTGCTTAGTTGTACCAAATTATTCCATTATTTTTATAACTTTAGGTACCTATTAAGTACCAAAACCCATTTTGTGCAGTAGATGGAAATTGTGATAATTTAACAATCTATTTTTTGTATTTTCTAATTTTTATTTGTAGTTTCTCAATACGTTTAATTTTTAAACTTCTGTTGAGTACTGATGGTATCCATGATATCTTCATCATGCGTCTGTAACATACCACATTGCAAATGCTTCTATTGTTTTTCCATCCGCTTCTCCTATTGTCCAAGTTTCGTACCCGTACAAAGTACAATGCTGTACTCCATAAATACGTCTCTTCCAAGTATAGCAGTTGTTTCTTTTTGTTAAACGCAACTCGACCCTGCGCTAGCCTTTGTTTTATATCTTTAGTGCTAATACCATCTCGATTTCCTGTATGGCAGAAATCCTCGACTTCTTCTATACTCTCATTTCTTATTTGTATTTTAGTTTTAGTTCTATTTTCACGCCCTCTACATACGAAAATTTTGGTTTTCTATTTGTTGATTTTCATGCCGTAGTCCTCTCTGTTAAAACTGCTTCTATTTCATTCAGAGCCATTGATTCCTAATGCTTCTTTGCTGGATGCTAACACTGCTATACGCCAATCTGAACATGTTAATAGTTTGGCCCTGTACATTAATCCCTTAGGCTGTACTGTCCTTTACAATAATTTTAATCGCATCTTTTATACAGGGTGTCCACACGTTCTGCCCTTATTCAATAGGGCCTCTGTTTGCAGAGTTATGAAAAATGTTTCGTACAAAAGTTGCTTGGATTTAACTTCTCTATTTCCCAAAATTATTTGAAAGTATACAGGTCGTTCCATTTCTTCTGCAAGGCACACAACTTTGCATTTTTGAATTCCCTGTTGAATTTAAGGGACACCTTGTTAACCATACATTGGGTTTAACTCCCATAATTTCGGCGATATTTGACGTTAAATAACGCCGAAATTATGGGAGTTAAACCCAATGTTTGGTTAACAAGGTGTCCCTTAAATTCAACAAGGAATTCAAAAATGTAGGTAATCAGATGCAGGGTGCATAGCGCATCTTGCAGTTTTGGAAAATCTTGTTCGTTTCTGATATCAGAAGAAAGCCCAACTAACTGTATTTCTCATAATTTTTAGAAAATTAAGAGAAATGCAGGTCCGTATCCTAAAAATTTCTTGATGATGGTCAAAAACGGGTCGAAACGTAATTAAACCATAATGTGTGGTACATTGTTGAATTCATAATAAGAAGGGCTCATAAAATTTGACATCAGAAAATCAGAACCGTATTTAAAAAAATGGAAGTTGATGACGGTTGCCCGAAGACGAAACGTAGAATAAAAAAATTGGCAATGAAATCTTTAATTTCATCAAAAGTTGCTACGAAGAAGTTTTGTCAGTTTCGCTCTAATTTTAATATTATAGTTAAAAATCCATAAATTCCGTTTTTTCAAAATAACTCAAAAACGGAAAATTATATCAAGGATTTCTAGGCGCCATTTTATTGATCCTTTAGTTACGCAACTTTTTTCCCATTTAACCAAATCTGTATCTCTTGTCATTTCCAATATCCTCACGCTGGCCCTCCTTATCTTGGACACGTTGTATACGTGTATCATTACCGTCTTTAGAGGTTTCGAATTTAACCTAACCATAACTACTCTGTCCCTTTTCTGTAAGAAAGTTTATACACTCTGCCCTATTTTCTTATTCGTAACAATTCCTACTCCCAAATTTCCACCTATCGACCCTGTGTGTAGAGGAAAGTTGCCTAATATGGGGTACTTTTTTTTCAAATTGCTCCAAAGTTGTAACTATGTTTTTTTGAGAATTTTCACTAGCAAACATTAAATTTGTTTGTCTTTGAGCGTTGTGTAATAAAACAGACCAAAAACAATTAAAATGGGGGAGATGCGCAATAAATAAATTGTCAGTTACTGCCCCATATTAAGTTTATGCATGTCCTTAATATGGGGTAGGTACAGCGAGTTCGCAATTTGGGGTACCCCAAATATTAAAATTTATATTCAAAAAACAATATTTTGAAAAAAGGTTTTTTTTAATCAACTCGAAATATACAAAACATTTTATTCCAATATAAAATATATAAACAAAATAACAAAAGAGAAATAATGTACCTATTTCCCATTATTCACAGAAATAAAAATGCTGACATTGCTATTCCATCGAATTAAAAAAAAAATCTTTATATATAGGGTACCCCAAATGAGGCACTCTGTTGTACCCCATATTAGGAACAAATGATTGTTTGGTTATATAGCATTTTCACAGAAATTTCGCTGCGTTTTCTAAAATGTCACATACATCACAATAAACTGCGCAAAATTTACTACCTGATGCAATTAAACTAATTTAAAATACTTACTTTTAAGACTGAGTACACTCGCAGGAAACAACGCGCTCACTAACTTTTGAAGCCACCTGGTGGAGAAACGGTGAAAGTAGTAACACGTCTGGTCATATAGGAAAGTAGCAAAATTAATTAGCAATGAATTCAACAGATGGCAAAAATGGAATATGGCCAAAAACGCGGTGTCCCATATTAGGCGACTTTCCTCTATTAATCTAAAATCTCCGCTCCAATAGTCTCCAGCTTCTTTATTCATAAGAATATTAATTTTTGAAATACCTTTATTGCTTATAACCTTAGGACCAAATAACATCACTTTTCATTTAATTAGATTACAGAACCGAACATTATTTGACAGATTGGTGTCATTTGCAGATCAACCATATTCTTATCACAACACCAACGTTGTCCAAATAATAATCCGTATCTATTATTATTATTAGTAGTATGTAGTAGTTACTACGTTTTCATGGAGTATTGAATTCGAACTGAGTACTCATTTGGTACTGAATACCCCATGTAAACGCTTGCAGTTTTGGATTGAAACGGTTTCCAACTTCAAGGTCGATTCGCCTAATTTTGGGATCGTATCTGAATTGAAATTCATGTAGAATTGAAAACTAGTTCCGACTGACATAACTGTCAAATGTGTCAAATTGCATTAAATATTTTGGTAATCAGCTAATTAATTCTTTATTTACTTCTAAAGTTTTCAACTCAAAACACTGCTTTGATAGTTGCCACAAGTGATGTATGACGTACTTTTTTGTAGCTGACATATGCCAAATATTAAAATTTCGATCAAGTATTGAAAGTGGTTTCAAAACGATTTGAATACTCTCATGAAAACAGGTAAAGTATTAAACACTGTATAGTCCAAGAGCCAGCAACGCTTTCGTTACGTTATTTTTAATCAGACTAGAACTTCAACGACGAATCCCTTGCAACGTAGTAACAAGGGAATCAGAAGTCTGGCAGCCGTCCGAGAGTGGCTTTCGCGCCTCTAGCATTTTTAATGGCGAAAAAAAATTTAAAATTACACTATTATAATCATTATGGCACTTCGCAATATTAAAGTTAATACTATTTTAAATCAATAA
The DNA here is from genome assembly GCA_963966045.1 of Xestobium rufovillosum. Taxonomy (NCBI): domain Eukaryota; kingdom Metazoa; phylum Arthropoda; class Insecta; order Coleoptera; family Ptinidae; genus Xestobium; species Xestobium rufovillosum. Next base: position 11,835,129 of record OZ014502.1, read on the forward strand.
AAAAAATGCCAGACGAGTGAGTGGGTGGAAAGTGGGTGCCAGAGGGGGATAAAAGTGAGAGGTTCTATGCAAGGGCCCAGCGTACGGAATCTAGTCGACCACATTATCATTCCCTGGTCATGGGTCACCATGGAAACGTTATATTATGTGATGACAGTTTGTTTGCGATTTTGGAGATGCACAGTTGTGTTTGAGTGCAATTTGATTCGCCCCTTTAACCCCCTCTGGCGCGCACTTTCCACCCACCCACTCGTCTGGCATTTTTTTTATTGATTTAAAATAGTATTAACTTTAATATTGCGAAGTGCCATAATGATTATAATAGTGTCATTTTATTTTTTTTCTCACCCTTAAAAATGATAGAGGCGCGAAAGCCACCGTCGGACGGTTGCCAGACTTCTGATTCTCTTGTTACTACGTTGCAAGGGACTCGTAGATGAAGTTCTAGCTTTATTCTCTATGGTGTAACGAAATCCGTTGCTAGCTCTTGGACTAGTAGGAGTACTCACTGAGTACTACTCAGTTCGAATTCAGTAACCATGAAAACATATTAAGTATTTTCAAGGACCTTACAACTTTACACTCCATTCACGATTTTAGTTCTAATCTCAGCATCTCAGGATATTGACTTTTAGTATTGAAAATACTTCTGGGCGCGTGTATACGGGACTCATCTTACGAAAAATGTATCGACAGACGACAGATTCTGTCGTAGTGCAACGACATTCAGAAAATACTAAAATTTTAACTTTGAGTGATCCCAAAGTATAACCAGATGAAACTCTCACAGATGATTCTACAAGTCTTTTGGCACCTAAAAATGGCAATTACGACTTTTTTGGGTGGTAACGAAAAAAATTAGGGGTGAAAAAGCAGTAAATCTATCCCACCGTGCGCCGGGAGACTCTCGGGCATCTTACGCGAAAATTACAAGTCGTAGAACTTTGCGTTTTTTTTTTAATTGTTGAAGAAATATTGACGTTTTTAATGGTGTAAATTTTGTGTAACTACAAGAAACCAAACTAATTTTATTGCACCGTATCTAAAATATGTTGCCGCATCGGTAACAATACGTTCCACTTTGAACCTGGATAACTTTTTTTTCACCATATAGATTTTGTTTTTCCTTACATAGAAAACTTCCTTATGGTATAACGAAGTTATGATTTCCAATAATGTATGGTCGCGTTTCAAAAATAAGTCCGCTATAACATTTTCAATGCGCCGATGTCAAAAATTCACTTTCGGTTCACGGGACGAGCCGTGCGAGTGAAAAGGATAGACTATGGGGAATAGCCGAGCACCAGAAGGAGACAGAACGTGGCCAAGTTACTCTGCAAAAGAACAGCGTTGTAATGCCACCTTTAAAATCTTCTTTCAATGCATTTTCAAAACTCTCTCTAATAGCCACGAAATAAATGCTAGTAAATGAGGTAGGTACTTGTTTAGCGAAACTTTTACTGTTTATATCATCTGGGGAAGGATAATTTTTATTGGGTATTGCAAAATTTTCCATACATTTTCTTAAAATTGCAGCAGCTCTGTGAAGAATTTGCAAATCTGATAATGTATCACCCGTTGTTTCCAGATTAAAATCAGACGATTCGTCTGTTGAGCTTGCGACTTGCGTCCTCATTTACATGCTTGATTTTTTTGTCAAAAGTTCTTTGCCAGAACACAACAAATCACCTGACCTGACCTGGTCTACGAATAAATTGAATAAAGCCTTTAAATCTTTTCGACAATTTCATTTTCAGTTTCGCGGATTGTGTTGGGATCTTTGTGCATTACGTAACATAGAATTATATTTTTGTGTTACTGCAGGTACTTAATGGCAGCTTTTCTTTATTATCTAAGATGTGTTCTTGAATCCAAGAAGAAAATGTTGAAAACAAGCGATCGGTACTTTTTGTATTTCTGTCAGTTTTATTTTTGTGGGAATTTATATTTCTGGTTGATATGTACTCTGCGTAGCACAATTTGTGGTATTTTGCATCGTATGCATATGCAAATAAGTCTTCATACAAAATCAGTCTAGAGATAATACGATTGTCATTTCTCTATCTTGCAGCATTTTTATGCGAGTGGAATCACCCGTACCTATAGTAACAAGGACAAACAATACATAATTAACCAAATAAAACATTTAGTACTACGATACCAGTTTGAATTGAAGTAAGTGATTTCCTTTTTCTTTTTCCAGATCCTTCACAAATTAAGGCAGTGGATAGTAGTCCGCAAGTTACGGAATCCCATCAAGGGTACTACAGTTCCGCAAGTTATGCGTTATACTTTCGTATAAGTACTTCGTTAGTTCAATCCCCACCCAGCAGCGTTTGTGGGTAGGTAGGTTATCGTAGAGAGCTAGGGCTTTGTTACTCCCGGGCCGGGTAGTATGGGCTCCCGTAAAGGTTATTTTAGTATTGAAAATACTTCTGGGCTCGTGTATATGGGACTCATCTTACGAAAAATGTATAGTTGTGTCGGTATTTTCAATACGCCTATGATACTTGCGTAAGATGCGAGGTCTGTGAATTTTTTTCCCAAGATCTTGATTTTCGTCTCAAATTCTTAAAATCAGACTTTTTCTCAAGATCTTGGGTTTCTTCCCAAGCACAAAGCACATCATCATCATCATCATAAGGTTCTCAGTCGAAGACTGGTTGGACGCGTACCTCCATTCTTTTCTATCCTGAGCTAACCTACGCATTTCCCTAAAAGTAGAACATCCTACATCCCTAACTATTTGAGAGCAGTAGTCTAATCTAGGCCTACCCCTACCTCTTTTTATTCCTATCTCTGACTCTAGTATGTCACGAACTATTCCTTCGTGTCTTAGAAGGTGTCCTACCATCCTATCTCTCCTACTCTTTATTGTTTTCCATACCTTTCGCTTTTCCCCAACTCTTTCTAATACTTCCCTATTGCTAACCTTATCTATCCACGGTATCTTCATCATGCGTCTGTAGCACCACATTTCAAACGCTTCTACTCTTTTTCTATCCGCTTCTCCTATTGTCCAAGTTTCGCACCCGTATAATGCCGTACTCCATACATACGACGTTAAGAGTCTCTTCCTAGTCTCTATATTAACCGTTCTCGAGCATAACAGTTGTTTCTTTTTGTTAAACGCAACTCGGCCCTGCGCCATTCTTTGTTTTATATCTTTAGTGCTCCTACCGTCTTGAGTTATTTTACTTCCTAAGTAGCAGAAATCCGCGACCTCCTCTATCTTCTCATTTCCAATTTGTATTTCCATTTTAGTTCTATTTTCACATCCCCTACATACCAACATTTTAGTTTTCTTTTTATCGATTTTCATGCCGAAGCCCTGTGTCAAAACTGCTTCCATTTCATTCAAAGCCGCTCCTAATTCTTCTTTGCTAGATGCTAACACTGCTATATCATCCGCAAATCTGAGCATGTTAATAGTTTGGCCCTGTACATTGATCCCTGAGGCTGTTCTTTCCTTAACAATATTAATCGCATCTTCGATATATAAGTTGAAAACTAGAGGTGACAATGCACATCCCTGTCTCACTCCCTTCCGGATATCTACTTCCCTTTGTTCCTGCTCACATTCTATAACTGCCTTTTGCTCTTTGTAGAGATTATGTATTATTCTTCTGTCCCTGTATTTCATCCCTACCTTTCTCAGCACTTCGAACATCTTCCCCCATTTTACGTTGTCGAAGGCTTTTTCTAAATCTACAAATCCTATATAGACGCTCTTTCTCTTTTCTATCGTTTTTTCTATAATTACTCGTAAAGCTAGAATGGCCTCGCGCGTTCCTCTATTTCGTCTAAATCCGAACTGATCTTCTCCTAATATTTCTTCCGCCTTTTTCTCCATCCTTCTTTGCACAATTCTAGTTAAAATTTTTGACGCATGGGAAGTTAAACTGATAGTTCTAAAATTTTCGCATCTATCCGCGCCTTTTCTTTTTGGCAAAGCTACTATGATGTTCCGTTTGTAATCTTCTGGAATCTCGAATGTCAGGTATATGCTACTAACTAATTTAAATAAACGATCTATTACCTCTTGACCTGCGCACTTTAAGATTTCTGCCTGCAAGCCATCTATACCTGGTGCTTTATTATTCCTTAAACTTTTTAGTGCTATCTCAAACTCTTCTCTCATTATAGGACTCCCTAGGTTATCCCCCTCTACACTGCTTTCGCTTTCTAATATATCTTGCACTTCCTGTCCCGCATATAAGTTTCCTAAATATTCTTTCCACCTATCTGCCTTCTCCCCACTTCCGATTAGGATATCTCCTGCCTCATTTCTAATGTTTTTGGTACTAGATCCAATTTCTCTAAAATTTCTCCTAATTATTTTATATGCTTCATCAGTCTTTCCTACTTCGAATTTATCTTCCACTTCTTTGCATAATAGTTGTTTTTTTTTTGTTAAATAGCAGAAATCTGAGATTTCCTCTAATTTCACGTTTCTGATTGGCATGTTACCTAGTAAGTAAAATTTCACTGGAACTTATTACTTTTATTTACTATTACATAATATATTATATGTCACATTTACACAATTTTTATTACAACTAAATGATATGATTAAAAATGATTATACCTATACCTACTTACAAACAGAAATTTTATAGAATTCCAATTTTTATAACGAATAATTTATTGCAAATAGGTATTTGTGAAGCGGAGAAACTATACAATTTGGAATCACCATAACACCATTAATGTGTCTTAACAAAATCAAATTAGTCCTTATCTATTCGTTATCTAACATCAATTTATTCCCGCAGGAAATGTCTTTACCATATAACCACCTCCGATGTGATATGCATACAGAATTAAAATCTGAAGTTAATTAGCAGGATTCCAATAAATTATATCAGGAAAAAACCACATCAGAAAATTGTCCCTATTTTTTTTTTAATTTGGAGGTTTTATTTCTCCTCGTAGTGAACAAACGCAAACTCAGGAAATTCAGTCTTTATTCTACATGAAAAATTATAAATATCTATAAAAAAGTACGAACACGTATAAAATCTAAACTACCGAGTTTTAATTTAGAAATATTTTATTTATTAGAGTCTCAGATAAATTAATCACGATTTTTGAAGGCACACCAAATCATTGCGTTATTATTTTAATCAATGTTAAACATAACACCAATTTTAATTTATGAATATGCGAAAAACAACAATCAGAAACATTCAATCTCCTTGCCAAACTTTCGTTCATTGAAAGCACTCAAATGTAAATTTTTAGCAATTAAAGTCATCAACTGCAGCTTCTTCTTCAGCTTCGTATTCCTCATCGGCAGTAGCTTCTTGATATTGTTGATATTCAGATACTAAATCATTCATGTTGGATTCGGCTTCAGTAAATTCCATTTCATCCATACCCTCTCCTGTATACCAATGCAAGAAGGCTTTACGTCTAAACATAGCAGCGAACTGTTCTGATATTCTCTTGAACAGTTCTTGAATAGCAGTGGTGTTTCCAATAAAAGTAGACGACATTTTCAATCCTACTGGTGGAATATCACAAACAGCAGTCTTGACGTTGTTAGGAATCCATTCAACGAAATAACTACTGTTCTTATTTTGTACAGCTAACATTTGTTCGTCTACTTCCTTCATGGACATTCTTCCCCTAAAGACGGCTGCTACTGTTAGATATCGTCCATGTCTGGGATCACAAGCCGCCATCATGTTTTTGGCATCGAACATTTGCTGGGTTAATTCAGGAACAGTTAAAGCTCTATATTGCTGGCTTCCACGAGAAGTTAAAGGAGCAAACCCAGGCATGAAGAAATGGAGACGAGGGAAAGGTACCATATTAACAGCTAGCTTACGTAAATCTGCATTTAATTGACCAGGAAAACGCAGACAAGTGGTCACACCTGACATAGTTAGAGAAACGAGATGGTTCAAGTCTCCATAACTAGGATTAGGCACCTTTAAAGTCCTGAAGCAGATGTCGTATAATGCTTCGTTATCAATGCAATAAGTTTCATCGGTATTTTCCACTAATTGATGTACAGACAAAGTGGCATTGTAAGGTTCGACTACTGTATCAGATACCTTCGGACTGGGCATAACGGAATAAGTATTCATAATTCTATCAGGATACTCTTCCCTTATTTTCGAGATCAAAAGAGTACCCATTCCAGATCCAGTACCACCGCCAAGAGAGTGAGTCAGTTGGAAACCTTGAAGACAATCGCAGTTTTCCGCTTCTTTCCTTACTACGTCCAAGACTGCGTCAACCAGTTCAGCTCCTTCCGTGTAATGTCCTTTGGCCCAATTGTTACCAGCTCCGGATTGACCGAAAACAAAGTTGTCGGGACGAAAGAGTTTTCCGTAAATTCCAGAACGAACTGCGTCCATTGTCCCGGGTTCGAGATCGAGGAGGATTGCTCTGGGGACGTACTTGCCTCCATTGCTGCGAGAAGCCACTGAAAAGAAGACAGCGTTTTAAAATGGTTTGTTACATTGATTCATTTGCTGCAGTTTAAAAAATGACAAAGAAAGTACTAAAATAATAGTAGTGGAAATTTTAAAGTCAATGTACCTATTCATTAACTAGAATATTTCGGAAACTGAGAGAATAGTTCCTCCGAATTGAATTAACATATATGAGGTGTGAGTGGTACTGGACTGTTCGAACAACTACACCTCGGGCAATTACCCCGGCCAGGCATTGAATTACAGAACTAAATCCAGATTTTGTGTACTACGAGATCTCATACGGGATGCTACCCCAAACATATCGTTGGGCTTGGAACATCCTTAGATCTCTAAGTACTCAACTAGCAGCAGTAGTAAGTCTGTTAGAGTAGTTGTTCGAACGGTCCAGTACCACTCATGTCCGCCTCATAATTCAGCAAATAATTAGCTCTTGCTAATACTTACACCAAGCGTGTAAGTATATAATATACAGCAAGCAATATTGTATGGTTCTAGTGTGTAGGGCAAAGTACCATACTGATGAGTCCCAAAAGGACGAAACCAGTAGTCTGCGGTTTTCCATACACATTAGAGACATGCAATATTGAAAATCTTAAGGGCTGATTCCTTGACCAAGAATATGAAGAAAAAGTCCATATAACCATTACCCGATTCCCCAACAGAGGAGAACTAGGGTCTTTTGAAGGAGAGTTGTGGAGGGTTTTTCTACAATAACTTTCAAACCATTTAGATATAGCAACCAAGTTTCTTTGGTATAGTAATGTTACCATATTACATATAGGTATAATACCTACACAAAATTTTACGAAAATCCATTTCCTAGCATATTTTTTTATTTCTTTACGCCCTTTGATTCAGATCGCTCTTCCCACATTTTTAGACGGTTTATTATATTTAAAACAAATTATCTGTCTTACAATTTTTGATAATATGTACCGTTAGTAATGGTGCATAACATACACGCAGAGCATGTACAATCTAATTAAAAACACATAGTACAAGTTCTTACAAAATGGCAGTTTGCTCATTTTTAAGCTTAGCATTACCTATGTCTTGAAATAGGGAGGTTCGGAGAAAAATAAGATATCTATTTTTGGCATGAAAATGACAGAAAATTGTTATTGTAATTGAGTTACGGCGAAATTTTTTTTCTAAAAATTTTTTGCGGGGTAAAAAAGCGAAAGAAATTAGCTTATCACGCCCACATGCTAGTTCGCTTTGTTATTGGTTTGACGTCAGAGATTCGTAAGGCGCTCCTCCCACTTCTCTTGAAGTGCCCGTGAAGCGGTACCTATCTCATAACATACTTATTGGGACTATTTCGAGCCAAAGCTGGGGAAGATACTTCAAAAAAGTAACTAGATACAAGATAGAAGATACCAGCCAGCAGTTTAACATAAGATAAAAGATACAAAATACTTTCCATCTAAAGTATCTAGATAGAAGATACTTTTGTATCTAAGATACTTCAATAGAAATAGATACTTTTATTAAAATTAATGTTTTTATTGCTGATACGATTACACCTCTATATTGCCTTCATTCCAACAAAATATCATCCGCTACAGTTTTTCTCACTTTAATGATTTTTAATTTTGAAAATTACTAGCAAAATTTTAAAAAGTGCAGGTAACGCCATAACTATGTAGCTTTATACTAAAATCAATTAAGGAATTCAGAAATGCGCCCATATTCAGGTTGATGTGTTTAAAAAAAACAGCGTTAGGTAATCCGCAGAAGAAATGGACAGTCTGTATGTGTGAAAATAATTTTATGTAATATAGAGAATCAAAAATAAAGTTGTGTCGTTTATATAACTTTTTCTCTGGAATGCATAATAAAGACGCAAAAATCACACCGTGTATACCTAGTGTTAAAAATATTCATCCATTTGTTGAATATAAGTAGATGTTAAAAATATTTGACCAATTATTATTGTGCAAAAACAAGCAGTCAAGATTCTTATACGTAAAATGTAAAAAATAAGTGTTCTTATTTACACTCTCCTATTTTGATCAAAATGCCGCCCGCTAAATCACGAACCACACCCGTGTTCATTCCTAGGTAAGGTGGTGGGGCTCACTGACAACTTCCAAAATAATTCCAGTATCTAAGATATTCAAAAAGTATCTTAGATACTCAAAAAGTATTTTAGATACTTAAAAATATCTGAGATAGTTCCAAAGTAACTAAGATACTTCCAAAAGTATCTTAGATACTAGATTCTTTATAAAAGTATCTTTATTTTCAGATACAGATAGTCATTACAAAAAGTATCTAAGATAAAGTATCTAAGATACCAAAAGTATCTAAGATACCAAAAGTATCTAAGATACAAAAAAGTATCTAAGATGTAAGATATTCCCCAGCTCTGTTTCGAGCGTGAATTTTTAAAGTATGGTGTCAAGGAAACATAAAACAAAGACAACATAATCGATATGATGATGCAAAAAGGGTATCAAAAGTCCGATTCACATAATTTGCCATATTTATGTAGTAGGTAGGTAAATGTCCCGGTAAATGTGGAAATGGTGTGTGATTCTTGCATCTAACGCCAATTTCATTGCACCTCAAAACAGTAGTGTAAAAGCAGACCGGTATAAGTAAAACAAAGTCAACAATTTATTAACTGCACATGCCTTTTATAATTCAGTATAAGTAGGTACGTAGATTGTAGATACCTGCTTACTTCTGTTTGTAAAATAGGTACCTATCTATATTCTCTAATACAATACATACCTTCTCATTTATGTAGGTATGTATACCTAAGTGATTGACAAGTTATCAAGCTAACAGTTTTATAACGGATTGGAAATTTTTTTAAAAAAACGTAAACAAATACAACTCACGCGAATCAAAAAACTACGCTACGTAGGTACTAGGTACTTGTTTAGCAAAAAGAAACAACTGCTATATTCTGGAACGGTTAATGTAGAAACTCGGAAGAGACTCTTAAAGAAGCATGTATGGAGTAAGAAATTATACCTATGGGTGCGAAACTTGAACAATGGGAGAAGCGGATTGAAAAAGAATAGAAGCGTTTGAAATGTGATGCTACAGACGGGTGTTGAAGATTCCGTGGATAGACAAGTTAGCAATAAGGAGGAATTAGAAAGAGTTGGGGAAAAGAGAAAAGAGAAAAGAGAAAAGAGAAAAGAGAAAAGAGAAAAGAGAAAAGAGAAAAGAGAAAAGAGAAAAGAGAAAAGAGAAAAGAGAAAAGAGAAAAGTATGGAAGACAATAAAGAATAGGGGATAGGATCGTAGGATGGTAGGACACTTTCTGAGACACAAAGGAATAGTTCGCGACATATTAGAGTCAGAGATAGGAATAAAGAGATAGAGGTTGGAGCAGATTAGACTACTGCTCTCAAATAGTTGGGGATGTAGAATGTTCTACTTTTACGGAAATGCGTAGGCTAGCTCAGGGAAAGGATGGAGGTACACGTCCTACCAGTCTTCAAAAGAGAACTTTATGATGACGTACTATTTAATTATTATTGTAAAATAGTTAATAAAATTTCCTTTTTTAGTTCAGGGAGGGAACGCTACGGCGATTCAGTATTTGGCTCCGTCATGCTCCTAGCATCTTGTTTCCAATTATGTTAACTGTAACACGTTACCAAGTACCAAGGGGTCCCAGAAAACTGTCGATAAATTACATTATGTTCGATTTTATTTAGAGTGGCTGCAATGGGGCAGCCGATAATTTTATAAACTTTTGCAATGATAAACTAACTCGCGAAAATATCGATAATGCTGACCGATTTTCCTTCTGGCTCCAAAGAACCACTTTTTCCGTTTTATTGGTGTGCTGTACGATGTATTAGTCTGGGTACAAAACAGAAAACACCAGTTAGAACCAGTTAATAATATTTAACAATTTAACTACACATGCATATGCATAATACTTATGGGACTGCTGCGCGCTGAAGCTGGGACTTGTAAGTTATACTAAGTTCTGACGTCACGCGGCCTACTCTCGCTGCAAGGTACGATTTCTAGCCTCGCACCGACGGAAAACTTTGCAACGGCTTCACAGGCGAGGGAATTTTTTTTAACAAAAATTAACAACATAACTGCCTTCAGTATAATAAACTCTATCAATTTTAATGAAATTTGAAAATTACCGAACCTGCCTATTATGTTTGTTTTTATGTTCCCATCGATAAATGTACTCAAATCACTGGATATAAAGATTTAGTGAATAAAATGCAGGATGAACCCAGAAAAACAGCGAATTGATGACGAATTATAGCTAAATTTGATGAAGTCGAATAGTTGATACTTATTAAAAGATATATAGGGTATCAAAGGTATAATTTTGTTTGTGTTCTGTGATTTGAAAAATTTTTGAAATATCGACCTTAAGAATAGTGATAGGAAGTTTTTTGAAATGGGAAATAAAATCCACCTACAATTTTAATCGATATTGCAAAAATGCTTTTCAAAATTGAAATTGAAAACTTGACTTTGAAATCGCGTATCTCTTAATATTAACTACTAACTGGACTAAGGTAAATTTAGATAAATCGTAATATTAGCATGTCAGGAATCCGCTGTTGCCCTGTGTTTTCTCTGAAATTTTTAGCAGATTATAATTTATACTGTATTTATGTTGAACTTGATATGACGTAGAATTATCGAAAGGAACTTTCAGTTTCCTCTGGAGTGGCATGCAGATGTCAAACACTAAAGATACCGAGCGTTCACTATTAGGTTTAGAAGTTCGATATTGTTTAGAAACGAAGAATCAGGAAATGTCTAGTTTCTAGAACTTTATTGTAAGCTTTTCCTTCTTCAAAGAAAGAAATGATGGGTATTGAGACTAATATCAATGTTATTATTTTGTCTAGTTGTGATTGAATTTGGAAATGATGGGATGTTGTCTTGTTGTACTACTTCAGTGTATTAGAAAACAATTAATTTCAAACGGTTTCCTCTATAACTGATTTGAAAAAATCGTCCTTATCTCTATGTGTTCCCCGTGCAAACATTTTGTATAGGGCGATACTAAATATACAAATAATTAAAGCAAATTTACCATGAAATCACAAAGATATTATCAGATAATTCTTCCTGCGAAACCTAAAATCTGCATAATCTGCATGCCTGATAGCTATAGAAAATACTTACGCATAACACTGCGTACATGCACTTACATACTTATTAAGCATATTATTCATGTATTGACTTATTAATTAAGGCATACAATGAGTACGCTAGCTGCATTTTTTATGTAATGCAAGCGGCGCCTGGTGTCAACATATCTTAATGACGTTAAAGTGCCACAAAAACAATGAGAGGTGACTCATTTTTTTTGTCTTTCTTCAAGTCTCGCTCGGTGTCATTTCCGTTGCTTGTTTGGCAGAGCGAAAATCTAGCTGCAACATTAAGTGAATTGGAAATGTGTTCACCGGCAATTTACGTAATTGCTGTTTAAAATAATACTAACGATGTGCAACTAAGAAAATTATTAGGCACGAAAAAAGTTCAATGAACTAAAGCTGGCAGATTTTTATTGATTTTTATGTCAATAAAAGTGGACCGAATCTTGCCCGCAGTTTTTGTCTGTCAGATCACGAGCAGCGAAGTTGTGATAGAAATTACCACCAGAGCGTTGATTGAGAACTTCTCAATCAACGCTCGAAGGTAGCACAAACGCTCCTTATATTATTGTCTGAACCACACTCAGGTTAATACACGAATCACCTGGTACAAGTACTTAAAAGTGACCCACAAGAGTATTTTACCACTGAGTTACGTGGTTGCTGACGTGGCGGGTCATCTTGCAATTTTGGTTGTCCCAACCAGGGTTATGAGATTTTGCCAGAACAGCGCAAAAATTTCCGCAGGTGACAGTGTCAACCGCACGCATCAGATCGTCTGCGATTCGACTTGTGAGTGTGGATAATGGGACAGTCTAATCCGTTTCGGACATTTTGACATTCAATTGCATATAAACATTCTTTACAGTCGCATGAATTATTTATGAGTCACGTGCAGTGTAGCAAATTAAATATGTATTTTTTCAATGTTTATCTACCCTAGTTCCACGCAGAAACACCTAGTAGCCAGCATGGCAAGATAGTCAATGCATTTGCCTATAGCATAGATTAATTGATTGACATATTATTTTATTCTATGCCTATAGTGATCCAGTTCATGCGCAAATGGAGAGCCTTCTGTGTCTGTCAATGTAATCGACTTTTCCCTTCCATATCTTACACCCCATGTCCCACATTTCTGGCTGAAATGGACAATGGGTCGAATGGACTGAAAACTAGTATGTCGAGGTGTAAGATAAACCTGAAGAAATAAGGCTATATCGATGACGACGAGGACAGTACTCATAACCCACAATATCTTCCTTCTGGTTTGCCCAGATGTTCAGGTCTCGTGGATGCGTGCTTGACAGTGAATATTGTTTTGGAATGTATCTGATGTCTGGATTTTTTTATTTAGAAAAGCATCGGACACGGAAATTAAGTACCTAAGTAAAAGCTAGAGAAGGACAAATTTGCTCAGAATAACTGAACTAGGGGAGGTTTCAAGCCACGTGAATTCAGAACGGCGTTGTCAAAGAAGTTTAGCGAGCGCGTACCCAGGAAGCCTGCAAAATACCGAAACATAATAATATATAATCATCGTCACGATAAGATTATAGCTCGTAAAAGCCTTCTTGTCATTGGATATTGCACACCTTTATTACCTAGAAAGAGATTGTACTTGGCGGATATGAACAATGAACTGGAACGTCTAATTAGAAATATTTTGATGATGACTAATTTATCTGATTTTTAGCCTAGATACCTTCGTTTTTATTGCAATTGCGTTCCGCACGGCTTAGTCGAAAAGGTGCTACAAAAGGCCGAAGATAAAATCGTGGCTTACACCTGACGAACAATTAGTTATTTTTAGAAACAAAAATAATATGACCTAAGATTAAACAATTGGATTCAGAAATTAGGTAGGCATTAATATGCGTAATAATATGCATAGAAATCGTGTGAAACGATAGTCATTGTGCAAATCAGATTTTTCTAGAAAACTAATTTGGCGCGCGCATTAAGATTGTAGGAATTTCTTTTCAATATTGATACGATAAAATTCTTCAAGCATTAGAATTCCAAGAATTGCTAAATTCTGTTAATATTTACGGTATGTTCAAAAGGATTTAAGGATACTGTTTTTATTTGTTGTCTAGTTATGACGAATTTTGCAACAACAAAATTAGATTGCATAAAATGTTTTCGGTATTTCTCTAAATTCTGGCAGTTCAGCGGGTCTTAGTGCAATTTAAACAGTTTTTAATTGACGTAATCCCTAACAATTATTGGCGTTATTTTCTTCTGTTAGGTGTACATGCACACTCGTGTTTGATAAAAAGGATTACCATTCATTATTTCAAGAAAAGGAAACATAAATTTAAACTTATCTTAATGAAGGAAAAGCTTATGGTATTTGGCAATTGAAATATTAATTAAACTACTTAACGAACTGAGTTCAGTGGCCAATGTTAGAAAACTGTCATATAACACAAGCGTTTTTAAATACATGTATAGAAGATAGAAGCATGAAATTAATATTTAGTCCCTATGTCACAGAATAAGATTTGTATTTTCCTTAATTTCCGAATAAACCTGTGGATTTTATTTTCTAAATGCTCAACTCTTGTCTGTTTATCTGTTACCGTTGTGCAACCAACAGAAAAATTAAGTTTGTTCTGAATCACTTCACGGGCTTGTAACTCCCTAGGACTACGTTTTAGGCTAAAGGTTTATTCCAACTACATATTTAACTTATTTTGGTGAGTTCGAGCACCAGAACTCGAGCACGGAAATTTAAGGGTAGATCCTTCGAAAAAAATATTAGGAAAAATCGCTATAAGGATGTACTTACCAGATCAGAGAGGAGACATGGTCTTGTGGAGAAGGATGAGAGTTGCAGAAGATTTTTCCACAATAACTCTCAAACCACTTAAGATGCAGCAACAAAATTTCTCTTTTATAGGCAGTAGGGCTGCCATACCACATACCTGCATAAAGTTTTATAAAAATCTGTTTCGGAAAAAGTGAAAATTCACAGCCCTCGTAACTTAATACTTTTGGTGTTTGTATTCTGTATTCTTTTGTATTCTTTTGATGTTTTAACTATAAGATTACATCCTTGAAAGTGACTAAGTGAGACGAGTTACATCTAAAACATCATTTTAATTTTCATATGAAAGAGAGTGAAATACTCCCGAAAATACTTTAGCGATTGGAGTGGATTTTTGCGAATTCTATGTGAGTGAAGCTACTCAATTTCAAGGCATACTGCTAAGCTCAAAAACAAGCAAAATGCCCTTTTGTAAGAACTTGTATTGTGTTACAGCATTCTTTACTTAGCTTGTACCTGCTCTGCGTGTATGTGTATGCACTATTACCAACGTTATACGTATTATCAAAAATTTTCGGACAGACATTTGGTTTAAATATAGGTACCTACATACCTACCTACAGGGTGTCCCGGTGAAGGTGGGAAATCTCTCGGGTGCGTATAGATTACACGAAAATAACATCCCAAGTTCATATAAAGTTTTCTCCTACGACCTTCCTCTGCCGAGATATTCTCCCTTAAAATGGAGAAATAAAAATAGTCTTTTCTACATAAAATTTTTATTTTTAATCGTATTTCGATCATTTTCTTGGTGGAGTACGTAGTGATTGAATGTCGATAAAATAATGCGACCCGTTTTTTGACAGTGCATCAGGGGAGCAAGGAGTGAACTACCCCTTACCTTCTTAACTTCATATTTTTTAGCGGCAGGATATTTTTAATTTTTAACCCCATTTTTTGTTTCTCCGGACATGTTGCTAATAAAAAGTTACTCTTGTTAGGTTTCGATAAAATAAAGCGTTTTCGAGAAAATGAATCTCAAGGAGCAAGAGGTACCGTGTTTCTACGATTTTCGTTTTCATTTTTTCTGGAATTCGAAAAACCGAACGCAATTTTGTTATATAAATTTTCACTACCTTTCGCAAACTGTTAAGGTTATTTTTGTACGACGTTTCGTCTGTTGTCTACATCGTCAATTTTTATTTTTTCTTAATACGGACCTGGACAATTTTTAATGAATTTCAAAGAAATAGCTTAATGTAGGGTCAAATCATATTTAAAAAATTCCTAAGAAATAATTTATTGAAAGAGCTTTCAATTCTTTGATATCTTTGAAAATAATGCCAGAAAAAATGACCTCGAAAATCGTAGAAACACTGTACCTCTTGCTCGTCGAGTTTCATTTTCTCGAAGACGCTTCATTTTATCGAAACCTAACAAGAGTAACTTTTTATAAGCAAAATGTCCGGGGGAAACAAAATTAAAAATATCCAGCCCCTTAAAAAATACGAAGTTAAGAAGGTAAGGAGTAGTTCCACTCTTGCTTCACTGATGCACTATTAAAAAACGGACCGCATTATTCTATCGACATTCAATCACTACGTACGTCACCAAGAAAATTATCGAAATACAATTAAAAATAAAAATGTTATATTATGTAAAAAAATGATTTTTATTTCTCCAATTTAAGGGAGAATATCTCGGCAGGGGAAGGTCGTAGGAGAAAACTTTATATGAAATTGGGGTGTTATTTTCGTGTAATCTGTACGAACCCGAGAGATTTCCCACCTTCACCGGGACACCCTGTATAGGATTAGTAGATTTAGAAAAAGCCTTCGACAACGTAAAATGAGGGAAGATGTTCAAAGTTCTCAGAAACGCAGGGATGAAATAGGGGCAGAAGAAAATATCTACAAAGAGCAAACGGCAGTTATAAAATATGAGCCAGGAACGAAGAGAAGTATATATCCGAAAGGGAGTGAGACAGGGATGTGCGTTGTCACCTCTAGATTTAAAATGTATCAAAGATGCGATTAATACTGTTAAGGACAGAACAGCCTTAGGGATTAATGTACAGGGTCAAACTATTAGCTTGCTAAGATTCGCGGATGATTAACAGCGTTGGCATCCAGCAAAGAAAAATTAGGAATGGCTCCGAATGAAATAGAAGCAGTTTTGGCAGAGGGCTACAGCATGAAAATCAATAGAAAGAAAACCAAAATTTTGGTATGTAGAGGACGTGAAAATAGAACTAAAACTAAAATACAAATAGGAAATGAGAAGATAGAGGAAGTCGTGGATTTCTGCTATACTCGGGAAATATTAATGTAGAAACTCGGAAGAGACTCTTAAAGACGTATGTATGGAATACGGAATTGTACGGATGCGAAACTTTGACAATCGCAGAAGCGGATCAAAAGCATACTATACATACTTTTCTAAATTTTAAAAGTTTGCGGAATTTTGAAAATTAATTATCTGGGAAATGAATAAAACTAGTTTTGATTTTACGTAATCATATCGGTAACTCTTCATTTACTTCGTCTGATTTGTCAAATCAGACTGCATAAGTATAGGTATTATAATACCTATACTTACCTATACAGGGTGATTCAGAACGGGCGTGCCAAATTAAAATGGGTGCTAGAGGAACTCCAAATAAGACGAAAAGTTTATATGAACATATGTTCTAAGGTGACTACTAACAAAGATACAGGGTGTAAAAGTTTTAATATTTTTTTAATTTTTTTTTATTATCTTAGTAACTAGGGAAGTTATTGAGTTGAAATTTAAGGTGTCGTTTTCATTTGCCAAGTTCTACTTTTTCAGAAAAAATTGCTCTGCTAGCCCCATCAGTAGCGT
The DNA here is from genome assembly GCA_963966045.1 of Xestobium rufovillosum. NCBI lineage: Eukaryota > Metazoa > Arthropoda > Insecta > Coleoptera > Ptinidae > Xestobium > Xestobium rufovillosum. Next base: position 11,852,318 of record OZ014502.1, read on the forward strand.
TGCTACGGGGTAGGCCGTTTATTTATTTCCCCAATCCAATGTTACGCCACTGGCGAATGCAGGTGATATTAATGTATTTGAAATCTACGTTCAATCGGGGAAGAAATTGGTATCTTCAAAACTTTTCGTAAAATGCTTAGTTTTTGAATGAAATAGCTTTTTGTGAAATCGTGCACATGCACTGAAATTTTCCATAATGCCAATAATGGCTTCACCGATATGCAAGCAAAGTGAAAATTGAAAAAAATAGTTTATTAAGAATAACACTGACAAAACTAACCAGAAGAATGAGAAAACACATCAATTATTACATTACGATATTAAAAAAAATATTAAAACTTTTACACCCTGTATCTTTGTTAGTAGTCACTTTATAACATATGATCATATAAACTTTTCGTCTTATTTGGAGTTCCTCTAGCACCCATTTTAATTTGGCACGCCCGTTCTGAATCACCCTGTATATAGGTATCTCACATGCCTTTAAAAAATGTTGAATTGCATCTGGTTTCCCCATTAACACCACTAATTCCTCAGTTCCAAGTTTATGATATGCTTCCGTTCGACACGAAATAAATACATTTACACTTTTTTATTTCGTTACTTCCTACCTCATCAAAATTGAGCAATTATATTCAGAGTTGTATACAAAAACCTGTATAATTGAGCGCATGCATTTTTCTTATGGGAGAATTATTAACATCAGGAAGAGATGCTAGACAAAAACTCTGATCATAGCTTTGGTATCCCAATCGTATTATTATTAATACCCACCCAGGAATTAAAAAAGCTGGGTCATTGCACAATTGAATTCGACAAGATGTAGCACCAAGACCATGCATAATTGGTACCTACATTTTTGATTAAATTGCATCCTCGAATAATAAGTGACCAGATGAACGGCAACTTTATATACGTATGTAATGTAATGCTAAATTAATACCACAGTTACTCACCTGTAGCTTCATTGTAATAAACATTAATTCTTTCCAACTGAAGTTCGCTCTCTCCTAAATAAATGCCGCTAGGGTCAATGCCATGTTCCTCGGAGATAACTTCCCAAAACTAGAAAAATAGAATTAAATGTTATTGATTTGGAACGAATGGTCAACTTTCATGAGCAATACAACTGCAGTTACAGTAAGGTGGTAGCGCTGCTTTCCTTTTAATTGGAGTTTTATGGACCGCATACTGTGTGTGTATGAATCAAGACCGCATACACTAACGGAATCGGACAATGTTACGTTTTTCTTACTTGGGTTATCCCGTTTCAAGCGTCGAAGTAAGCGCCAAAATAATAGAAATTTTTGTAGAACTTTAATCACGACACCCGACACGTTGCATATTGCACGAACATCAGTATCTATTGTTGGTCCGTGACAAACGGACATCCGGACAAAAATGTTCAAATACCTAAAGGTATATAATTATGATGAGCCTACAGTTTCTTTGTGATAAAATATTATTATTAATAAAAGCAATTACACATGGATGACACCACCATACCTTTCAGTACATTGTATAATTCTGTTAAAACTGGGTGGCACATTCCCAGTCACTTTTGCAATAGAGGATGCATGGTTTTATATCTAATTCAATTTAAATTAATTAAGTAGGTTATTCTTAATTTAACCATAACTACGCAAATATCCAAGAAAGTGTTCCCAAACCGAACCCATAAAAACAAAGCGTTATCAGGCCGGATGCAGATACCAGACTTCCGAAAACGAATTCAAGCATTAACACTGTTCACTCCGAAATTATCTCGTTTTATTTATTACAGTTCCAGCGTAAGACATTTTGACTATTCAAATTTCGACCGATTGATTGGAAAGTTCAATATTCACTTGCGAAAACATCGAAATAGTTATTGGTTCAATGAACACCGAATTTTCCAGACAAAAATAGTTTACTAAGAGTGGTATATATCTCAGAATTTCTATTAAAAAACTCAGTCTTAACAAATAACTCTGTGTAGTCGCACTGCAAAGATAAACTAGGGTAGTTTAAGCCCGACCTGTTTGCTATATTTTAACATTCTTTTGGTATCTCTATCTCTAAAAATAAGAATGCGAACATTGGAACAATCAAATTGTGAATTAAAGAGAGAAAGACATAGTGCAAGAATACGTAAGGTTCTCTGTCCGTATTAATCTTCAGAACTTGAAACATCCCTTTGAAACCACGAAAGTCGCAAGGCAACTCTTAGGAGTTGGAGCTCGCTTACTAATGTGGCCCGCTCGCCTTTATAGACTAGATGCTGGTTTGGTTTGTTCGCACACAGCTGCACCGTACTGATGAGCTCCAACAAAGAGCGAAATCATGATATGCCGTTGCTGTGTGTGAACGAACCAAAACACTTTCTTTTCTTCTTCTTAATTTTTCATGAAGTTCTCAGTCCGAAGACTGGTTGGACGCGCCCCGCCATCCTTTCCTATCATGAGCTAACCTACGCATTTTCCTAAAAGTAGAACATCCCACGTCCCCAACTATTTGAGAGCAGCAGTCCAATATGGGCCTACCCCTACCTCTTTTTATTCCTATCTCAGAGTCTAGTATTCACTGAATTTATAATTGAGAGAGACACTTGGTGAAACATAATTGAACTAGTTAGATAGTTCACAAATATATTAGTAACAAAATCCTTCTTCAGAGGAATACAGGTTAGTACTAACTTATATTCCTCCGAAGAAGGGCGGAAACGTCTGAAACAATTGCAAGGATTTTCTTACTAATATATTTATGAAACACCAAGTGAATTTATTTTATCGTGACAATTAAATAAAAACATGTTACCTTTGAAAAATGATACAAAAAGTTTTCGGGACCAGTAGTTAGAAAATGAGAGCCTCAGGCCAGGCCATCGAGTTCTCCAGGTGCCATCGAGTTCTTCGGCAGTGACCTTGAAAGAGACCAGAGGCTGCTGAAGGAGTCGTTGCGTCATCCGAAGAAGTGTCTTCAGCAGCGGCATCTGCAGCAGCCTCTGGTGTCTTTCAAGGTCATTGCTGAAGAAGTCTGCATGTCTTCAGCAGCGTCTGGTGTCTTTCAAGGTCATTGCCGAAGAAGTGGGCATGTGTTCAGCAGCGTCTGGTGTCTTTCAAGGTCATTGCCGAAGAAGTGGTCTTCAGCAGCGGCCAGGCGCATGCGCCGGGGCTATTCCTCAGGTCAGTCCACCCAGTTCTTCGGCAATGACCAGAGGCTGCTGAAGAAGGGCCTCTGGTGTCTTCGGGGCCTTTGGTTGTGGCTCAGGCGCCTGCGCCGGGGCTTAAAAAGTGCGCGTGTTGCTCATTGTTGCGCAATGGAAGAATGTTCTGGAAATGCTGATGCAATAGTACGCAGATGTTGCAGAATTAATGTTTTTTCTCGGAAATTCCAACGTTTGTAATTGTTTACACTAAATAAATATTGTTATCAAAGTTTGAGAAAGAAACAATAGATTCGAAGTCGATAAGAGATGTTATGATTTATTGTTTTTATTATGATGAAATATTAATAGCTAAGAACGTTCTAGAAAAACCTTTCAACTTTGCCGACAGGAAATGTATATTTGTTTGGTTTGACTCCCACATTCTGCATGCTAATAAGTACATGTGCACTTAATATGTCGCAAACTCTACAAGATGATCGAGATTATTTTATACCCTGTTGTTTGTATTATTATAATAAAATCATTCTAGAACATAAAAAGTTTGAAGGCCACCGCCAGAAACATAAACACTCGATTGATTGTTGTTTTTGATAACTTCTGCATGTTACCAAAATTTTGCAAGCTCGGCAAAAGCTGGGAGATAAATAGAACGAATATAATTGCGAGAATTATTATTTAGTAATCACTTCAATAGTTTAGTTGGTTCCCACGGAATAGGTGCGGTAAAAGTTAGTTTCCCAATATGGATGTTGTAATTGGCCAAGATGATGTTGGAGATATTTTATTGTACCATTTTATCCTCCAAAATTTACCGGAAAATTTAAAAGTAAGTCCATTTGCAGTAATCATTTCTTTTATTGTTCAAGCATTCTGTTTATAAAACTCATTAATTATAATTTCATTATATGTAGTTAAAAAGCTCACGTATCTGTTCCATAATTGTAAACTATTTTATATCTTTAGAACCAACCCAAAATGATTATGTGCGGAATTGTATCGCACATGGCAACGGAAACCGAAAATGTTTTATTTTCTGGACTATTCATGGAGAAAGAAACCAAGATAATTTTGTTGGAATCGTGCAGTGAACTTGTGGTCATTTGGGTCAATATTGTAAATCGTAAGTAAAGTATTTAGATTTTTTAATATGCAGTGATAGTAGATAAAAAGTGTGGATTTTGGACTTCCCAATTTTAGTAGTGGAAAATTGCCGATTTTGTGATTCACAATTTTAGTAGTGGAAAATTAATTGTTTTTATAATGAATGAAGTTATTTCTTTGTTTGTCCGCCCGTTTGTTTGTTTGTTTGTTTGTCTGTCCGTTTGTTTGTCCGTTTGTTTGTTTGTTTGTTTGTTTGTTTGTTTGTTTGTTTGTTTGTTTGTTTGTTTGTTTGTTTGTTTGTTTGTTTGTTTGTTTGTTTGTTTGTTTGTTTGTTTGTTTGTTTGTTTGTTTGTTTGTTTGTTTGTTTGTTTGTTTGTTTGTTTGTTTGTTTGTTTGTTTGTTTATAATGAATGAAGTTATTTCTTTGTTTGTCCCTCCGTTTGTTTGTTCGTTTGTTTGTCCGTTTGTTTGTTTGTTTGTTTGTTTGTTTGTTTGTTTGTTTGTTTGTTTGTTTGTTTGTTTGTTTGTTTGTTTGTTTGTTTGTTTGTTTACTAGTATAATTTCGTAACTATGATTTTTCTCTTGTTGCAGCCAACGATGTATATTGACAAAATGTATTTTAATATAATAAATTATATTATATAATTTACCGTATTCCATGGGAACCAACTGAACTATTGAATTGATTACTAAATAATACTCACCATTATGTTAGAATATTTGTTTGTGTGCTTTTCCAATAAATGTATGCTAGAAGCGTGATTTTTTTGGACATCAATAATTAGTATGATGGACAACTTCCCTCCGTGCCAGAAAAACAAAGATAAATTAATTTATGTAAGTATGTATTGCTTTAATCCATAAAAACATTACAAATAAAATTGTGCATTTAAGGAAGCGTAACGAATTTCACCTTGGACGTTTTAAATCCTTGTCCGGTTACTAATTCGCCTGCGAAAATTAAACCTCTGGGCTCTTTCAATACTTCACAAATATCAGATTCTGTTAAAATCCCGAATCTGGATGGTAGAAAGCATCGACAGTCTTGAAGTTCCACTAAGATGCGATCTCCATGACGTGTTTTCACTCTCCTCATTTTACGAATAGGATAGGGCACATCAATTGTCAGTGCTTTAATATCAACTGTTGGTATGCCGCCCTCACAGAGACTTAATTCGCTTAATGTTTCCATAATGCAATGCGAAAATAAGTAAATGCCACAATCACTACTTAATTTTTACACACTACTGCGACACTGATGCTGTCTTTTGACCATTTGAATTGTAGCCACGTACACCTCAGCTACTTATATAGGCAAAAAATAAGAAATATGTGAACAAATATGTTGTAATATTGCTATGGACCTATTCTGGGAAGTCATGTTTACTTAAGTTCTGCCGAATTAAGCATAATGTTATCAGTTCGAATAATGATTATCGAGCAAGATCAAAGACTTTCTCACCGCTTTGTTCTCGAACATTCCATTAAACAACGTTAAAAAAATAAACTCATGATTGTTTAAAGACCTTGTCAAAATAAACATGATTATCAATTCGAAAAATTTATGTCATTTGTCGATAAAGATCAAAGACTTCCTCGCCGCTTTGACACTAAATTAATTCTTAGAAGCGATAAAATTCAAGGTTTCTTCTGGAACAATCGATTAACAAGGAGATAAGACGTGACACATACATAAATTATTTGCACGCGGCACTAAAGTAATTCTTAGAATTGATAACACTCAAGTATTCTTCTGGAATGTTCTGCGAAGATAAGAATCTGTATAAATAGAGTGAGATTGGGTGGCATCCGCCAGTTGTTTTATGACCGTTCTATAGTGATAAAGCAGTGTTGACATTACGTTTTGAGTTTCAACAAAGGACATAATATTTTGTGGTGCGAGTGATTAGGCAGTATTGACGATGGAATCGCAATCTGAAATACAGACACTATCATCAGATATGGTGAAAAAATTATTTGAAGTAAGTTTGTTTTCTTTGTTTCCACATATTTTTGCATGCGCTAATTCGAATAATAATTGACAGGTATGTGCTAATAAAAGGAGTTTGTCTGTGGAACAAATTCATTATTTTTCGAAGATATGTAAGCGCATGCTCAGGACCCACTATAAATATTTGAAAACTGGTGATAAACTTACTCTCGGTCAGCGCAGACATGTAGAGTGTAACATATCAAATATTAAAGTGTGTTTAAATATAATACAAAACCAGAGGCACTTGGGTTCTGGAATTGCATCAAATTCAAATAAGAAGCGTTCTGGTCGAATTATTTGGAGAGACATCGCTTCGGCTTTTACCAGTAGAATAAGGACCGGTTTAATAATCAATAAGCGTCATACTGATCCAGATGCGTTCATTGAAGATTGTTACCATCTCATTAAGACGCGACTAAAGAATATATTAAAGAGAGAGGCTGCAGCAAAGGTCAACTTTAGCCTTTGTTGCACATTTAAACTGTGTGGACAAGGAGAGACTGCGGCTGAAGAGTGCAAATATTTTAATTCCAGCAATACAATAGTTACCGCTTCGTCTTTCTCTGATTCGTCCGAGATGGCAAATTGGTACAAGGAAGTAACGGATAAACTTAAAACCAAGGTACGTAATCAACTTATAATCTTAAGAGACCATATAGTTATTGATGTGTAAACATCTTAGTTCTCGGTAGTAGAACATCCTACAGCGCTAATTATTTGAAAACAGTAGTCTAATCAATGCCTACCCGTACGGAAAACTACGTGATGTGGGGTATCAAATTAAAGGACTCGACGAGGGGGATCGGAATATGGGGGTGGTTTGCTTTTAAGGCTTGACTACAATATAAAATGTTTCTTATTGTTTCATTATAAGCGTACATTTTTTCATGAAACCAATGCGCGACCTCATCTTCACAATTCAAAACGATACGAGCTCACTTGTTTACAAATCAATTCTTGTGTGGGCCGTGTCACTAACATTTTTTATTCATACTATTGCAGCTAGTGGAATTTTCTGCGAAAAACAGTGGCTGGTCCTTCACCCAAGTCATTTCGTTGGCCGTAAATATTAATAAATACAATCCACTGCGTGGTGGAACGTCCAGCTATTTACCACTGCCAGAAGTAATAGCTGCACGAAGGGCCATTGTCAATGTACGTAATACAGGTATGGCTTGTTTTTTCCACGCTGTAGTTTGTGCGATCTATCCCGCAAAGGAACATAGTTATCGAGTGTCAAGTTATCCAAAGTATACGGATGTTTTGGACACCACAGGTATTTCCATTCCGGTGAAATTGACAGACATTTCCAAGTTTGAAAGACAGAATAACATATCTATTAATGTGTTTGGATTAGACAATAAGTGTAACGTAATTGGTCCTTTGTATTATACTGAGGAAAAACGGGAAAGGCATGTGAATTTGTTATACATTACGAATGAGAATAATACCATAGGGCATTACGCGTGGGTTAAAGATATGTCGCGTCTATGCTCACCTCAGTTTTCACAACACAACGGTCGGATTCACGTGTGCGATCGGTGTTTAGTCACCTTTTATTCCTTGGAAAAGTACGATAGACATATGCCAGATTGCTCGGCAAAAAAATGTCACATCAAAATTACGCTACCAACGGAGGGGAATAATGACATTTTGCAATTTCAAAATTATTGGTTTAAAGAGCCGGTGCCATTCCTCATCGTCGGTGATTTTGAAGCATTCACCCGCCCAATTTCCGCATGTAAAAATGATCCCGACATTTCGAGTACGCGTGCATATCAGAAACACGAGCCGTATAGCGTTGCCTTTTACCTGATTTGTAACTATGACGATAGCCTGTCAAGGTTTGAGATTTATCGCGGAAAAGATTGCGTCAGCTGGTTTGTTTCGAAACTTCGAGAAATAGCTGCGGTTATAGAGCCAATAGTGACCGGAGACGTGGGTATGGAACCATTGAATGACATCCAGCTGCATGAATTTCAAACGTGCAACATTTGCCACATGTGCGAGAAACCTTTTGGTTTACTGGAAGAGCGAGTGAAAGATCACGATCACATAACGGGGAAGTACCGGGGACCTGCGCATGCGCAATGCAATTTGCTATATCGAACTTGCAGATTCGTACCCGTATTATTTCACAATTTGAGCGGTTACGACGGACATTTAATCATAAAGGAGTTGGCCTACGACACGGAACCAATTGATCTACTGCCCATAACGATGGAAAATTACATTTCGTTTTCGAAAAAGATGGGTGGGGTTAAAATGCGCTTTTTAGACTCGTATCGTTTCATACCATCGTCCTTAGAGAAATTGGCGCAGAATTTGAATCCAAACGAGTACAACGTAACCAGAAGATACTTTTCCAATCCGGAAAATTTACAGTTGATTTGTAGGAAGGGGGTGTTCCCATATGATTACGTGAACTCGTGGGAACGTCTGGAAGAAACCGAACTCCCACCGAAGAATGCTTTTTACAGTAAACTCAACGACAGCGACATTACGGAAGAGGACTATGCACATGCGCAGAAGGTTTGGCGGACATTTGGTTGTCAGACTCTAGCAGACTACTCCGACATCTACCTCAAACTGGACACATTAATTCTGACAGATGTAGTGAATAAATTTCGTTCCGTGTGTTTGGAAACGTATTCGTTGGATCCATTTCACTGTTTCACTTTAGCGGGATACACGTTTCAAGCAATGCTCAAGATGACAAAGGTCAAACTCGAACTGCTGACAGACGTGGAAATGATAAATTTTTTCGAACGTTCACTGAGAGGAGGAGTGGTTGTGGCAAACAAGAAATTTTCTAGAGCGAATAACAAATATATGAAAAATTTTGATCCGTCGAAACCGTCTAAATTTATCTTCTACATAGATGCAAACAATCTGTACGGACACAGTTTGTCACAACCGCTGCCGTACGGAGGGTTTGCGTGGTTGGAGGACAGTGAGATTGCCGTGATCGAGCAGCAGCTATTGGAGGAAAAATACACCTTATTCGAAGGGGATCAAGAGTATGGGTATGCGCTAGAGGTGGATCTGGAGTATCCGGAAACAATACATGACCACCACGCGGACTTCCCCTTCTGCTCAGAACATCGCACATCAGACCTATCCAACCAATCGAAACTGATGCTAACCCTTCACGATAAATCTCGATACGTTATCCATTATAGAAATCTACAGCAATGTTTAAATCACGGTTTACTGTTAAAAAAGGTCCACAGAGTTTTGCGATTTAAGCAGTCTAAATGGCTCAAACCGTACATAGATCTGAACACGAAATTACGAACAGAGTCCAAGGATGAATTTGAAAAGGATCAGTACAAATTCATGAATAATGCAGTGTATGGGAAAACAATTGAAAATATTAGGAAACGGCGCGACATCAAATTGGCGACGCGTTGGGATGGTAAATGTGGCGCGACGTCTCTGATAGCAAAACCCAATTTTAAGAACTGCGTGATATTTTCGGAGAACTTGGTGGCCATTGAATTACAAAAGACAGAAATAGTCTTCAATAAGCCAATCTATGTGGGATTTTGCGTGTTGGAGTTGGCAAAAGAACTGATGTACAAATTTCACTACGACTATGTAAAAGAACACAAAAATTTAAATGCCTCGCTTTGTTACACGGATACGGACAGTTTTATTTACGAGTGCTGCACTGACGATTTATACGAAATAATTAGAGCCGATGCGAAGGATCATTTTGACACTTCCGGCTATCCCCCAGGGAATCCCTACAATATTCCGCCGGTAAACAAAAAAGTCATTGGCAAGTTCAAGCATGAATTGGATGGTAAAATTATTATAGAGTTGGTAGCACTAAAACCGAAAATGTACTCTATTCTGTGCGAGGACGACGCTATTGAAATTAAAAAATCCAAGGGAATCGGCCGTTCAGCAGTCAAGGAGTTGACGCATAACGACTATAAACGAGTATTATTTGGCAATTTGAAACTTCAGGCCACCTTTAATTCGATTCGATCGAAAAATCACGAGCTCTATTCGTACGAGATTAGCAAGAAAAGTTTGTGTGCCGAAGATGACAAACGCCACACGCTCGATGATGGTGTAAACACACTACCTCTCGGGCACTATAGTATTATGGACCAGAATAGTTTGTAAATAAACGCATGTATTTGATAAATTATCTATATTTTCAATAAAAATGTTCTATGTAAACAACTCCTGTTTTATTTATTACAAGTCACCCTTATCTATCCACGAATTGTGTGAGTCATCAAATCCGAGCCACTTCACAAACATGCGATCGCCCCTCCTTCGCAATACCTTCTCCACCAGGTATGTGTTGGGGTAATTGGTCTTCAGCAGCTCTTGTTCTTAGAAACATCCCCGAATCGGTTGCCCTTGGTAATCTTCAAGATGGTACGTGGTTGGGTTCGTATGCTTCACCTTGACGATGGTGAACACCTCGGTGGTGTAGTTTGGAGTGTACCCCTTGCTGAAGACGTGCTTATACTTTGAAATGCGCACCTTGTCCCACAGCTTAAACTTTGTCTGCACCCTGACCGCTGCCGCCGCTCCAAAATTGAGTTTCGTATCCTTTGTGACATCAGCGGGGCGCATTCCCGTCACAGAATGCACTGTTTTGTTGTACTCGCCGACCAGTTGAGGCAGAATGTGGAGCCATCTGTGGTTGCCCTGTAAACTGAACAGTCTCCACATCTTCTCCTTGATGGTTCTGTTCCAGCGTTCCACGCAACTCGCCTTCTTCTCCGTGAACGTGGAGTAATGATTGATGCCGTGCTCGGTCATCAGAGCCTTGAAGCGTGCGTTAAAGAACTCCTTGCCGTCGTCGGTCTGCAAATTCTTCGGTGATCGTTGTCGTTGCAGCAGAGGGGCGAACGCTTGCACCACATCCGATGCCGTCTTCGTCTTTAGGGGCACCGCCCACCCGTACTTGGAGTACGTGTCCAACACCATGAGAATGTACTTGTAGTTGCGATTTACCTTCGCGTACGGGATCATCTCCACCAGATCCGCTTGCCAGAGGTCGTCGAAACCGCGGATTATCACCTTGCGTCTCGGGAAGTTTCGTCGTGCGGGTTTGTGTAACTCGTCAATCAGCCCCTTCTTCTCATTCATTCCCCCACCAAATATTTGTCGTTTTGCAATTGCGCCAAACCTAATTCTAGCGCGTGCAGTCTATCACTGTGTTCGCGAAACAGCAACGCTACACTATCTCTGACCTTTTCCAGGTCTTGCTCGACTATTTCTAGTTTCCGGCCGAGAGGGGCCACCGCTCCTGTACGCACCGCGTGATCAATTGACAGTCCCAGTGCTGCAAATAAACTGTCCACGTAAGCTTTATTGGTAGCGTCGGGGTCTTCGATTGCGTTAGCAACATTGGTCAGACGCTTGTTGTCTATGTTATAGTCCCCGGACTGGGTCAGCAGGAAACCAACTCCAGGCGGTCCGCGCAGAACAAACGCCTGCGAAGATGCTTTCTTGGATCGTCCAACCAGCTGTCGTCCGAACTTGTCCACGGACATGATTGAGGCTCGCGCTGCTGCTGCTCCCCTTCTTATACTATAACCCCCTCCTCCATAAGCTCTTCCACAATAGACACAATCTCGTTGTCGTGTGAGGTGTTGCCGGCCGCTCTGGAGGCATGCAGCAAGTACAAACGTTGAACCAGTTCATTTATGTCATTCCAATACACGTACTCGCTGTTTTTATCGGTGACGCGCATCAACAGTCCACCACCACCACCCTCCTTTGTAAATCGTTTGATGATGCTCTTGTACTTGGTGCTGTTGGTGCCCCGAGTACGAGCTTGATCCCTGTATCCCACCTTGTGAGCATTCGTGGTCAGTATTATGTTCTTGTACGCGTTCAAATCACGCTTGGTGTAATTGTGCGGGTCTTTGTAGAAGAGCAGCTCGTAGAGACCGCTGGTGCCCGGATACCGTTTGTCCTGCACGTAGACATCGTCGTCGACAAACTGAATGGCTGAGTTTCCAATCATGAACGAGTCGTCGACATCGCCGGCTTGTCTTCTGACTCCGTACACGGTGTCCAAATCTCTGCGATTCTCATTGCGCAGCAGTCTCTCGATGTGTGAACTGACCTTGGGACCGGGCGTAGTAGGTGTAGGCGGCGGAGTTTTGTCATCGAAAGATGGCACTGCTGCCGCTTCACCGTCCAGATCGATGAGGTCGTTGGCGAAACTAGGGGGCTGCGTCAGGGCGGGCGCTAGCGTTGAGGGTTCCTTGAGAGAGTCCAGTTTGCGGGTCATTTCTTGCAGCGGTTCGGTGAGTGGTTGGAAGCGTCGTCTCAGGCGCTCCTCGGCACTCGTTTGGATCGACTTGAGCGAGCGGTACTTGCGTCGAATGGCGTCAGCTGATTTGATAATCTCTTTGCTAAGCATCCGATCCTTTTTTCTCTTCCTATTCTTGCTTGTGTCAGCAGCCATGATGTTTGCGAATACAGCTGTCTGTGTCAACAGCTTCCCTTTTATATGATCAGGTACTGATCGAAGCCCCTCCTGTACCGCCCTTGATTCATATCGCTGTCCTTGTCTATCACCAGGAATCCGTACTTGGATGTCCAACATGCGGCGCAAGCTGAACGAAACACCGACCAGTCCATGTCGGTGTTCACGTGATCGTTGTACACGTGACGTAGGTTCAAGTCGTCCTGCTTGAAGAGAACAAGAAAGTTGACGTTGTCGCGTATCAGGTGTTTGGGGATGTGCGTGTACGTCTGACAGAGGTAGAAGCAGTCTGTGGACTTGTGTCTTCCCATGGCGAAATAGTCGCGCATAACGTTCTGCTTGTCGCAGGCCACGTCGTCAAAGATGAACACGGAATTGGGCAGGGCGTTCTCGGGTGGCACGATGTCCGCGCAATCTCCGTAGGCAAAGTAGCTGACACCCGGCACCGCCCGCAGAATCTCCCCCAGCAGTTGGTACTTTGGTTGGTACAGGGACTTGGAGTAGACGTAGACGTTCTCGAAACGCAACCCGTTCGGTGCGCACAGCAGCGACAAAATCAAATTCGTTTTGCCACAGTTCGAGGGACCGCAGATGATGGATCTCACGGTGTCGGGGAAGAGGAGTCCGTGTTTGAGTCTCTTGTTGGCGGGTGGCTCGAAGCCTGCGCCGCAAACATTCATGACCGGTAAACTCTCCGATTGTTTCACGAACTTCATCGTCGTCGAACTAGTATATATAGACGCGTCGAAACCTTTTATACTCCAGTCAGTATGTCTCCGACAGTCAAACCACTTCGACGACGACGACAACCACGCAAGGGGAAAGGACTCTTAAACGATTTGATTGGAAAACTGCCGGTGGAATTGCACCTGCCCGGCTACAACTTCTGTGGTCCAGGTACAAAACTTAAGGAGCGATTGGCAAGAGGTGATCGGGGCATAAATCCCACGGACGAAGCGTGCAGATCCCACGACATTGCCTACTCGCAATCGAAGGAGCTCGCGAAACGACACGAAGCTGACCGAAGACTGGCGGACAGTGCGTGGCACAGGGTTTTGGCAAAGGACGCATCTCTGGGTGAACGTGCAGCTGCTTGGGCCATAACTAACGCAATGAAAGCTAAAGTCAAGTTGGGTATGGGTGTCGGCACCAAGAAGAAGAAGAAGACGGTCAAAGATCGTATTTCGCTCGGCAGAGTGACGAGAGAGGCGCGAGCTGCAGTGAAGAACACCAAGGATACGGTTATGGCGGTGAACAGAGCCCTGGCAGCGGCTAAGCAAGTAATTCGACGCAAAGAGAGGAAGCCGTTGCCGCGCGTCATCCCGGTGCCGAAGACTGGTGGAATATTACCCCTGATACCAATTTTTGCGGGTCTATCGGCTCTCGGTGCGCTAGCTGGAGGGGCGGCAGGTGTAGCTAAGGCAGTGAACGATGCTTCACAGGCCCGAAAAGAGCTAGGCGAACATCAACGCCACAATCAGACCATGGAGGCCATTGCTATGGGTAAACCGGGAAGCGGACTCTACCTGAAACCATACCGCAAAGGCTTGGGTCTGTACTTGGCGCCGGCAAAAAACCGCTACTGAGGCTACCGAGAAGACCACTCACCGACATCGATCTAAACAAGTACGCTTCAATCGATCTGAAAATTCCCCACTTCCGGGGAGTGTTCATGCGCAACGGCTTGCCCGCGGGGAAACCCAAACGCAACGAGTCAGCTATCGTCAATTTGGATGACGCAAGCGGTCCTGGCACCCACTGGGTAGCGTACATAAAGCGAGGGTCGCGCGTCCTCTACTTTGACAGTTTTGGCAACCTGCGACCGCCCGCAGAACTCGTTAAATACCTCGGTAGCCGCACCACCACCATACAGTACAATCACGACTGGGAGCAGAGCTTCAACTCACCCATCTGTGGACACCTGTGCTTAAAGTTTTTGTACAACAACGGCGGATCATGACCACCACCAAGTCTCTGACGGTGTCGTTGACGGGAAACAGTTCGGTCTTGAGCAGCAATTTTTTCCCACCTATCGAATTGGAGGACGGCAACTACGTGCTGGGGCTTGTACTGTTCCAAACCTTCAACTCGGTGCCGAACGTGGACGAATCAAACAATAAGTTCTATTATGGTAGCGGTGACGCGGAACTCGCCATACCCACTGGTTCATATGAGATCGAAGACCTGAACGAGTACCTGCGCAACAATTTACCCTCGGGTGATACCAGCTTTATTCTGCGCGCCAACAACAGCACCCTGAAGTGCGAAATTAAATTCGGGAAACAGATAAACTTTGACAGAGACAACTGTTTGGCTTCTCTGCTTGGATTCAATAGACGCATACTTGCACCGAATAGATGGCACGAGTCGGACTTGCCCGTCAGCATACTGAAAGTGGACGTGATACGCGTAGAGTGCAACATCACCACCGGATCGTACGTAAATGGTAACTTAGTCCACACCGTACACGAATTTTTCCCCCTCGTGCCGCCCGGTTACAAGATTGTTGAGGTGCCCAGCAACGTAATATACCTGCCCATCACTCTCAACAGTATAGACAACGTGACGGTGCGCATTGTCGATCAAAACGGCACACTGGTGAATTTTCGCGGTGAAGAGATAATTGTCCGGTTGCACATAAAGAGACTATAAATAGCAAGGGAGGACACTCGCTTGGACGCATTATAGCGAGCATTATGGGCATAGCCTTTCGAAACAGGTATATAAGCGGGTACGTTGTTGGAACGGGCATCACTTGTGATTCAGAGCAGCAGCAGCAGACAAGCAACAGTCCAGCTGTACACCACGCGAACAAAGCTCATCGACAAATCCGCCAGCTTAGCACTGATAGCAAAGCAATATTGACGTCCCTGGGATATCGACTGAAACAAAGGAGGAAGAGGACTTGAGTACCAAGAAGAGTTTATTGTGGGCTTGGTTGAGGGGTATATTTACTTCTCACTGTCTTACGTCATCGGTCTGTCACGTGAACTTTATTAAAGATGACAAACATAAACGTGGATACTTTTCGTGTTCTGGACGGTGCTGTTTTGGACGAGTCCGCACGGCGCGTAGAGGTGCACGTGCATCAACCGTACGTGTCGACGACATTCAACGCCAACGATGAAATACGCATACCAGTGCAGCAACAGGACGCATACATACTGCCGCACCTCAGTTGCATCTACATGGAAGGTAGATTCGTGACGGGTGAGGGTGAGGGGGCCGCTGCCGCTCTCACAAACAACGCTTTCACTTTCCTGCTGGACGACGTCCGCTACGAAATCAACGGAGTGGAGGTGGATCGAACGAAGAACGTGGGCATCACGAGCACATTAAAGGGTATAGCTTCTCTAAATGAGGGTGAGGCGCGTGCGCTGGAGAATGCCGGCTGGACGACGACCGGTGATGCGCCGACCCATGTGCTTGACGCGAACGGGAACTTTAACGTGTGCATCCCGGGAAGAATCCTACTCGGATTCCTAGAAGACTACCACAAGGTGCTGTTGAATGTGCGTCACGAGCTCATTCTGAATCGCTCGAAGAGCGATAGGAACGCCTTCGTGGGTAACGCAGCAAACACCAGGATCGAGTTGAGCAAGGTGCATTGGAGGGTACCGTATGTCTACCCCTCCGATCTGGAACGTCTAAATCTCCTCAAGATCGTCGAAGAGGAGAGAACGCTTCAACTGTGCTTTCGCAGCTGGGAACTTTACGAGTATCCGCTGTTGCCGCAAGCGACGAAACAGACGTGGGCAATCAAGACCGCAACGCACTTGGAGAAACCGCGCTACGTCATTGTGGCCTTCCAGACGAATCGCAAGGGCAATGCGATCACGGACTCGAGCCAGTTTGACCACTGCAATCTGACAAACATCAAACTACATCTGAACTCTGAGTCGTTCCCCTACGAGAATCTCAATTTGGATTTCGCCACCGGGAAATACGCCTTACTGTATGAGATGTACGAGAACTTTCAGTGCTCGTACTATGGAAAAGTTGGCGAGCCGCTATACGGCAGGGGACAGTTCAAGAATCGAGCCCCACTCGCAGTCATTGACGCATCAAAGCAGTCGGAAAGCATCAAGTCCGGTCCTGTGGACATTCGTCTGGAATTTGAGTCGAGCGAAAATTTCCCCGCCAACACAACCGCCTACTGTCTCATCCTGCATGACCGCATCGTCGAGTATACCCCCTCCACCGGCTCTGTCAAACGCCTGGTATAAAAGTCGCACAAGCACACCGAGCGCTCCAGTCTCGCGTTGGGTTTGTTCGCATGTCAACCATGGAGTACGTCGCGGACGTTCAGGGTTTCATGACTGCAGTCGGTGAATTCATATTCAAAGAAGTTTCACTCATTGCGTTGAATCATCGAGGCGGCGGCGGCGGCAGCAACTACCACTGGGTATTCAAGCCACCATTCGACCTGAACCAGTTGAGGGAGTGTGACAGACGTCAAGCTCATTGGTTGACACGTTTCTACCACGGCTTGAGCTGGAATTGTGGCACGGAGAACTACGACGACATCCGATCGAAGTTAAAGTCATCGGTGGCCGATTGTGATAGGATCTACGTGAAGGGTAAAGATAAAGTGTCTTGGTTGAAAAACGTGCTTCCCGACAACGTCGAGTGTTTCGACTTGGATTCGCTCAACTGCTGCCCCTCGCTAAAGAAACTTCGAGAAGAAAATTCCCGTGTTATTGAACCTTGCATTCAGCATTACGCAAACAGCAGCGCCATCTGTTCCGAAGTTAACGCTCAACTGCTGCGGAACTGGATCCTGAAATACCTGGAACCGCCAGAATTACAAGAACATCAACCACAAGAGCAAACTTTAACACTGCGAAAACGTGTGGGGAAAGCCATTGGCAAGTTCTTTAACAATGGTGAGCATTTACTGCTAATGGATCCCACACACATAGCCGAACTGCCCAAGGAATTCCTAGAATATTACGTACATCCGTCAGACTTACGCAGATGTGTCGAACTGGGTATGTTAACCGAAGAGCAGAAGAAAAATATAAGTTCTCATGCATACACTTACTGCTACCATCACTGGGGATTCGAGTCAACAACATATGATTGCGACACTATTGATGGTCCTCCACCACTACAGAAAGACTGCCAGTTTTGTAAAACAGGAAAAGATTAAACCTTTTAATATATTCTCATTATTTGTTTATAGGTTAAATATGTTTAGCGTTATAGTAAATGCATGCTTACTATTTATACAAATTGTAGTTATTGTTTTAATTATTATATTGGCGTAAAAATATAAATTCAACAGTTTTTTATTTTCCTTCAAAACTTAGAACGTATTCTGGTAAACACGTAGAAGGAGAAAAAACATTAATTCTGCAACATCTGCGTACTATTGCATCAGCATTTCCAGAACATTCTTCCATTGCGCAACAATGAGCAACACGCGCACTTTTTAAGCCCCGGCGCAGGCGCCTGAGCCACAACCAAAGGCCCCGAAGACACCAGAGGCCCTTCTTCAGCAGCCTCTGGTCATTGCCGAAGAACTGGGTGGACTGACCTGAGGAATAGCCCCGGCGCATGCGCCTGGCCGCTGCTGAAGACCACTTCTTCGGCAATGACCTTGAAAGACACCAGACGCTGCTGAACACATGCCCACTTCTTCGGCAATGACCTTGAAAGACACCAGACGCTGCTGAAGACATGCACACTTCTTCAGCAATGACCTTGAAAGACACCAGAGGCTGCTGCAGATGCCGCTGCTGAAGACACTTCTTCGGATGACGCAACGACTCCTTCAGCAGCCTCTGGTCTCTTTCAAGGTCACTGCCGAAGAACTCGATGGCACCTGGAGAACTCGATGGCCTGGCCTGAGGCTCTCATTTTCTAACTACTGGGACCATAACATAGTTTGTCCACGACTATCTTACAACATACTCTTTATACTTGTGTTTCTTGAATCAAAATTAGATACATTATTCACTGCAGTGATTAATGAATATTATTCACTAAACCAATAGGAACATCGCTTTGACCCTTTTTTACATTTATTTAGTAGGCCGCGATCGCGATGTGTTAGTTCAAATTGAAACGTCAAATCAGCATGGGTTGCTTTTAATTTGAAATGCATATTCTAAAAAAGAAGATATAATGAGTAGTGAGAGTGAAAACGAGATTTCTTTAACAGCACCAGCAATAAAAGAAGCTGCAGAACTTGCCTCATTAGATTCATAGCACAAAAAACCAAGAAAATTATACCTGAGAGCATACGTATGAATCTTTCTTACACTGGAGAAGGGAAATGAAGGTAAATTCTTTCTGGGAATCTGTTTTGATAGTCGTGGACAAAGTATAGTATACAACTCGTTATAATGATACTATTATTACCTCGGATGATTACAAAACTCGCTCGCTTCGCTCGCTTCATCCTCGGTAATAATAGCATTCATTATAAACTCGTGTATAATATACTATTTAGCGCCCTAGGGCGCTAAAATACTATTTGTGTCCATTTTCCAGGGCACTAGACCATGCATTATAGATAGGTATCTAGGTATTTCGCAGATTGGAATTACCTACTACTTGAGGCCTAGCAACGTAACTTACAGTAAAAAATATGTCCTGTCTTTAAAATCTCAAATGATAGAGTATGTATCAGGAAAGTAAACTCAAACGGGCATTCTGAAGCCAAACTATGCAAGAGAGACAGAAATAAAAGTAGAAAACGGTCCCACTTTATGGCGAGTTAACTTTAATATAATAATGGAATTTAAAAATTTTCATAGAGACGTTCTAAGTGTTTTCGACTTTTTTTATAATTCAGGCGTATTTGTAAGTATTATTTGACATTGAGAATAGGAACATTTTTTTGTGAAAAATCATCATCAAAAAGTTTTGAGTCCGAAGACTGGTTGGACAAATACCTCCATCCTTTCCTATCCTAAGCTAACCTACTCATTTCCGTAGAAGTAGAACATCCTACATCACCAACTATTTGAAAGCAGTAGTCTAATCTGGGCCTACCTCTACCTCTTTTTATTCCTATCTCTGACCTAGTATGTCGCAAACTAATCCTTCGTACCTCAGAAGGTGTCCTACCATCCTATCTCTCCTATTCTTTACTGTCTTCCATAAATTTCGCTTTTCTCCAACTTTTTCTAATATGTACCTCTATTCCTCTATGTTGCTAACCTTATCTCTCCACGGTATCTTCATCATGCGTCTGTAGCACCACATTTCAAACCCTTATATTTTTTTCCGATCCACCTCTCCTATCGTCCAAATTTCGCACCCGTACAATGCCGTACTCAATACATACGTTTTTAAGAACCTCTTCCGAGTTTCTACATTTAGGTACCATTCCCGAGCATAATAATTGTTTCTTTTTGTTAAATGCAACTCGGCCCTCCGCTATTATTTGTTTTATATCTCTAGAGCTCCTATACCATCGCGAGTTATTTGACGTTCTAAATAGCAGAAATCTGAGACTTCCTCTATCTTCTCGTTTCCGATTTGTATTTTAGTCTTGGCTGCTAATACTGCTATATCATCCGCGAATCTAAGCATATTATTATAGTTTGTATATTAATATTAATCCCAGTGGTTAGTCTGTCTTTAACAATATTAATCGCATCTTCGATATTTAAATTAAAAACTAGAGGCGACAGCGCACATCTCTGCCTCACTCGCTTTCAGATATCTACTTCTCTAAATTCCTGCTTAAATTCTATAACTGCCGTTTGCTCTTTGTGGAGATTATGAATTATTCTTCTATCCCTATACTTCATCCCAACATTTCTGAGCACTTCGAACATCTTCTTCCATTTTACGTTCATACGTTACGTTCATAACAATTTATTTTATTATGAACTATACCAGTAATACACACAGTAGTTGGATCTAGAACGTTGACGTAAATTCACTATGAATTCTTATTAAGTTAACCCCACACGCCAAAAGACAGTGACACAGTAATTAAACTCGACACATGTTTCGCTGTCAACGTCAGCATCTTCAGCAGTTCAACTGAAAACGTCAGCATCTTCAGAAGTTCAACTTCTGAAGATGCTGACGTTGACAGCGAAACACGTGTCGAGTTTAATTACTTCATAGTATACTAGTAATTATTATGCAATTTCTTCAAATTCTTTGCTACAATTTTGAGAATTTAAAGACATTATGTAATAATTATTGTTATATATAATGCAGCAGGAAATTATTGAATACTGTTGTAATAGGTAGCGCTGAAAGCCAAAGTTTTCTACTTTATTGGCATAAGAGTAGGAGATTGTGATACTAGATGTCGATTATGAACTTGGCTTCAAAGTATAGTATGGCAGTTCGCCATCTATATTACTTGACTTATCTAGGGTATGAAGTGTCAACAGATAAACAAAATGACATAAAAGAGGGAACGTGAGGTTCTATTTATTACTAGTTATCTTATCAATTACTTTTAGAATTAAAATCTTCTCCAAACAATTAAAAAACACAGTCAGTGACCGTTTGAACCGACTAGCTAAGAAAAAAAACAAATCTTCAAATATTTCCAGAAAAACTGGGGTCATCACCGTTCGTAATGAATGCATAAATTCCTACAGAATAAAAAACCCAACTCTTTGTTTTACAAATCTACAACACTCGTAAATTTAGGCTGATGCATTCCGTATGCTTAAAATATTTTTGTAGATATATCCCCCTAAGTGTTTAAAATAGTCCAAACTGGAGATATGTGCGTGTTGTGACTAAGCTTCCGTTTGAACTAAAAGAAACCAAATGGAATACAAACGCTTAAAATTGTCAGACTAATTTTATCAAGAATGCTTAAGGCACCTTGAGAAGTATTATTGGATGAGCATGCATAATGCTGGATGAACATTCACGGTATCACGGTTTACTAAGGATCATGTCTAGGTAATAAGTTCTGAAAATAGGTATGCATTTCAAATATCCTTACACAAATAATTGGTTCAAGGAACTTGACTAAAGTGACATTCGCTATTATTTAGGATGTACGTATTCGCAAATATGAATAAAATGGGCGATAATTAGAAAAGTAAGCCGAATAAAAATTATGTATCACCATCATAAAATTTCAATCCGAATACTCGTTCCTAACCTGAGAAAAGTAGAATATCCTACATCCCCAAAATAATTAACTAAATTCTCTTAGAATGTACTTAGATTAAAAGCAATGTCTTGTATTTAGTAGTCACTAAGATAATAATATTATGTTCGAATTATAACGAGTTTGTTGAGCTTCCAGCAGCAGTATGTACAAAACCTGCAATATGTCAATCTGCTGGCACCCTGCTCTTAAAAAGCTACTTACTATATAAACTGTACATATTCGAGATAATGCATGCATGTTAAAGTTCAACAGAAGTCTGAGATAACAACTTCATTCACACCATAAGTTTATCAAAATACAGTCTACATATTATGAGGGCGTATAAATAGCATTTAAACGCTCTTGCCCGCGATATTAAAAATCCATTATGTTTACTTAAGTATTTATAAGTACACTATTAATGTTTATATTACAGTTAGTAGTGCCGTAAACTGCTTCATAATTTCAACGATTAAGCTATTAATTTCTTAATTGTATCGTAACATAAAGACCGTAAAAGTCAGAAAAGTTATACGCTAAGGTAAAACAAACACCGGATTGGTGCTTTTTTGCTCGTTTTATTCGAGTGAACCAGTATTAGTAGCATTTACACAAAGTATTCGATTATAACTATTCCATGGCTATCCCAAAAATCTGAGACAAAAACTTTCCATCAGAATGCTGGAAAGTTTCACGGGCGGTTACATAGCAAAAATTTGACGTCCATACGTCTATTATAATGTGCATTTGATTCAAGGTTTCTATCAAGAAACCTTGCATTTGATTAACAATGCATCATAGGGATTTACATATGTGTAGTATAAAATTGATTTTAGTACACTTCTAATTCACTTCATATTTTAGGCGCACGCATAATTCAAATATAAAAAGCGAAAAGTTTCTAAATAAAAAGGAAAATAAGTAAATGATTTTAGCTCATTTCAAAATGTATTGAAGTTAGTAGGCTATCTACTAATATAAGCAAATAAATTATAAGTACAAAGCTGCTACTTCATCTGGAAATTTCGCCACAAAATGACAGCCCGAGAGACCTCTGACATAAGTAGTAAAAATCTTCTCCTTTCCTGTTATCATATAAAATTACATGTTCATGCAAAAAGTTAGAAAATTTGAAGGATATTCAAAATTTCATCAAAATGACGTTTAGCTCAAAATTTATAAATTACAGCACCACATTTTTTAACAAAAATGAAATAGAATTACTTTCAAAAGGTCCTAAATTTTCAGTTAGTATATTTATCAATAACGAAAAATTAATAGAAAAGATAAAGATCCAACAAAACAGTTTCAATTAAAATTAAAAGATTGGAGATTGGTTAAAATATTGTAATAGTATATTTTTGAAAGTAATTATCATAATAATCTAAATTAATTAATATGAATGCTTGTGCACCTAAATTATACGGTCTAATCAAAAATCATAAATTGAAGGTCCCTATAAGACCTGTACTATCATAATTAATGTACCTACTAGAAATTTAGCTAAAAATATTGATAATAATATTACATGTTCCACCTAACGAATGCTTAAAATTGTTAGGACATATTTTAGAAAAGTCTCCTACAAACATTTTAATTAAAAATAAATTAGAGACTGTATTTGAAATTTGTATTGAACAAAATTATTTTCAATTTAATAATAAATATTATTGTCAAAATTCAGGTCTAGAGATGGGATCACCTGTAAGCGCATTATTAGCAGGTGCTTTTATGTCTAATATTGAAGAAAAAATTATGAATAGGGAGGTTCGGAGAAAAATAAGATATCTATTTTTGGCATGAAAATGACAGAAAATTGTTATTGTAATAAGTAAGGCGCTCCTCCCACTTCTCTTGAAGTGCCTGTGAAGCGGTACCTATCTCATAACATACTTATTGGGACTATTTCCAGCGTGAATTTTTAAAGGAGGGTGTCAAGGAAACATAAAACAAAGACAACATAATCGATATAATGATGCAACAAGGGTATCAAATGTCCGATTCACATAATTTGCCATAATTTGCCATATTTATGTCCCGGTAAATGTGGAAATGGTGTGTGATTCTTGCATCTAACCCCAATTTCATTCAACCTCAAAAGAGTAGTGTAAAGGCAGACCGGTATAAGTAAAACAAAATCAACAATTTATTAACTGTACATGCCTTTTATAATTCAGTATAAGTAGGTATGTAGATTGTAGATACCTGCTTACTTCTGTTTGTAAAATAGGTACCTACCTATATTCTCTAATACAATACATACCTACCTACTCATTTATGTAGGTATGTATACCTAAGTGATTGACAAGTTATCATGTTAACAGTTTTATAGCGGATTGGAAATTTTTGAAAAAAACAGAAACAAATACAACTCACGCGAATCAAAAAACTACGCTACGTAGGTACTAGTTACTTGTTTAACAAAAAGAAACAACTGCTACATATATTCTGGAACGGCTAATGTAGAAACTCGGAAGAGACTCTTAAAGACGCATGTATGGAGTACGAAATTATACCTATGGGTGCGAAACTTGGACAATGGGAGAAGCGGATTGAAAAAGAGTAGAAGCGTTTGAAATGTGATGCTACAGACGGATGTTGAAGATACCGTGGATAGACAAGTTAGCAATAAGGAGGAATTAGAAAGAGTTGGGGAAAAGAGAAAAGTATGGAAGACAATAAAGAATAGGGGATAGGATCGTAGGATGGTAGGACACCTTCTGAGACACAAAGGAATAGTTCGCGACATACTAGAGTCAGAGATAGGAATAAAGAGGTAGAGGTTGGGGCAGATTAGACTACTGCTCTCAAATAGTTGGGGATGTAGAATGTTCTACTTTTACGGAAATGCGTAGGCTAGCTCAGGGAAAGGATGGAGGTACGCGTCCTACCAGTCTTCAAAAGAGAACTTTATCATGACGTACTATTTAATTATTATTGTAAAATAGTTAATAAAATTTCCTTTTTTAGTTCAGGGAGGGAACGCTACGGCGATTCAGTATTTGGCTCCTTCATGCTCCTAGCATCCTGTTTCAAATTATGCTAACCGTAACACGTTACCAAGTACCAAGGGGTCCCAGAAAACTGTCGATAAATTACATTATATTCGATTTTATTTAGAGTGGCTGCAATGGGGCAGCCGATAATTTTATAAACTTTTGCAATGATAAACTAACTCGCACTACACACTACACATGTATAATACGCATAATACTTATGGGACTGCTGCGCGCTGAAGCTGGGACTTGTACGTTATACTAAGTTCTGACGTCACGCGGCCTACTCTCGCTGCAAGGTACGATTTCTAGCCTCGCACCGACGGAAAACTTTGCAACGGCTTCACAGGCTTCACAATTTTAATGAAATTTGAAAATTACCGAACCTGCCTATTCAGATCGAATTCAGATCTAGGAAAACAACATATTTTCTTTTGGTACAGATACGTTGATGATATTTTAACTTGCTTGAAAGGCACTGCAAGACAGTTGGATAATTTTGTAGATTTCTTAAATAATATTCATAAAAAATAAAATTTACTAGATTTCTTAGATTTTACTGTAATAAACAATTACATGTAATCAAGAAAATCATTTCATTTTAGAAAACGCACGTACATAGACATCACACTTTCGTCAAATTCATTTCATCCGATTTCATCTTTATTCTCAAAAAATTTCTGTTTACAACTCAATAGTAAGAATCGTGTTGAAATTATTGGTGGACAAATATTAACATGAGATGAAGTTTAAACCATGTAAATCACTATAACGCAATTTTAATAAAATTCATGTTCCCGAATTGAGTTACAAAGAGGACAAAAAATTATTATTTTTAACTTCGCAAAAACTCTATGAAATTCCCTATGAAAATCCCTGATTGTTCCCAAACTCTCATAGCACATATAATTTTTCATTCAACTGTTACAGGAAATTTGTTATTCATGTTTATGCATTTCTTGGACTTTATGAGCATATTCGAATAATTCCGACGATCTCATGAATGACACTTTGATTGTTTGTTCTCTTGCGCGCCAATTCATAAATGCCCAATTCATACCGAAAATATTTAGGTTTTCTATCGAGAAGCCATTAAAATATACCTTTTAAGAGATCTTTTATGCAATGTGTCGCTTTCTAAGTGTGTAGGTTGAAAACTTATATTATTGTACTGCAAAATTGCCAAAATCAGTACTTCTCAACATTAAATATTTATGATTCGGGATATTTGCGAATTTTTAACGGGTTGTAATTAACTGCACAGTATTTTAATACAAAATTTGCACAGTAAAATATAATAAGGGCACAGTAAATAATTTTAAATATCTCAGTATTGCGCTGTAAGCTCTTTTTGAACATTTTTTGATCTTTCCTGGCCAGACCTGACCGGACAGAACATATTCAATTGATTTTAGGTATTGCCTAGGCTAACTCAATATCTATACCCACTCGTATTTGTGCAGTGAACGAACCCTTAAAAACTACTTGAAGGCTGGAACAGGAAAATTGTAAGGAAACGAAGCCATATATACAATAGAAATTTTAAAGTGTAAGGGGATATACATTTCTTCAGAACGATGTTTTAGAACTTCCCAGATCATAAGATCATTTAATAAAATGCTATAATTTGAAAGTTTCTTAAGTCTTAAAGTATTTTTGCCTCTCGCCTCCGAAAATCTTTAAATTTATGCCAGAATAACTCAGTTTACCAGTTTGTTCTATTTGATGTACCTAAATATGTAATCAATAAAATATATTAATAATTATCAGTGAAAACGGAAATGATTTAACAACTTTTTAAAATATTGTTTAAAAATTGAAATATTTTTATGCAACTACAGTTATTGTCATGCAGCTGCCCAAGGTTCAGAAATATGTTCACTAATGAGTCTGTTGAAGAAACAAAGGATTCTGAAAGCTCCCTTATTAGCAC